>OZ007584.1:19979816-20379816 GCA_963931925.1 Onchidella celtica
ATGTGTGCGTTTCGCATGCCTGAGCAATGACTGTGTGGCATCTGATAATGGCTGAGTTTATCTATGCATCTGGAGTGAGGCCACCGGTCTGTGGCGTGGCCTAAATACATACATTGTCCCCAGGAGGGGGATTTGTGGGATAGTCAATGGGAATCTCCGTTAGCTTAACCTAATACCTGACCTTTGATCCCTCGACATCATCCGACTTGCCACAAAATGACGAAATCTGTCAGAGAAACAAAACATCTCTATATTTCTCTGTCTTTCTTTAATGAGGATTATTGCTCTAGGCATTTACACCACTGCATTTCTCTAGTTTCAGTTTTGTAGTAAAAAGTCAAGATAAAAACCTAAGGCTAGTAGCGAGATTTATACGGAACGATTTAATTCCACTTGTAAAATTTAAAGGCTCTCAGTTTCCACGGAAATCATATTTGGCCCCTCGACAATTAATGTCTCGTTGTTCTGGAGACAGGGTATTTGCCTCTCATGCCGAAGGTACCGGGTTCGAATCCTGGTCTATCCAAATATACCGCTAAAGGCCCGGAGTGGGCTCTATCGTGCCGACGTGCAGTAAAACCCAGATTCAAACTCAAACCGGGGCAAATAGCGCGCTGGTTCAAGTCTGGTTTGCGACGGTTTTGAACTTCCTCTGAATCAAGTAATGAGACAGCCTTGTTTCGACCTCACTAGCCCTAGAGATTCGGGTTTCATTCCCAAGTGCTCATGTCACGTAAAAACAGTCGCAAAGGCACATTTATTCACATGGGGACAAGGTAGTCTAGAGGCAAGGTGCTCGCCTCTCATGCCAAGGGTCCCGGGTTCTAAACCCGGCCGGTGCAGGCATGTTGGAAGTTTGGGATTTTTCTCATATTTTCGTGTCCCTGATGCTATTGAGGGGTAGGATCGAGTACCTAGTCTTCTCGGATAAGGACGAAAAAATTCGGAGGGCCCGTGGGCACGTTGCGCACGTTAAAGATACCTTGGCAGTTGGAAATCGTAAAGAGCAGGCCGAACAGGCCGCTGCCTGGGAAAAATTAAATAAAATTCATCCCTACCGCCCCCCCCCCCCCGGTCATCACCAAAAAAAAAAAAAAAAAGAACCGCCGACCGGCGCTGCACTGTGGCGACGACGTGCCTGCTCCAGTTGTAACTGGGGTACAATGGCACAAAGGCAAAATTTCCCAAATGGGATTAAAGAGTTTTACAAATACAAAAGACAAAATACATTTGACTCAGTGCCCGATCAGCCTGAGATTTCAGGGTTTTGTTTGAATTTTTGAGTTGGAGTTTGGGTTGTACGGCACGTCGTCACGACAGTGGCCACATGGCTCCTTTCGCGGTCTATTTCGGTAGACTAGTCATGTTTGGGAAAGAGCTACAAAACTATTTATCGTGCTTTGTTACTCCACGGTGACATTAAAATTGTAGGATATTTTGATTGCAAAATCTAGTGAAGCCTCAATTATTCTGGTGAATTCAAGCTGCTATGAATGCACTAGGTTATTTAGAGCTACTTGGACTCTTGTTCTTTGCGTCTAAAACAGTGCTACGTTTCTCCACCTTTTTGGTCCCAATCTCCATGTCATGTTCCCAAAAACCGTGTCATCCAACATGTTCGGACAAAGATATTGACGCAATATTATAAAAACCACAGAAAAACTGTGGGGCCGCAGCAGGGCTATACGCAATGTCAAAATTGGGCAAAATAGAAAAAGTTGTATGTAGCAAAGCCCCGCTTGAGAAATAATACCCAAACAATCCAAAGCAAACTAAAGAGAAGACAGAAAATGGTCAAATTTTCGGCCATCGCCTTTGACAAGAAAAAAAAAAACAGAAAAAAAGAAAAATGGAACAGAGAAAACAATCGAACACTAAAAGATTTCAACCGGAGATGTATAGACTCGAAGCGAAACAGGATATGTGTACTTAACTGCGAGTTCTCGGACAAAGATAGTATACGGTATGTACAAAAATATTTAAATATATTTAATTTATATATTCAGTGTGTGGGTGTTCAAAAGAAGCTTAATTAAAATTTTATTTCAAGTTTTATTCCCTTGTTCCTTACTTCAGTGGAAGCCTTGTCCTTGACATTGGCTGCAGTTTTGTTTGCTTAGAGGGACCAGTTTCTTCAGTTTTAGCGAGGGATAAGAGAGAGAGAGAGAGAGAGAGAGAGAGAGAGAGAGATAGAGAGAGAGAGAGAGGCGGAGATGAGAGGCAGACAGAAGGGCAGACTGACTGACAGACAGACAGACGAGGAGCACAAAGAGAAAAAACAGGAAGGATAGAGAGAGAGAGACAGAGGGAGAGACAGAGCAAGAGAGCAGGAAAACGAGAGAAAATGAGAGTGCCAGAGAGAAAGAAACAAGAAACAATTAGATGTATTGTATAAGCTAAGCAAGTATCCAAAGGCTCATGTCGACATCACTGTTTTGGGATACAGAAATATTGTAAAGGGAAGTAAACCAAATTTTACTTAACGGGTATGTCCGGGACAGTTGCCTTCCATGAAACCACAAAAACACGGGAGTTAACTATAATAATAGCCAGCTTTCAGTCAGTTTCTCAAACGATAAAGATGGTACTTTTATCAGCCAACGTAATTATATTATGTTTTTGTTTTTTTTAAAAGCCATAAAATCTGTGGGATCACAGCAAGACTTGACGCAAAGTCAGAATGTATCGTTTCTGTAGCATTTCTTACACTAGGCTTTGCAACAATAAATTTTTCTATTTGCCATATTTTGACTTTTATCACGCAAATAAAATTTCTTCGAAATTGAGGTTTTGCATTAGTATTTTTCTTTTTGTGTATGTGTGTGTACAAAATATTTTGCATGAATAAAATAGGTAGATCGGTTAAATATTATTATTAACCAAATCCAATTTAATTGCCAATTTGACTCGATGGGTCACAGACAATTGTAAAATATTGTCATACAGATATGAAATACATGAGACAGAAGGAAGAGAAAGAGAAAGAGAGACAGAGGAGAGGAGAGGGGGATAAAGGGGGAGAGACAGAGAAGGGGTCAGAGAATGACAGACAGAAAGACAGTGAGAGAGAGGGAGATGGAGAAGTCTATAGAGAGAGAGAGGAAAAGGTTGCTACTATTTATTTTCATTGCAAAGCGCTTTGGGTCCACTTTATGGAGACAGGTGCTACATAAATAATACTCTGTTATCGTTACTATTAAATATGCAGTGGCAATAAATCAGAAAAGAAGGGGAACAAATCTAGTTTGATTTTAAGGTATTACCGGAGGGCAAGATATTATCCCGCTTTAAGCCTGAGCTATTCCTTGTCTCATTATAATAACGTTAATTACAGTAATGACGCGGTTTTTGCATTCCACGTAATGATAACACGTTGGTTTGATTACTCTAAAATCCTCACCTGCTCATTGCGAGAGAGAGGGAAAGACAGGGAGGGGTTGAGGCGAGGATTTAGCTACATTTAGATCATAGTGAAAGATACAAAGACTGTGACACCGTATGCATATTTATGCAAATGAAGAAATGACTCGGCGAGTGATTGGCGTAAAAGTGGGCGGAGCTAGTGTGTCATCAGTGAATGTGGTCAGTTAGAGACACGGTTTTTATTGCCCAGCTCAAGTAGAGCAGTCACAGTGCGGCTTGAGGATTGAGCAGAGGTAGGTATCACTATGTAGGATTTCACCGGAATAATTATCTTAATTTTGACATTTAATGAAAACAAGGATTTTTTTTTTTTGCGATCTCACTCAGTTCTTGTTTGTTCTATCTCCATTTTCAGATAAACTAGTTTGAGTTTGAGTTTGAGTTCGAGTTTGGCTTTTAAGGCGCATCAGCACAATAACGGGCACTTCGCACCTCTCACGGTGTATTTTGGGTATTTTATTTATGATTGGTATTTAGAGCTTCATCAATTTCAATTTCACAAATACAACTCGTAAATAGGTAGATACGAATAAATTTTATGACATTGGTAAAACTGAAAAACCGGAGATCGTTTAGTATATAGAAGATATAGAACAAATCATGCATACTTTGACACTTGTATATAATAAGGCTACAACAAAACCCCTAATAGTCCTATGTGGCACTTATCAAGCCGTTTCGCAGTTCCGATTAATTTATTCTAAATCCTTGTCATAATAACTAAAGCAGTAAAGTTTAACGTCGAATTTCTCGGTTGAACAAAAAGTGGAGTTGGAACAAACGGCATCTAAGGTCTCGTTTTATTGTTGTTGTTTTATCTTTCATTGATTCTGTTTTATTTTTTTTTTATATAATATATGGTCCATAATATATTGTAGGTCTATTTTGTCTCCTTTTTAATGCCAAATGTGGAATGTGCAGTTTAACGGGACATGTTAGCATAGTGATGTCTATTAAGCGGTTTTAGGTTATTCGAGTATCTGTCATTAATTCTGCCGTGGTAAGTGGGAAAAAGACGAATAAACAAAGAAACAAACGGATCAAAAACACGAATATTTCCTTTATTTTTGTTCAGTTTCCATACTGGTCTGACCGAAATAATATAGTTCTCATAGAACACAAATTAATAACTTCTACAAAGAGTTTGCCTGAAAGTGGCGTATACCGTCTTCTTTTGTAGTGCAGCGAAAGAGACTAGAAACGATAAAATGAGACACTTGTCTTCTTCGCACCACTAAAAAAACATCGGGGGCGGAGCTCATGGCGCGTAGTATGAAAAGAAAGCTTGATATGATGCATGGTAAATTTATGATGCAAAATTGTGACAGTGCTACTGCCAGAAAAAAAGAAAAAAAGAAGAAGAAGAAAAAGTAGCCAGAGTTTTTCCCACAGCGACTGAGGTTATAATTCTACCATCAGTGACGTCAATCATGGCCTACAGCGATACCTGAATAGTGGACAAAATTCAATATTTTCCCTATTTGGCTTTGTAAAATTCGGCACTTTCATGACTCCCGCGTGTTTGCCGCTAGGTGGTGGTGCGAAATCTGTGCATGCTAAAAGCACTAGCTGTACTTTCTTATCAATTCTATTATCTTTAGTACAGCCGATATGACTGCAACGCGACAGCAAGTCCATCTGTGCGCCTAGCCTTAGGCCGAGGTGTGCTGCTTTGTGTCACTCACCTAGCTCCAAACTATGATACTGGCCGTGTTGATTTGCAGTTGGTGGCCTCTTATGAGTGGGGGTAGAATCATAAGGGATAGGGGTTACAGAATGAAACTTTCATTTGGAGACGAGCTGGGATTTTCATTTCATGGCCCGTTGTCAGCTGTGTTATTGCTTATTCCATGACGTGTATTTAGTATTCTAGTATGTAGTATTTAGTATACTTGTTGTATACTTCCCATGTGGGAAATTTGCCTAGTGTCATTGCAGCCCAGTTACAACTGGAGCAGACACGTCGTCGCCGCAGTGCAGCGTCGGTCTGCGGGTGGGTTTTTTTTTCGAGGGGGGGGTGATGGGTGGAGGGGGGAGAGTAGATAAATTTTTATTTAATTTTGCCAGGGCAGCGGCCTGTTCGGCCTGCTCTTCTCGATTTCCAACTGCCAAGATATCTTTAACGTGCCCAACGTGCACATGGGCCCTCCGAAAAGTTCGACCTTATCCGAGAAGACTAGGTGCGCGATCCTACCCACCATAGGATCCGGGACAAGAAAATATGAGAACAATCTCAAAATTCCAACATGCCTGCACCGACCGGGATTTGAAGCCGGTACCTTTGGCATGAGAGGCGAGCACCTAGTTTCTAGACTACCGTGTCCCCTGTGCATGGTGCCTTGGAATTTCCCAAGAAAGACGGATTGAAATTTAAAACTTCTGAGAACCACAAATCGTATGACGTCAGGTGAAACACTCAATTCATAAGAAATTAATGATGCAAATATACGGAGATAATGACATCATCACAGGTTGTGTTTTTTGTTGTTGTTGTTGTTGTTGTTGTTGTTGTTGTTGTTGTTGTTGTTTTGGGGGAGGGGGGTACCAAAAAAAAGGTCAGAAAATACTACTATTTCTTTTTTAATTTGTCTAGTTACAGGTGCCAGCTGTCATATTTAAAGATGAAGACTAGACACCAACTATGCTCACTCGCCGTCTTAGCGGCCTTGATAGGCATCTCGGTAAGTTTACTACTTGGATTTCGCCTCATGTTAATTCATGGTGGGGGACAGTATTTACCATAGTGATGCATTAGAAAAATTAGTCTAACCAGGGAAGATAAATCTTGCAAAACGTTCCTTGTACCAAGCCCACCTGCCTATCTAATATCGACCTCCTCTCTCTCTCTCTGTCCCGTAGTCCAGTGGACGTTTGGGACGCCACAGGTGATCTGGCAACCAGCATCCTTCAATCCTCTCAGTTTTCTGACCTCCTGATTGTATCGCTCAACCTCAAGCTCGTCCATTCTGGGATATTGTCCTCCCATCTCTTTCTCTGTCTGCCTCTCTTTCTCCCTCCTTGCACTGAGCCCTGCAGGAATGTCTTGGCAAGCCCTGATGATCTCATCACATGGCCATACCATTTGAGCTTGCGACTCTTGACCAAGGTCAACAGGTCTTCGTAGGGCCCAATGACTTTGCCCGATTCTGTTCCGAACTTTTTCCTTCGTGATAATTATGATCTTTGCAGGATATCTATATCCAGGTCACATTAATAACTCCACTTGGATTAGATACAAAGGCTAAGAGATCTGATCTTTTTGTTACGCCACAATTACTTGCAGAAAACGATGTGATAAAATTGACTTTCGGCCAGTAATGTGTAAAGCGTGGTGTAATTTGAGCTGGAATTTGACTTTGAGTTTGGGTTTAACGACGCGTCGGCACGATAACCATGGCTATTCAGAGCGTTTTGATGTATGGAGTTGTCTGTTGGGGAGGAAACATCTTACAAAAAGATAAAAATAAGATCAATAATTTAATTAAAAAAGCATCCAAAATTTGTATCTGTGATCTGCCATATTTTGATGAGCTGTACACTGGTACGTGCTTGTATTAAAAAAGCTAATATTATTATAAATGACCCCCAACATCCCCTGAACAAGGAATATATAAGATCTGTAAGAAGTTTAAGGCTGTTGTCAAAGAAAACTAAAACTGAGCGCTACTTTAAATCGTTTATTCCATCATCAACTAGGATGTTACAATAATGTCGTCATCTTGATCGTAATCTGTGCACAGTTGAATTATGTCCTGCGTGTCAGGTCAATGTGTTTTGGTTAGGGAAGCATATTGTGTGCACTGTTAATTTTGTTTATTTAGTTAATTTATCAGTGTGTGTGTATATATGTGTGTGTGCGCGCTATGTATCATACTTTCTGCTTCTGTAACTGTATTGTTATGTATTCAATGATCAAAACAAATTTCCTTGTACAAGGACGAATAAAATTTATCTTATCTTATCTTATCTTATCTTATCTTATCTTATCTTATCTTATAACGACCACGTTGCGCCCCTCGTGGTCTATTTGGTCACACTTTCTTTATTTACCTTTCGTATTCAGAGTTTTTAAGTTTAACAGAATTAAATACATTCATATTATTTTAACACATTGGTAAAATTCTAAAAAAGTTTTTTTTGTATCGATCTGCGAAAAAATCTTGTAAACTAGTATAAAAGTTATTAAATTAAGCTGTAGATCTTTGCCTTTCTCAGAAAGGACAGGATGTGTTGAGGGTCCACGTCAGAAAAAATTCTTTGAGAGGTGTAGAGCACAATAATTTTGGCGGTGAAAATCCTTCTTTAAGTTTGCGGTTCAAAAGATGGTAAACAAATACTATTGAAAACTGAGTTTGTCCAATACAGGTCCGCCCACAGACTAACAAAATACTCAGACTGGATGATCCCATTGTGTGACGTCACAAAACAGCGAAAGGTCATGAACCATCCGCCATTTTAGGTTTACGGTAACGACCGACGCTTCAGCACAGCTACAATTTTGAATGATACCATTTTGACGCGCCTACTGAACGCGGAAGTTTGGTTCCGCACCAAGAAATTAATACATGTACAACCAATCTTGACAAATGAAAAGAAATTTCTACTGCAGATAGAACTAGACTCGGAATTTCCCGAGCGGCGGCCATGTTGGTTATACAGTCGCCGCTCGGGAAATTCCGTAAAAAGACGACACAGCCCAAAGCTCGTGTTTCCAGTCTGGTTAATTTATTAGCCTGTGGGAGTGCCCACGTAATGTATCATGAAAAACTGAAGCAGTACACCAAGTTTCATCATTTTTTATGGCGTAGTTACAAAGTTTTATATGCCTACGTCATGTTCACCATCTAGCTCCCTCATCTATTATATATTTCAGTAACTTGCAATCTTTGGCATGACTAACTGATCAGACTATACACTCTTCAGGCCTTAAATTTGGCAGGAAGGTGGCAATTGAGATAAGGAAGATGATGGCTATAATTAAAAGTTGTTTACTTCAAGCATGTATTTTTTTTTAAATAACAATGTTTATTGCTAGGTACAATCTTTATAGTTGCATGTTTGTTTCGTAATATATAGTACCGTGCATGTCATAAAAAGTAACCGTATCAAGCGTTCAGTTTGGTGCGTAATGTTGTAGTGAGCATGAGTTCTGAAGCAAGACTGTAGTTTATTACTTTTATTATACTGGGGGGGGGGGGGGTTGATCACATGATTGTTTATTCTGGGCAATGCCCGGTAGCTCATCTAGTAGTAAGATAATATAGATAACTGGCTTCTTTCGCTTTGCGCATGACGAATGGTCACTGTGAGGAGGCCCCATTAGATACACACTACAAGAATATTATATTATTTCCTCTTTCGCCACCGGCTTCCCCTTCAATTCTCACTTCCCTGGTTTGGTTCTCCTTCCCTCCTTCATCCAGGCTGCAGCAACAGGAGAACTGGCTTTTGAGATCAACAGAAGGATATTGAACGGCGAGGAGGCTGGGATGTCTGCGGAAGAGATGGCGTTGTTTGACGATGAAGAGCTTGAGGGAATTTATGGTAAGCACGTTGTTCAATGTGTTGCTGGCAAAGGGAGACTTATAGGGGAGGTCTATGGGGAGACCTGTAGGAGAGATCTATGTAGGAGATCTGTAGGGGAGATCTATATAGGAGGTCTCTGGGAAGAATTATAGAGGGAAATCTATGGGGGTTTAAGTTTGGGTTTGGGTTTACGGCACGTCAGCACTGTAACGGCCATTTTGCGCCTGTCACAGTCTATTTGGGTAAATTTTTCATGTTTGGTGTTCAGAGCTTCTAGATTCCACAAATATAATTAACTAGTTCTGTCTTAATATTGTTACATTGGTGAAATTCTCAAAGGTTGTCCCCATCTGAAACGAGTTTTGTAAATGTGTATAAAGTTGTTGTTTTTTCTTTTAAATTAAATTGTAGATCTTAGCCTCTTAGCTGTGGGTTCACGTAAGAAAATGATTCTGTCATAGATCCGCAAGCATAGTGCCTCCTTCAGATATGCATGAAGTCTACACATGCGGTTAAGATATGTTTTATTGATAGTTGGCGATTGCATGCCACACAATCGGGGGATTCCCCCCCCCCCCACCTCCTCCCCTAAATAAAAAACCAGCGTGTGAGGTGGGTATGACCCAGATGGAGTCTACTAAGGACAATTTCATCCCAATGAATGAAAGACAGTGAACGATAAAGAATAAACGAAGAAGTATAAATGATGAATGATAGTCGATGAAAGATGCATGACCTGTGTGACACTAGCCTAAGTCTCTTATTTCGTCGTGCCTGTAGGACCAATCCTCCAGCAAGAAGGAGTAAACCCCGCGGAATTGTTGTTGTTGCCTGACGGGTTTCTGACTAACCTGTTCAACAAGAGAAGAGGTAGGTTGGATGTAGATGATGTTGGTGCTAAGTATTTTATCAGGATCATTCGATAGGTTTAGGATGGTGATGACGGTGATGGTGATGATGGTGCGGTTTATAATGATGGTGGGAATGATGGTGCCATTTATAATGATGGTGGGGATGATGGTGATTGTAGTTAAAATGGTGATGTTGATGAAGGTTGTGGTAATACTGATAATGGTGATGGTGGTGGTGACGGAACGATTGATAATGATGGTGCTGATGATGGTGGGGATGATGATGGTGATGGTGATGGTGATAATGATGATGGTGATCATGGTAGCAGTGCTGATGGTGTTGGTGGTGGTGGTGGTGATGATGGTAATGGTGGTGATCATGGTGCTGGTAATGATGATGGTCATGATGACCGTGATGGTGAAGATGGTGATGGTGGTGCTGGTGATGATAGTGTCCTTGGTAATGATTCAGATGATGATGGTGACGGTGGTGTGATGATGATGGTCTTGGACTCTGTGTTATTAAAGCAGGGCACTTAGATGAAAGAACTGACGTTTTCAGTCATACAAAATACGAAAAACACTTTTTGCCCAGTTTCTTATTTTGTTCAGACCTGACGTATAAAATGAAGCAATTCAATGTCACAGCTCAAGAGTTCAAGCCAAGAGTTCAACAATTGATTCTCAAAGCTTAAATCGCCAATGGCTTCGTCGCTCCTTTTTCGGCTTTTCCTCTGGGGATACCGTTAGTTTTTAATAGCCTTTCTTTGGCCTTTTCTTTACATCCGCCACTTTGACGATTTGTCTATTTAGTTGTTATGATTTTTGTTTTATATATCACCTTTTAGGACCTATTGGACCCCCTGGCCCTCCCGGGTCAGATGGGACACCAGGAATCCCAGGTAAGTCAGCGTGACCTAATGAACGTTTTGACGTTCTGGGGGACATCTTGGTTTAGAGGCAAGGTGCTCGCCTATCATGCCGAAGATATTGGGTTCGGTTCCCAGTCGGTGCAGGCATGTTGGAAATTTGGGGGACTTTAATGCCCCTGATCCAATGGTAGGTAGGATCGAGCACCCAGTCTTATCGGATAATGACGAAAAACCCGGATGGCCCGTATTTACTTTGTGTTAGAAATCGAGAAGAGCGGGCCTAACAAGGCCGACTGTCCAGGCAAAATTGTGAAAAAAAGACAACAAAACAAACAACTTATCCCTATCATCCCCTCCCCGGGACAAGTATTCAAAATACAAATAGAAACAACAAAAACAAAGACAAAAGAAAAAACAAACAAATGAAGAAAACAAGAAAAAGAGTGGTGCAAAATGCCAAGAACAAAAATGACCAAAAAACAAAGACCCCAAAAACAAACGAAAGACTCGGAACTTTTCAACTTTGACCACCTTAACTCAATGCTTGTGTAAAGAAATTTAAAATCTATCTTAAATGACAGTCATCGTCTCCTGTTTCATCAAATTTCTAGATCACCCAAAAGCAACAGAGTAATTAATACTTATCAAAGCAAACAGAGAAAGATGCCGGAGATTGTTTTTGCTCACCGGTCTGACGTTCCGGAATCAGTATGATATCTCCCTAACGAAGAAAGAAATCACTTCCACGAGATTTAGTGTCAAATTTGAGGCCGTGGGAAAAAAATTCGGAGATTTTTTTGGGGAGACGACTGGATGAAGTTCACGGCATTATCCGGGACAAACCTGTGAACCCACCGTTCTATCTCTCTCTCTCTCTCTCTCTCTCTCTCTCTCTCTCTCTCTCTCTCTCTCTCTCTCTCTCTCTCTCTCTCTCTCTCTCTCTCTCTCTCTCTCTCTCTCTCTCTCTTTGGTCTAGAAAGCTTCCTAATCCCATATTTTACAGTCTTACTACAGATTTCATGCGCATTAGACCACCATGCACTCATTTCTGGTAGAGCAATTGCACACACCGGCTTGAACGCGTATTAATACATCGTTTCCGGTGCTATGGGCTTTTTACAGGGAGCCAAAACAAAGATCATCGTATTTTACATTTTAATAATTTTTATATTTAAAAATCCTGAAACATGAATAAACACAACCGGTTGACACAACAACGATTGGGCTGGATTCGTTGATACTCGAGAAAATTAACTTTATAATGATTGGAACTGGAATTTCGGCTGTAGCGTCCTGCAAAAAAAAAAAAAAAAAGCCAAAATCCGACACTATTTGTTTTTATTATAATAAGATGCAGACCCAGCCCAGGCTACAATATACACACGATAGACAGAATAAATTTTAACCTTTTAGAGAAGTAAAGTCTGTAGGGTGTGATGTTTGCAGTTTTCCAATGTCTGATTTCTGTCCTTCAATCAACAGGTACACCAGGATCAAAAGGACCCCCGGGAGTAGCAGGGCCCCAAGGCCCCCCAGGAGCACAAGGATTCCGTATGTCTGTCTGTTTGTTTGTGTGTTTGTGTATTTGATGGCTGTGTGTTTGTTTCTTGGTTTGTTCCAGGGGACTCGTGTCTGGTTATTTATTGAATATTTGTTTTGCCTATCTATTTATCTATCTATCTATCTATCTATCTATCTATCTATCTATCTATCTATCTATCTATCTATCTATCTATCTATCTATCTATCTATCTATCTATCTATCTATCTATCTTTCTATCTATCTATCTATCTATCTATCTATCTATCTATCTATCTATCTATCTATCTATCTATCTATCTATGTATCTGTCTATCTATCTATCTATCTATCTAGCTATCTATCTATCTATCTATCTATCTATCTATCTATCTATCTATCTATCTATCTATCTATCTATCTATCTATCAATGTTTATTGAGAGATAAAAAGAATCATGACCACTATCATTGCTGGTCTTCTCTTTTTATTATATTAAAAGATTTATATTTTGTTGTTGTTGTTTTCTATTAGTTCGTCTACTCCGGGAGGGTTCCTCAGTTTTATTATCTTCTCAATCTCATATCTTACTCCCATGAAGCCGGCGAACCAGGTGACAAGGGTGCTCCAGGACCACCGGGATTTGCCGGTCCTAGAGGACCCAACGGTAGATTGGGTAAGTTGTTAAAGTCACTTCGGGCTTGATGCTATTCGGGTGAAAAACTGGGCGTAAGTGGTAAATCACTTCAGATGCTCTTCTGAACAACGTAAGACATTCTGAGTTATGGACCCTTTTCATTTCCCGTCCTCCATATCACGTGATTTGCAAATAAAATGGCGGCGTGCCCCACTTGCAGGGCGGAAGCGGTGGACAACGGTCGAACAATGCCATCCTCTTGTTGGGCATCCAACTGTACAAACCCGTTACGTGCTGGTTCTGGCATAAAAATGCATCTTTGCTTAGACTGTGCACATAATTATTCAGATGCCATCACAAAGGCAAGTGGAGGTTTTTGCCCTACGGCTCCCCGCACACAACCGTAACGCGGAAGTGAAAAGGGTCTATAGGTCCCATATGTGTTCTTCTGTAGAAAGTAAGACTGGGTGAGTCGTGGCGTTAGTGAAGTTGGATGTTCTTTATTAAAAAAGTAATACTGTCTAAGTGGTACGTCGGTTTTGATGTCGTTCTATTGAATGTGCAACTGGGTTAGTCAGTATGAATGTTCTTTATTCAAAGTAATACTGGGTAAGTCTTAAGCCAAGTTGGGTCTTCTTCGATTGAAAGTAAGACTGGGTGAGTCGTTGGTCAAATTGGATGTTATTAATTCAAAGTTATTCTGGGTAAGTTGTTGGTCCGTTTGGATGTTCTTCTATTCAGTGTAGGTCTAGGTAAGTTGTAAGTTTGTGTTGTATATGTGCATGAGTGTGAATTCGATCGTGTACATGTGTAGTTGTGTTCGTTAATGCATGTATGCATGTGAGAGTGGATTATTATTTGGTATAACTATTACTATTAAATACACAGCTCTATGGAAACACTAGAGAGGAAAGTAGGCCAAGTCACCTTGCACCCTTTGGTGCCTCGAGGCGAGACCAAACACGGGCAAAGTTTCGACAAAAAAAAATTTGCAAAATGGTGCGCACACTTTGTGTACCATTAGTGCCGGCTATAATTAATCGAAGTGGTTATTTTCAAGGCATGCCTTGGAACTAACGCCAGCGTTATTTTCAAGGCATGTTTCATTGACCAATCAGAAGCTGTTTCAGTATTTCTAAACGTGGAGCCTTAGACTGTGCATTGTCAGACTGATATGTAACGACGTGAGGGTCTAGTCAGTTTGTATCATCGAGGCCGTAGGCCGATGTTCGTCTGGGTAGTAGTCAGATTGACATATCAGGGAAAGCCGCCGGGGTAGCTATGTATTGTTTATTGGACTCAAGGTATGCCTTGGAACTAACGCCAGCGTTATTTTCAAGGCATGTTTCATTGTCCAATCAGAAGCTGTTAAGGTATGCCTTGAAAATAACGCTAGAGTTAGTTTCAAGGTATGCCTTGTAAATAACGCCTTGCATAATTAATAGTCACTTGCCCTCCTTTTGTCTGCAATGGCATCGCGCTAATCGACCACGCGAATTGCCGCCATCTTTTAGTGGACGGGTGAGAGGCTGCCCAGACGAGGGCCCTGTCTCTTGTCTCCTGTATACTCTCGTATACTGCCGCCCAAAGGAAAAACGACGTAACTGACAGGATGGCCTTTTTTTTTTAACTTTATTTGTCTCTGATTACGAAAAGTCACTTACATTGGTTTGACACACTAGAAACTATCATTTTGGTCGTCTATCTGCCTTAGACATAAAAAGAATTACATGTATGTACGAGGCAAATTCATGCAGACAATAAATTAAGAAAATGCCATACTGTCAGTTACGTTGTTTTCCATTTGAGCGATGGTATAGCTCTGTGTGCCTGCACATTCTGCCTTTTGTGACGCCATTATTTAGTGTCTTATCTTGTGTTCCACAGATCCTAAGTTTTCTCAACGAATTCTCCAAGCAGAGTCCTTTGTCGAACAGCTTCTCTATACCTCGCAATGGGGCGGAGGAAACTATCTAGGCCAATACTACTACAAATAGAGGTTTAGTTTCCCTGGACAAAAAAAAAAAAAAGTTAAAAAGTATTTTGTAGAAAACACCCGAATTTGTGCGAGTATGCAGATTGTGAGATGACAAGTAGCCTAACATTGTCTTGAGGTCAAATAAAATTATTCTTTTGTTACCATACCTATTAAATTTGTATTTGTGTCGCTATGTTGCATACGGATTTGGTGTTCATGTGTCATTGTCGTCCTAGTGGTTCTCCCCCCCCCCCGCCCCCCCCCCGTCCTCTCTCTCTCTGTATGTGATGTGTCTCGGCCTGTAGGTCTGTCTGTCTCTCTCTTTGTATGTGATGTGTCTCGGCTTGTATGTCTGTCTGTCTCTCTCTCTCTCTCTGTATGTGATGTGTCTCGGCTTGTATGTCTGTCTCTCTCTCTCTGTATGTGATGTGTCTCGGCCTGTATGTCTGTCTCTCTCTCTCTGTGTATGTGATATGTCTCGGCTTGTTTATCTGTCTGTCTCTCTCTCTCTGTATGTGATGTGTCTCGGCTTGTATGTCTGTCTCTCTCTCTCTCTCTCTCTCTGTATGTGATGTGTCTGGGCCTGTATGTCTGTCTCTCACTCTCTGTATGTGAAGTGTCTCGGCCTGTATGTCTGTCTCTCTCTCTCTCTCTCTGTGTGATCTGTCTGGGCCTGTATGTCGGTCTCTCTCTCTCTGTATGTGATGTGTCTGGGGATGTATGTCTGTCTCTCACTCTCTGTATGTGAAGTGTCTGGGCCTGTATGTCTGTCTCTCTCTCTCTCTCTCTGTATGTGATGTGTCTGGGCCTGTATGTCTGTCTCTCTCTCTCTCTCTGTATGTGAAGTGTCTCGGCCTGTATGTCTGTCTGTCTCTCTCTCTCTCTCTCTCTCACTCTCTGTATGTGATGTGTCTGGGCCTGTATGTCTGTCTGTCTCTCTCTCTCTCTCTGTATGTGATGTGTCTGGGGTTGTATGTCTGTCTCTCACTCTCTGTATGTGATGTGCCTCGGCCTGTATGTCTCTCTCTCTCTCTCTCTCTCTCTCTCTCTCTGTATGTGATGCGTCTGGGCGTGTATGTCTGTCTCTCTCTCTCTGTATGTGATGTGCCTCGGCCTGTATGTCTATCTCTCTCTCTCTCTCTCTGTATGTGGTGTGTCTGTGCCTGTATGTCTGTCTCTCATTCTCTGTATGTGAAGTGTCTCGGCCTGTATGTCTGTCTCTCTCTCTCTCTCTCTCTCTGTATGTGATGTGTCTGGGCCTGTATGTCTGTCTGTCTCTCTCTCTCTCTCTCTCTCTGTATGTGATGTGTCTGGGCTTATATGTCTGTCTCTCTCTCTCTGTATGTGATGTGCCTCGGCCTGTATGTCTTTCTCTCTCTCTCTCTCTCTCTCTCTCTCTCTGTATGTGATGTGTCTAAGCCTGTATGTCTGTCTGTCTGTCTCTCTCTCTCTCTCTGTATGTGATGTGTCTGGGCTTATATGTCTGTCTCTCTCTCTCTGTATGTGATGTGCCTCGGCCTGTATGTCTCTCTCTCTCTCTCTCTCTCTCTCTCTGTATGTGATGTGTCTCGGCCTGTAGGTCTGTCTGTCTCTCTCTTTGTATGTGATGTGTCTCGGCTTGTATGTCTGTCTGTCTCTCTCTCTCTCTGTATGTGATGTGTCTCGGCTTGTATGTCTGTCCCTCTCTCTCTGTATGTTATGTGTCTCGGCCTGTATGTCTGTCTCTCTCTCTCTCTGTGTATGTGATATGTCTGGCTTGTTTATCTGTCTGTCTCTCTCTCTCTGTATGTGATGTGTCTCGGCTTGTATGTCTGTGTCTCTCTCTCTCTCTCTCTGTATGTGATGTGTCTGGGCTTGTATGTCTGTCTCTCTCTCTCTCTCTCTCTCTCTCTCTCTCTCTGTATGGGATGTGTCTGGGCCTGTATGTCTGTCTCTCAATCTCTGTATGTGAAGTGTCTCGGCCTGTATGTCTGTCTCTCTCTCTCTCTCTCTGTGTGATCTGTCTGGGCCTGTATGTCGGTCTCTCTCTCTCTGTATGTGATGTGTCTGGGGATGTATGTCTGTCTCTCACTCTCTGTATGTGAAGTGTCTGGGCCTGTATGTCTGTCTCTCTCTCTCTCTCTCTGTATGTGATGTGTCTGGGCCTGTATGTCTGTCTCTCTCTCTCTCTCTGTATGTGAAGTGTCTCGGCCTGTATGTCTGTCTGTCTCTCTCTCTCTCTCTCACTCTCTGTATGTGATGTGTCTGGGCCTGTATGTCTGTCTGTCTCTCTCTCTCTCTCTGTATGTGATGTGTCTGGGGTTGTATGTCTGTCTCTCACTCTCTGTATGTGATGTGCCTCGGCCTGTATGTCTCTCTCTCTCCCTCTCTCTCTCTCTCTCTCTCTCTGTATGTGATGCGTCTGGGCGTGTATGTCTGTCTCTCTCTCTCTGTATGTGATGTGCCTCGGCCTGTATGTCTATCTCTCTCTCTCTCTCTCTGTATGTGGTGTGTCTGTGCCTGTATGTCTGTCTCTCATTCTCTGTATGTGAAGTGTCTCGGCCTGTATGTCTGTCTCTCTCTCTCTCTCTCTCTCTCTCTCTCTCTGTATGTGATGTGTCTGGGCCTGTATGTCTGTCTGTCTCTCTCTCTCTCTCTCTCTGTATGTGATGTGTCTGGGCTTATATGTCTGTCTCTCCCTCTCTCTCTGTATGTGATGTGCCTCGGCCTGTATGTCTCTCGCTCTCTCTCTCTCTCTCTCTCTCTGTATGTGATGTGTCTGGGCCTGTATGTCTGTCTGTCTCTCTCTCTCTCTCTCTCTCTGTATGTGATGTGTCTGGGCTTATATGTCTGTCTCTCTCTCTCTGTATGTGATGTGCCTCGGTGTGTATGTCTCTCTCTCTCTCTCTCTCTCTCTGTATGTGATGTGTCTGGGCTTATATGTCTGTCTCTCTCTCTCTGTATGTGATGTGCCTCGGCCTGTATGTCTCTCTCTCTCTCTCTCCCTCTCTCTCTCTCTCTCTCTCTGTATGTGATGCGTCTGGGCTTGTATGTCTGTCTCTCTCTCTCTCTGTATGTGATGTGCCTCGGCCTGTATTTCTATCTCTCTTTCTCTCTCTGTATGATTGTGATGTGTCTCGGATTGTATGTCTGTCTGTCTGTCTCTCTCTCTCTCTCTCTCTCTCTCTCTCTCTCTCTGTATGTGATGTGTCTCGGCTTGTATGTCTCTCTCTCTCTGTATGTGATGTGTCTCGGCTTATATGTCTCTCTCTCTCTCTGTCTGTATGTGATGTGTCTCGGCTTATATGTCTGTCTCTCTCTCTGTATGTGATGGTTCTCGGCTTATATGTCCGTCTCTCTCTCTCTCTCTCTCTCTGTATGTGATGTGTCTCGGCCTGTATGTCTGCCTCTTTCTCTCACTCTCTCTCTGTATTTCTTTGGTTGTCTGTCTCTATCTTTCTCAATTCTATTTGTGTTGCTGTTTCATAATAAATTGTGTGTTTCTGGGTCATTGTCATCCTTTGGTTTCTCTCTCTCGTTCTGTGTGTGTGTGTGTGTGTGTCCGCCTGTCTGTCTCCCTCTCTTTCTCACTCTCCCTCTCTGTGTCTCTGTCTGTCTCTCGCTTTCTCTCTCTCTTCTCCGTCTCCGTATGTCTGTTTCTTTCTCTGACCCTCACTTTCTCTCTGTCCGTCTGTTTCCCTATGTGTCCCACTCTCTTTCTCTCTCTCTCTCTCTCTCTCTCTCTCTCTCTCTCTCTCTCTCTCTCTCTCTTTCTCTGTGTGTGTCTCTGTCTGTCTCTCACTTTCTCTCCTCTCTATCTATGTCTGTCTGTTTCTCTCTCTGACCTTTACTTTCTCTCTGTCCGTCTGTTTCTCTCTCTCTCTCTCTCTCTCTCTCTCTCTCTCTCTCTTCTCTCGTTCTGCCAGTCTGTCTGTCTGTCTTTCCCACTGTGTCTCCGTCTCTCTCTCTCTCCTTCTGTCTCTCTCTGTCCATCTCTCTCTCTCTCTCTCTCTCTCTCTCTCTTTCTGTCTGGCTCTCTATGTCTCTCACTCTCTCTCTTTATCTGTCTCTCTATCTCGGCTGTCTCTCCTCTCTTTCTCTCTCTCTCTATCCACCCCTCTCTCTCGCTCTTCCTTTTGCATGGCAATGTGGAACATCAGCTGAAAACCCAAGCCAAGCGGTTTCCACCAATCATCACGGCCATTCCATAAAATTGCCTAAGTCATGTTTTGGTGTTCTTTGAAGATCAAAGAAAACTGTTTACTTCGAATAATTAGTGGTAGCTGTTGTTAAAGGACCGTAGTATTTTACATAATAAGCTGTAGCTGAACAGTGAACACAACTCAGTATTTTGTCTATTTGGCTTTGTAATTACACTACGGTCCCCTAACAACAGTTTAAAATCGTGATTTAGGTGGATGTGGGTTTTTGTTTCAAACAAGGGCACAAGGTGGTCTAGAGGCAAATTCCCGCCTCTCATGCCAAGGGTACCGGGTTCAAACACCGGCCCGTGCTGGCATGTTGGAAGTTTGGGATTTTTCTCATATTTTCGTGTCCCTGATCCTATTGTGGATGTAGGATCTAGTACCTAGTCTTCTCGGATTAGGAAGAAAAAATTCGGAGGGCCCGTGTGCACGTTGCGCAAGTTAAAGATACCTTGGCAGTTGGAAATCGAAAAGAGCAGGCCGAACAGGCCACTGGCAAAGTCAAATAAATTCATCCCTACCACTCCCTCTCCCACCCCCACCCCCCCCCCCCCCAAAACCCGACTGGCGCTTCACTTTGGCGACGACGCGCCTGCTCCAGTTGTGACTGGGCTGCAAAGGCAAATTTCCCAAATGGGATTAAAGTAGTATACAAATACAAATAAGTCAACAAGACAAAACAATGTAACTGTTGAAGGGTGCAACGTGGTTGTCTGATAAACCTGAGTATTTCATCTCAAAACACCAAAAAAATGACATAGGCACTAAATTGTCCAATGACCATGACATAATCCTGTCAGTTCATTTTGCCCGTCCCCCTAAAAAATGAATCAACAACTACAGAAAATATATAAAAAATGGATACAAGAATAATCTCTGTTACGACCACAGTTCTTAGTTTATACAAAGATACTAGAAGCAATAAGATAAGACAGCTAGAGCTTTAAGCGTGCGCAGGCTTAGCACCCCAATCTGGCGGCAAACGCGCGGAAGTCATGAACAGTGCCGTATTTTACATAGCCAAATAGGGAAAATATTGAATTTTGTGGTGCACTGTTCAGCTACCGCTGCAGGCCTTGATTGACGTTACTTATTGTGGCATTATAGCCTCAATCGCCGTGGGGAAACTCTTTCTTTTTTAGCCACAGTAGCACTGTCACAAATCAGCATCCTTAATGTATCAAGCATTCTTTTCATGCAATGCGCCGTGGGCCCCGCCCCCGGTCAGCGCGCAAATTGTGTGTGCACGATTTTTTTTAGAAGGGGGTGTCTCATCTTATCGTTTCCAGTATCTTTGTTTAGAGTAAATTAGAATGCCAGGTAAAAAGAAAAAAAACGCAAGAGATGATTAAGAGAAAGAAGTGGATACAGTATAATGATTCATGTTTGACTCCAGAGACCAATAACACAGCTAATATGTTTTCATGGCTTTAATGATATCGATCTTTACAAAACTGGTACAGTAAGTATGTAGGGCAATGAAAAACTGGTGTCTTTGATTATGAAAATGGTGACCCACCGAGGGAATCACGGGGTTGGCCTCTTTATGACGATCCGGGCGAGATCGGCGGGGGTTCTGTATCCGGGACTGACATGGAGTTTAAGTCGGGCGCCATCGTTTGTGGATCAGAAGACAAATTAGAAGTGCGAATGTGACTAAGGCCAAGAAACGCACCAGTAGAGGGAGCCCAAACTCCATGTACTGCTCTGCAAGAGAAGCCAAAGAAAAATGAAATTGGTAACAAAGAATGACAACCATATCGGCCTTACTCAACGATAGTAGCACATTTAGGGACACGGTGGTCTAGAGGCGAGGTGTTCGCCCCTCGTGCCGAATTTACTGAGTTCGAATCCCGGTCAGTGCAGGCATGTTGGAATTTTGGGATTTTCTCATATTTTTCCTGTCTCTGATCCTAAGGTAGGTAAGACCACGTACTTAGTCTTCTCGGATAAGGACAAAAACGTGGAGGGCCCATGTGCACGTTGCGCACGTTAAAGATATCTTAGCAGTTGAACGTCAAGAAGAGCAGGCCGAACAAGGCCGTCGCCCGAGTGAAATTCTCAAAAACGAATCCCCACCACAAAAACACATAGAAACAAGAACAAGAAAAGTAAAAGCAAGATAAGTGAGGTGTGAATGCCAAGGGCAGCGGAACCTCCTAAAATAAAGACCTAAACATAATTGACCCTATCAGAAGTGACCACCGACCACCCCTGAATCAAGACGACAGACAAAATATTAGAGAAGGATAGGACAGAATGATGTTGACCCAATCAGGGGCGCCGGGCAACCACTCACCATACACTTCAAGCGAATTCAGATTGGCCGCAGAATGGGAAGACGAAGAATGAGGTATAGAGAAGCTGAACAAAGATGGAAAATCTTAATTGACGTTGTTCTCCAAAATTGTCCATAGATGTTATGGCTGTCGTTAGGTGTAGCATGACAGAAATGAGCTCATGCAATTGCTGCCCCACCCCCCTCCCCCCTTACCAGAATAATCGAGGTTGGATGCAATGGGGACAAGGGAAGAATGTGCGACAAGGTCGGACGACCCCGACAAATATGGAACCAGCTGGCCACTGGGACAGTCAGTAGGAAAACCCTCAGATGAATCTTGGAGAGGGGAGACGGGCATTTACGGGGATGCCTGGTGTGCTAGGATTCTGATTCCTGTCACCAATCAATCAGTCAATCCATCAATCAATCAATCCGATTAGCAAACTGTCAAAACTTCCATAACCATGGAAATTCAGATAGGAGAAGTTGGAAGGCCAAGAATGAGAAATAGAGAGAGAGATGCCCTATCAACAGGAAAAGTTTACTGACTTTGTACGCAAAAATCTCCATAGAAGCCACTTTTACAGCTTTCACACATGCCTGTTACATGATGACACTTGTCACCGGCACAGTTTGAAGGACACATGTAGATACAGCCGCCTCCGTAGAGGCCAGAACCACACCCTGGGGGTACAGAGACCATGAAACATCAAAACAAAATATACACATCAGAGCTCAGCTGAGAAATAAACATGCATGAATGATGGTCTACTATTGATAGGTTTCTCTCGCCGTCAAGCCAATTAATTTTCAATTCTATTTCTTCCTTCATTCATAGTTCCAAGGCCATGTCACGACCTCAGGTCTTGTTTGTTCCAACTCCATTGTTTGTACAACTGAGAAATTGGACATTAAACGTTTAGGGTTTTAGAAATTATAAGGAGTTACACTTTTCTATATTATAGCAATTATAGCATACGTATAAAAACACTAAAACGCACAATTATTTTATCTGTTCAATTTTCCATTTTTTTCTATGTTTTTTTTTTCGTGTTGTTTTTTTGCCCTTAAAAAAGACTGTTGCCGAAATATCGGCCATTTTCTGTCTGTCTTCTCTTTTAGTTTGAGTTTCATTGTATCGTTTGGGTATTATTTCTTACGCGAGGTTTAGCTACAGACAACTTTTTCTCTTTGCCAAATTTTGACTTCACCACACACTTGGGGGGGGGGGGGGGGGGGGAGGGGGGGGTATCATGCTAAGCCCCGAACGTCACAGCCAGTTAGCGAAATGACTTCTTGTTCGTTCCAACTCCACTTTTTTGCACAACTGAGGAATTCGACGATTAATTAAACATTTGCGGCTTTTGTAACATGATAAGGAGTTAGAATAAATCGGAATTGCGAAACAGCTTTATAAGTTTCACAAAGCATTTTAAACAAGTTTCGAAGTGTCCACTTGTTATATCTCTTCTACATACTAAAATATCTCCAGTTTTTTGTGTTTGGTTTTTTTTTTTCCCAGAAAATGGCGAGCAAGCAGATAAGAACCAAGGTCACGAAATGTTCGATTTAATCCAAGAGTTGCTTTTTTTTTTTTTTGAAATACAGCAAATTTTTGCGAGTGGATATGTTCAGCCGACGTGACAAAGAGAGAAAAAACAACAGAACACGTCTTTGCAAATGCACATGCAGTTGTGCAGTGGGGTAGGAGTGGACCTGGGAGGTGCGTCACAATTTTGGGTGGCATCAGTGAAACAAGCCAGTGAGTTTTCCCGATTGATGGCCTGTTTACACTGGTAGGTTGTAGGAATAGAAAAAAGGAATGGGGGACTGTGTGGGAAGAACTCTCCTGGCTTTCCATCTTTTACTTTCCGATTTCTCCCTTCAAAACATGACCGAAACAAACGATGTGCATCGCGTCTCATTCAGAAAACGGACCAATGTAAACAAACAGCGTTTCGAAGGGGAAAATCGGAAAACAAAAGATGGAAAGCCAGGGGAGTTCTTCCCACACAGTCCCCCATTCCCTTTTTCTACTCCTAAAACTACCAGTGTAAACAGGCTTTGAGAGAGAGCCAATCGCGGCAGATCTTTTTTCCTGGCAGAGGGTCTGAGTTTGAGTTTTTGGGTCTATAGAAAGCACGTCGACACGACAACGGTCATATTGGGCTAGGAAGAAGCAAAATGATGGACAGAATAGAGCAGAGTGGTAGCACTGAAGAATATCCTACCAGAAGTGCCCACCAACCCGCTTTGGCGAAGTAACAATACATTGTCCCCATAAAATGACAAGGATCTACCCCCACTTTTTGTTGGCCTGGGTTACACACTACACACTCCTTCTAAAGGCCTTTTCCATTGTGTGTCAAAGTATCAAGAGGAATCGTTGTGTAATTTGTAAACACTACTAAACAGGAAGAAAGTCGTATCTCTATAAACTATGAGTGTATGAAAGTTTAATCATCAATTTCTCAAACGTTGGTGGAGAGGAGTTAGAACTTTTTCAGTTTAAAGGGTCGACATTATTTCAGTAGGTAGAATGCGCATATCCGGTATCTTCAGTGTCCGGACCAAGCATCACCATTGTGATTCGTTGGCTAATTTGAACCAGCTGGCGAGGAGCTAAAAGTAGTTCGCTACAGTAAACAATAGCACGTGTGTATATGTTCAATGGGAGAAGTTCAGTGAATTCTTTGACTTCCTTTCCCTTGTTTACACGGATGGTAAGGAATCTGACCAGCTTGGATCCATCTTTTCCACCCTTGTCATAACAATCAACTACACTGCAAACAGCAGGCATTTTAACTGCTTAGATATATCTCGGTTACATTAATCAGCTGATCCACCGGCCATCTTTAGCGTAGGAAGAACAAAACAAAGACATTCTGTGACGTCACGCGCATTCTATCTATTGCATAGAGAACCTACTTTTGTTACAGTAAGACCCCGAGTATCCGTCCGTGCAGCCATACAAACACTGACCATTCTGCCAGTGACACTCCTTTTGCTTACAGCCTGAGGAACAGGATTGGTCACAGTTCGTGCCGAACTTGCCTTTCTGGCAGCCTGGCCAATCAAACAAATGTAAAAAATATCTACCAGGGAGGGGATAACCCAATAGAAGAGCGAGAGAAAAAGAGAGAGAGAGAGAGAGAAGGGGAAGAGATCGTTAGTTGAAAAGATGAGGAAGGGAATGAGAGGGAAAGACAGATAGTTAAAAGAGGGACACACAGAGAGAATTAAGAGAGAGAGAGGGGGAGTGTTAAGAGAAAGAGTGAGACAGGGAGAGACATATAGTTGAAAGAGAGGCAGGGAGAAAAGAAAGAGAGAAAAAAATACTTAAAAGAGAAAGAGGGGCAGAGAGAGAGAGAGGGGGGGTTGGAGAACGAGAGAAGAAGGGGGCAGTTTGAACAGAGAGAGAGAGAGAGAGAGAGAGAGAGTGGAGAGAAAGAAAGAGAGAGTGAGAGAAAAAGAGATAGTAGCTAAGAGAGAGAGAGAGAGATAAATCACTCAACCTCCCCTACCCAAGCATTAATAAGTCTTTTAAAATTAAAAAACAAACAAACAAAAATCTTCATTATAATATAATACCATGTCAAGTTTCGAATTTAAAAGTGAATGGAAGGAAAAAGGACAAGACAGAAGGTAGAGAGCCAGTAGAATGCCGACCATGTCTACATTACCGCTACACTTGAGCTGACACAGACTTAAAACCATCAGAGATAGCAGAATCTGGAACCCTGACATATTGAGATCAGTCCTGCAGGGGCAAACAGATTCATAGGTAAATTTTCTTCTAAGTAATCACACTACAACTCCCGATTTTCTAATAACATTAACTGTCTGTAGTAAATTGTTTACATTCCCATTTAGTTTTTCATCTTCAGGTATTGGGCTGGGCCAGTAAAAGCTTCTGTTTTCTTCATAATATAGGTAAATAAGTAAGTGAGTAATAATTAATCTGTGTAGCGCTCAAATCCGCACATGCACACACACACACACACACAAAAATGATGTGCTCTAAGGCGCTGAACTAAAATTAAAAAGAGGATCAAAGTAAGATCAATTCATCATGTTCCCACTCACACACATTAAATAACACTTGATCTACTCTCATCCTCAAACCTCTGAGACCAAAAAGGGACACCATTCAAAAAAACCACCATTCAAAAAAACAAAAAAAAACAGTCCTAAACAATTCAGTTTTCAGCTTGTATTAAATGTGACGATGTTTTCACATTTCCTGATGTCAACGCTAATGTTGTTCCACAATTTACGCCCATCAATAGAAAACAGCTTTTTCACCAAGCGACAATCTGACTGTGGGTGTCTCAAGAAGTTTCGCTTCTACTGATTCTGAAGGGTGTGATGGCTGATATGATTCCACTAGCTCTGAAAGATATTTATACTGGGCCAAGCCCGTTTAAATATCTAAACGACACAGAACACTGTTCTGGTAAGATTAGTGACCAATTAATGATCCCGTCTGTTTACAATTACAGCAGTGCGGGTAAATGGATCACTTTGCTGTGGGTATATGGAATCAAAAGAAGGAAAACATAATGTGTTGAAATGTCATTGTGTGAATGAGACGGATACTCTTCTGGTACACATGAATTCCGTCAGTTTCGTCAGTAGGTGTGTCATCTACTCATCGAGACAAAGAAAGAATGGCTGCCACAAAAAGGGTTCAGATGACGTCATTAAATCTTGCCTTCCTTTCTGCTCACTGCGTATACATAGTGCACATATTCCCGAAATACTGAGTATTTGCTACATCTATCTATATCTACTAGCTGAGGTCCCCGGCATGGCCGGGGACCTCAGCTAGTAGATATAGATAGATGTAGCAAATACTCCCCTGCCGGGGATAAATCGGTTTGAATATTGGTTTCAGTTCTGGGTGGTTATTATGGACCTGCTTCATCTGGCCTGTTCCTATTTGTTTATTTTATTTTTGTTTGTTTGTTTTTAAATAAGTCTTACTGCTCTGCCTTTGTGAGTTGACACCCTGCGCATCCCGTACAACTGCATGATTTGCGCACGGGTTAGAGTGTTTGATAGTGAACACATCGCAGGTAATGATAACGAAACCTTAAAATGGCGAACCATGAGTCGAAATAGATCTGAATGATGGCGAAACAATAAATTTCCAATAAAAAAAACTACAGCGATTTGAGACTTGTATGCCTAGCGATAGTACGTTTTTTAGGGGGCATGCTGCATCAGTGCATGCTAGATCTAGCTCTCACAGACACTACTGTGATTATGAATCGAATTCCGGGGCCGGACGTGGAAAAGCGATTAACAAAGAAAGAGGTCATAGGTTAACGAACGTACAATTCGGATCAAACGCTCTCGCAAATTTACTGTTCCATTCTTATCGCATTATTGGAATAACTCACGAATCCCATAAGCTTTTTTATGCCTATGTACATAGGAACACTGGTCAGTATCGTACAATTGTGTGTGCCAAATTTCAGTTCAATACGTCCAGTAGTTTTTGAGTCCATAGGGAACAAAGGGGTTTTCTTACATTTTTTTTTTATACTAGCTGAGGTCCCCGGCCCTGCCGGGGATAAATCAGCGAAACAATAAATTTCCAATAAAAAAAACTACAGCGATTTGAGACTTGTATGCCTACCGATGGTACGTTTTTTAGGGGGCATGCTGCATCAGTGCATGCTAGATCTAGCTCTCACAGACACTACTGTGATTATGAATCGAATTCCGGGGCCGGAAGTGGAAAAGCGATTAACAAAGAAAGAGGTCATAGGTTAACGAACGTACAATTCGGATCAAACGCTCTCGCAAATTTACTGTTCCATTCTTATCGCATTATTGGAATAACTCACGAATCCCATAAGCTTTTTTATGCCTATGTACATAGGAACACTGGTCAGTATCGTACAATTGTGTGTGCCAAATTTCAGTTCAATACGTCCAGTAGTTTTTGAGTCCATAGGGAACAAAGGGGTTTTCTTACATTTTGTTTGTATAGATTTGTGGACTTGAGATTTATCGTAGCAAAAGGCTTCTGAACCACTCAACACTCAGACTTTTATATGGTGCATCAGAATGGATGTAAGGGTGCACAGTTTTTAATAGAAGTCTCAAATCGGTGTACTTTTTTTATTGGAAATTTATTGTTTCCCCAATTTTCACTAGGCTCATTGACATGCTGTAGGTTTTTATGACATCATCACTTCCTGAAAATTTTCGGTGCGCACCACTGCAGACTGTGTACTGTCCTATCGCTGAGTTTTAGGGATGACCCTACGCATCTCGGCTTTTGTTCTTATTCCTTTCGGTCTGAAGTGGTGTCCTTTGTTGTTGCATCTCTTCTTATACGATATCTATGCAGCATTAATGCCATTCTTAGTTCACATGCGTCTTAAGTTTTACCAAAAAAAAAAAAAAACTACACAAATCTGTTTATCGAAGAGATACTCAACTAGTCTATTGTATATTTCAGTAACTTGCAACCTTTGGCATGAGTAACTGACCAAACTATACACTCTTCAGGCCTTCAATTTGGCAGAAAGGTGGCAATTGAGATAAGGAAGATGATGGCTATAATTAAAAGTTGTTTACTTCAAGCATGTATTTGAAAAAAATAACAGTGTTTATGTCTATGTAACATCTGTATTTTTGCATGTTTGTTTCGTAATACATAGTACCGCGCATGTCATAAAAAGTAACCATATCAAGCGTTCAGTTTGGTGCGTAGTGTTATGGTGCGCATAAGTTCTGAAGCAAGACTGTAGTTTATTACTTTTATTATATACTAGCTGAGTTCCCGGCCCTGTCCGGGATAAATCGATTTATTAATTTCAGTTCTGGATGATTATTATGGACCTGCTTCATTTTGCCTGTTCCTTTAGCTTTATTTTATTTTTGTTTGTTTGTTTATTTTTAGTTACGTTTTACTGCCCTCCCTTTGCGCATTGACGTCCTGCGCGTCCCGCCAGCATCCGTCAAATGGCTATGATTTGCGCACGGGATAGTTTGTTTGCACATCGCAGAAAGTGATAATGTCATGTGTAAATGGAAAATAAATATTATAATATTTTCTTAGGCATATTATTGAAAACACAAACCCGTACTTTTGGCCCTGCAGCGTCAATCTCCACCAATTCCAGACCCTTTCTTTTTCCTAGTCTAGGCACATTGAGAACACACATACAAAGTTTTATACTTGGTAGTCTTAGAACTCAATCTCATCATGCAAACCAGTCCTAACCGGAAGTTGTTTTGTGAGTGTGATACAGTCTATACCGGAACCAATCTTAGTTACATTAATTTGCCGAAAAAATAGACCGAACGCCAATGTGTCGCAACCTAGAAACTAATACAAACGTTCTGCGAATTATTAATTTTTTTAGTATTTTCTGTGCCGGGGTCACGACGACAGTCTATACTAAGCGCTGTATAAAATTTGAGGGCCACCGAATCAGCATTAACAGAGGAATAGCGAAAGGCGCGCTGCAATTGTCGTAAGGTTTCACTTTTATAGATGAGAGAGAGAGAGACGGAGGGGGGGGGGGGCGATGGAGCACATGATTGTTTATTGCGGGCAATGCCCGGTGAGGTCATCTAGTAAGAAATAATACCGAAACGGTGCACTAAAACACAGAGAAAATGGACCTCACAGTTTTTCAGTGTGTGTCTGGGGTTTGGTTTTTTTTAAATAATATTTCGTCAATGCTTTCCATGCAATGTCAAAATTTGGCAAAAAGAAAAAGTTGTATGTAGCAAAGTCTCGTGTAAGAAATAATACCCAAACGATACAATGAAACGCAAACTAAAAGAGAAGAAGGAAAATGACAGATATTTCGGCAACCGCTTTTTGTCAAGGGAAAAAAAAAAAACAACAATAGAAAAAAAAATGGGAAATCGAACAGATAAAACCATAGAACACGAAAAGATCTGAATAGGAAATGTGTAGAATCTAAACAGAATATGCCCACTTAATTGCGACTTCTTCCTTGGACAGCAGCGCAGAAGCACGTCTACCAATGTGAGGAGACCTTCCATATAGCATGTCTCTGGTTCACAGCCCAGCTACAACAAATGATATAAATACCAGGGTCCTATAACAGCAGCTGTCTTATTGTAACGTGATTTGGAGTTTATGATATAGCTCACTGCTATTTTTGTTGTTAACGTCGCATTTGCAATATCATCATCATCAGTCGCCCTGTCCGGATCATGGTTCTCCACTCGGATCAGTCATCAGCCAACCTCAAGAAGGAGTTGTTGTTGTGACGTTTATTTGTTGCCCAGGAATTAAGAATCTCTGTCTACCCCTGCTTTTCTTGCCTTCGATATTCCCTGTGACTGCTAGATGTTCAAGGCTCCTGAGGCGCCAGACGTGTCCTAGAAAATTCGGTTGCCTCTGTCTTATTGTTTTAATTAATGATCTTTTCAGATTAGAGTCTCTCAATGCTGACTCATTTGATTTTTTTCTTCATCCAAGATATTATCAATATTCTTCTAACAAACCATATAATATATATACAGAGAAGAGAGAGAGAGAGAGAGAGAGAGAGAGAGAGAGAGAGAGAGAGAGAGAGAGAGAGGAGAGAGAGAGATTTTGTTGATGGGAGCGAATCATCACCTAAACCTGTTGTATCAGGAGTCCCTCAAGGTACTGTCTTAGGACCTCTTTTTTTCCTAATTTATATAAATGATATATCCAAAGATCTGTCCAATGGTACGTCGATCAGGCTGTTCGCCGATGACAGTCTACTGTATAGAAACATCAGAAGTGTAAGAGATGCAGAAATGTTACAAAATGACCTGAATAGACTCCAACAGTGGGAACAAAAGTGGAAGATGGAATTCCATCCTAAGAAATGTCAAGTACTTCGAGTGACAAACAAAATTAACACCATCAGTTTTGATTATACTATCCACAACATCAAATTAGAGGAAACAGAAACAGCTACTTATCTTGGCATACTTATTGATAGTAAACTTAGATGGAAACAACAGTATAGCACAATTAGTCGTAAGGCAAATGGAGTAATAGCTTTTTTAAGGAGAAATATCTCAGACTGTCCCATGGATGTTAAAGATAACAAGTACCATTGTAGGTTTCGATGTGTATTATTTTTTTTCTTCGGCAACATCTTGGACATTGAGTTTCGTTCAGACCTCCGGCACCAGCAACAAAAAACGTTAGGCGGACTATAAAGCAATACTCGAATGTGGATGTAGCATCTGGGACCCCCGTTGTAGAACTCATATAGATTATCTAGAAAAGATACAGAAAAGAGCAGCCAGATTCGTGACAAACAACTACAAATTTGAGGAGGGCAACACCAAGATTAATATGCAAAAACTTGGCTGGATGCCTTTAGAGGAGAGGCGGGCAAGAATTAAAATTACTAGCTTTTTTAAGGGTAGATGCGGTCTGATGGATATACCCATGGAACACATTGGGATTAATTTTAGTAAGACTAGGCGGAATAACCAGACCTATGCCATACCATCGTCCAGTGTTGACGGCCACTTATATTCTTTTTATCCGAGCACGTTAAGGCTGTGGAACTCTTTGCCGGAGGACCTAAAATTGTGCAGTAGCCTAGACTCTTTTAAGACAAAATTAGAAAAGCACACGTTGAGAGCTAGCTACTGAATAGGCTGCATATATATACTTATAAACCCAGTGCTAAGATTAATTGATCAGCTCATGGCCACAGTCAGGTGTTTTTATAAGTTTTATAAATCTAATCGACTCCCCCTTCTTACACCCTTACATGTATATAAATTTTTAACTCCCAGGGACACGGGCCGAGTCGATTTTTAATGCATACTGGTGAGATACTCAAATCTGAGAATACCAGTTTTAAGGAAGAAGAAGAAGAAGTTTCCATAGTTCAACTTTTTTAAACAAAGCGCTGAAGATGCCGGTCCACGTTTTTATAAATTCAACATTACTAAAGGAAATTGGCTGACGTCACCATTGGCTGAACTATGCGACCACCTTAGTATCTAAAAGTCTAGATAACAAGTACCATTGTAGGTTTCGATGTGTATTATTTTTTTTCTTCGGCAACATCTTGGACATTGAGTTTCGTTCAGACCTCCGGCACCAGCAACAAAAAACGTTAGGCGGATTATAAAGCAAGTAGGGCCTCCAATGTAAACATAAAGGCTCTTTAGCCTCTGAGCCTTTAATTCAACAAAATGTCACATAATGCATGTAGAGACGTCAGGGTGAACACGGGCATTATTTAAAAGATCTTGAAATTCGCTTTATTTTTTAATACTTTCGATGATTTTGAGACACAACGGAGTTGAACAGAAAAAGTGTGTCGACGTTTTGAGCCGGAGAAAGAAGACGCATTTCCTTCGAGTAGAGTTAAAAAGTGTGACAGGGAGTTTCTTTCTGCGAATTAATTATCCGAAACTCAATTGTAAAAATCACATCTGTGTGTATTCCCTGAGTCAGTGGGCCATTTGGCACCTCTAAATCTTACTATAACTGAGCTAGAGGGTAACTATGTAAGCAGCTAAAACTTCTCGACTACGCCATCAAAAATTATGAAACTTTGTGTACTGCATCAATTTTTGACAAAGAGTTACGTGGACACATTCATTTTGAACAAAAATTAGTCTTTACTATTATGTATATTAAAATTTTTTGAGCCGCAAAAACAGAGGCGCATTTTCAACGAGTACCGGTAGAATCAGAAAGTGTGATCGAAACTTTCACTCGGTGCCTACTTCGCTCTGTCTTCGTTCCGCTTTAGCTTGTAATTGTATTGGTAAATGATTGTTGTTACCTGTCCGTACGCAGCGCAAGTATTTTGCGCTAGGGGTACATTATTTCATAGCCTTTGTGTCTCCAGAGCCATACATTTCTCCCCAAAATACTCCTAGCAAAAGCCTTGATTAATTATTGTCTCAGATTTTCTTTTTCGGATACGTAAATACAAGTAACCGCAGTTTTTGTAAATATTTTACTAATGTGCAATGATGATAAAAAGCGTCCTTGCTTAGGCTCGTAGTACGGTGCACTGAGTCAAACCTGCGTTGCTTGTCAGCTTTGATTCAGGCTTGAATTTCCTTTGAATCAACTGACGAAACAAATTGTTTGTTTCACGAGTGTGCAAGGGTTCCATTTAACTCTACGGTCGACAAAATCGAGATAGAACAGCCTGTATTTAAAAACAAACAGAGAGCGCTATAGACGATCTTTTTTCGCCATCCGCAATTCGAAGCAGTAGTGTTTCATGATGTAACATCCTGTTGTTAGTTTTCCTAATGGATTGTTCTGACAGTGTGTGTGTATGTGTGTGTGTGTGTGAGTAATGTTCTTATGTGCTGGTAATGTTGTGTGAGCAATGCGCTTTGTACCGCATGCATCAAAGACCTGTCGGTCTTGGATATTGTATTCCTTGTCGTACTGTTACTGATGCTTGTGACAACAAATTTCCTGGCAACAGGATGATAAAGTTATATCTTATCTTATCTCAATGCATTCTCTCTCTCTCTCTCTCTCTCTCTCTCTCTCTCTCTCTCTCTCTCTCTCTCTCTCTCTCTCTCTCTCTCTCCGGAGTCTTAGAAGACCGTTGGGAGGTCACGGATGACTTCGCAATCAGCTTCCTCCATTCCTCCCGGTTCTCAGACGCTCCTAAGCAGTTACTGAGTGTGAAACCAGTCCATTCACTGATATTTTCCTCCCATCTCTTCTCTGTCGTCCTCTCCTTCTGCCTCCTCACACTGTTCCTTGTAGAATGGTTTTGGCAAGTCCTATTGACCTTGATACATGACCATACCATTTCATTTACCTTCTTTTCACTGTGGACAACAGATCTTTTCGTAAGGACCAATGGCTTGCCTTACTCTAGTCTGGACCGCCAAGCTGGTAATGTAGTCTTTGTATGAGATGCATTACGGACTATTATAGCCTACTAAATCAGTTTATTGCACTTTGTCACAAATCCCAGACTGGGAGATGTAATAGTTTATGACAGGACAACAATCACGAACAAACAAGTTTAACACTTAAAAACACAACCCATCAGACTCACACATTTATTAAACATAATTATACAGATAATAGCGCAATTACATACATTATATTATTGAAATCAACTGCCGTACAACGGCCTTATTCTCACACACACTCTCCCTCGGATCCACAATCCGGTAGTTACTCCTAAAGGCACTTCGGCCTCAGCCTCTCCCCTCAGGGTCTTAATAGCACATTAATAATTCACTGGCACCGCAGTCTCTCAATATCACCTTCCTATTGTCATACACCTTAGCACTCCCCTAGCACCTCAGCAGGGCAATAACACATTATCATTTCAATAGACATTATCATTTCAATAGACATTATCATTTCAATAGACATTATTAGTTCACTAGCCCCTCAACATGGCAATAGTGCATTATCACATTCACGCCCATATCTACGTCCCTGTCCGTGGTCTGACTGCCACGACTTTATGTGCCTCTACTGTCCTGCACTGACAGCCTCACTTCTGGCCTATGTGTGGCCTCCGGCCCTATGCTGGCCTATCCCCTGTGCTCATCGAGGTGGCTCTGCGGCCCGTCCTCGACACCTACAAGAATAACATTACATTGGTATAATACCCTACCATTTCTATTCACTCCACCTCTCCTCACAACCCATGAAGCGTACACACACTAGTTCACCTTTCACTCACCACACATCTTACGGTAACACACCTCCATCGGAGTACACACTACTCACTCGCGCTACAAATCCATGAACTCACTTTCATCTATCGCTCATGGCGCACATTGCTATATCCAATATCAAGGACTTCCACATTCCTCACATATACTTATTTACATCATGGTAATAGACGAATATAATATAATACATCAATCATAATAATCAATCAACGTTCTACGTACCAGTCATCACTGGAAAGACTCTCTCACTAGTCTTCTCGACTGCTCCCCCTATGTCCGCCCGATGGGCTCTTATTCACAGGTCCGTTCCGTAGGACCTTCTAACTTGCAGTGATAGTAATACAGCGCTTTCGCCTCCTTCAGACCCTCCCACTACTCACAACAGCACGCTTAACTTACTTGTCTACCGTGAGCCCTTCTTACTCTACACCCGCTCTGTAGCAATCCCCTTAATTGCACTCACTCCACTCGTGACACACTTCATGTTGTCTTATTTCTCCAGGTGTTCTTGAATTAACGTGACAGAATCCCAGGCTATCACATGACAGCCTCCACCTTGGTTCGTTGGGCGTGTCTCTGTTTATGTCTACTGGAAAACAAAGGTTTGACAATGATGTTTTTCTATAGAATGTCCTCACTCTGCCAGTGTTAATGTTTTCTCCATCTATCTATCATCTTTGCTTCTTCCAAGCACAATATCTGTTGTCGTGTCCACATGCTTTCTCCAAATCCGACAAGAAAATAAGCCGTTTTAGTGTATCGGTTCTGTGTTGTTTCTTAAGCGAGGCTTTGCTACATACAGCTGTTTTCTTTTTGCCATATCGTCACGGTCATTCCACAATTGCCGAAGTCATTTGGGGGGGGGGGGGGGGGTTGAAATGAAATGCTCACCTTAGAGTACGAACAGAGTTAGCCCGCCACCGTTCCGTCGCCGTTTTTTTTTTTTTTCCAGCGAAAAGACGGGTCTAAATTTTACGTAATATGAATTGCTCTACGCCAGTTGGAGTGGCGCAGTGCGAACACCCGTGCCTCACCCGTGCCACACTCGTCGTTTCGCTGGAGGTTTCATTTTAGTGCTGCACTAAAATTCGGCCAGCGTGGAACCGTGTTTCTCTCTTTCTTCAAGTAACGAAACAAGATGGAGGTGGAATCTTTGATAGAGACTGTAAGAAAAAGGCAGGTTCTTTATGATAAAAGAGACGATGATTATTCAAACAGAGTTTTAATCAACAAAAAATGGAAGAGTGATATAGGGTCCTATCAAATCTAGCAGCAGGTAAAAAGTGCTTGGTTTCATTCGAATGTAAGATAAGCACTTCTCCTCATCATTCAAAACTTCATCTACAAGGTGGTGGAACTCCCCCGTAGGTTTCTCTCCGTTGGTGGATTCTATGAACCCAATATCTTCGCCTACTATAACAACGTCTCTTTTTTAAACAATACAAAGTCGTCAAGATCTCGGCTGTCATGTTCCCAAGTAGCCCGACGGCGCTGGAACGGGCACGGAATGGGTGTAAACATTTTGCCACCCAGTACGTCGCCGTTCCAGTGACAACCCGTTTTTTACGTTGGAACGGCGACGGCACAGGAACGGGCTGGCGACGGGCTAACTCTGTTTGTACTCTTAATCAGACAGTCACATTGCATCGTTCAACAGTCACATTGTCTTGTTTCATTTATTTATGCGCTTTTAAAGGCAAACCTAAATCACCATTGTATACTGTAGGTAAGGGAGCGTAGACTAATTACAAAGACAAAAGGAGAAAATACTGAGTTGTGTTCACTGTTCGTCTATAGCTTTCTAAGTAAAATACTACGCCCCCTTAACAACAGTTACCACTATATTCAAAGTAAACAGTTTCATTTGATTTTTTAAAAATCCAATATGATACAGGTAGAATGTGCATGACGTCACAGAGTTTTTGTTTTGTACTTCCGCCAAACAAGATGGCCGGTGGATCAGCTGATGAGTGTAACACAATAGGATCAGGGACACGAAAATATGAGAAAAATCCCAAACTTCCAACATGCCTGCACAGCCCGGGTTTTGAACCCGGGACCCTTGACATGAGAGGCGAGCACCTTGCCTCCAGACCACCTTGTCCCTTTAGTGCTGAGGGAGGGGAGTGGTGGGAGACAGAGGGATTATAGCAATTTCAGGTCAGCCAGAGCAAATGTAAATCTTGTTCACATCTTATCTTGTGACCCTCGAACGACTGGAGTTTATCGTATGTCCCTCTCACAGTAAGCAAATTTGGCCACCCCTGCAATCGATGTTGCCGATTATCCATACAGATTCGGATGACACCGTTCTCTTTCCGATAACTGGCACTAAATGAGGATAAAACTGAGGTTATTTTATTAGGCCGTGAGCGGGTTCTGCAAGAAGTGGACAGAACTGAGATGATAATTGGCACTAATTCAATAGAAATTTCAAAAAATGTAAAAAACCTAGGGGTTTACATTGATTCAAATCTTTCTATGTCATCTCAGGTTAGTCACCTCATTCGTATTCTATACATGGAAATCTGGAAAATTGGTAAAATCAGACATCTTATTTCAACTGAAACTGTGGCTGTTTTAGTAAATTCTTTTGTACTTTCAAAGCTTGACTATTGCAACTCCCTTTTGGCTGGAATTTCACAAAAAAATATTAGAAAACTCCAAATTGCTCAAAACAATGCAGCGAGACTTGTTTTGAAGAAAAAGAAAAGAGATTCAGCACTGCCACTTCTGCAGAGTTTGCACTGGCTGCCAGTCGAGAAAAGAATAATGTACAAATTGTCATCCATTTGTCACAAATGTGTCAATAATACTGCTCCATCGTACCTAGTTGATTTAACTGATTACTATGTTCCATCTCGTCAACTAAGATCATCATCTGACACTACAAAATTGAAAGTACCTAAAATGAATCTGTCCACTGTAGGAGAAAAGTCCTTTTCATTTCTTGGCCCTACCATCTGGAACACTCTTCCAAAGACAACCAGGGAAATTAATGACATTGGTTCTTTCAAACGCCATCTGAAGACCCATTTCTTTCAGACAAACTAGGCTAGGTGTTTTTCGGCAGCAACAATAGTAAATATTTTTGAATTTCTTTTGTGTATGCGTGTGTGTGTGTGTGTGTAAGAGTTTGTTAAAGCGCCCAGAGCTTGTCATCGACGGGGTTGGGCGCTATATAAATGCAATATATTATTATTATTATTATATCTTCTCCGAGACACAGGATACCAAGACGGTTCAGTTCGCCAAATTCCGTCCGTTGATTTGCGCGCGTATCATTCATGTCAATTATGCACCAATTCGCACCACGCCCCTTCATGACTGAACGAAAAAGACTAGTACCACAGAGCCATGTGAGTACTACTTACCCCGTTTATACGCGCGCAAGTTGTGAATGTATAGTGAAAGAAGGAATGATCCGTCTCGGTATTCTGTGTCTTGGACTTTTCTCTCGTTCCAGTGGATTCTGCGTGCCATCACGGATGGTTTGGACAGGGATGTAGGTACCCGTGTAACTGCAGGGGCAATCATTGCCTCCAAAACGGCGACTGTGAGAAGGATGTCACCTGCAAGGAAGGCATGTTTGGACACAAATGTCAAAATAGTGAGTAGATTAGTCCTACCCACGGCCGGTTCGGTCAGAAGTGTCAATGTGATGAGTAGGTTGGTCCGACCAACAGCAGTTTCCATCATAAATGTCCGTATCGTGTTAAGCTGAGTGATCCGAATCTATTATATATTTCAGTAACTTGCAACCTTTGGCATGAGTAACTGACCAAACTATACACTCTTCAGGCCTTCAATTTGGCAGGAAGGTGGCAATTGAGATAAGGAAGATGATGGCTATAATTAAAAGTTGTTTACTTCAAGCATGTATTTGAAAAAAATAACAGTGTTTATGTCTATGTAACATCTGTATTTTTGCATGTTTGTTTCGTAATATATAGTACCGTGCATGTCATAAAAAGTAACCGTATCAAGCGTTCAGTTTGGTGCGTAGTGTTCTGGTTCGCATGAGTTCTGAAGCAAGACTGTAGTTTATTACTTTTATCATAATTATGAGAGAGGGGGGGGGGGGGGAGCACATGATTGTTTATTCTGGGCAATGCCCGGTAGCTCATCTAGTTACGTTATAATTCACAAAATGCTTTTACGATCATAAATCTCAACATAGTAATAATAGTATATTTGTTGTTGTTGTTTCTTAAATTACTTAAATTACATTGTGAAAATCGACAAGTAAACTAGTAAAGAGGCTGATCTCGGGTACCTCCGGGTACCTCTACTAGACCCAACAAAAAGTGTCTTATTTCTAGCTCTGTGACAAAAAAAAAAAAAGAAGAAAAAATTCATGGTTAATCCAGGTCCTGGGGAGGGGAGGGTGGGGGGGGGGGGGGTTCAACTCCTCGACGCATTCGTTATAAAATGTCCAAATAATTTCGAGTGGTCTTTGCCATTTTGAGGTTTTGTCACAAAAGTGGTTATCTCCCTTCTAATTATGTTAAGTGTCATCCCAATCGGTTAAAAACTTTTCGAGATATGAGTTTCTGATGTAATGTTGTATGGGGTTTTTTCTTTGGCCCTGATTTTACACAACTTTTCCAACTTTCAATCCCTATTGTCTCGAAAAGGCAAAAATGCACTTACATTATGGAAAATACCGGACGATTTGATCTGTGGTCTGTGTGTGTAATCCTTTACAGGTGTGAATGTAACTTATTATATCACGTCGGCCGAGACACAGTACCGAGACGAACCATTCCTTCTCCCTCTATAATAATATGTCCATATACTCTCTCTCTCTCTCTCTCTCTCTCTCTCTCTCTCTCTCTCTCTCTCTCTCTCTATCCCGTAGACCTGTGGACCGTTTGGGGCCCCACGGGTGATCTGGCAACCAGCATCCTCCAATCTTCTCGGTTTTCTGACCTCCTCAACCTCAATCCCGTCCATTCTGGGATATTGTCCTCCCACCTCTTCCTCTGCCAGCCCTGATGATCTCATGACATGACCATACCATTTGAGCTTGCGTCTCTTGACCAAGGTCAACAGGTCTTCGTAGGGCCCAACGGCTTGCCTGATTCTGTTCCGAACTTTTTCGGTCGTGATATGATCTTTGTAGCAGATGTCCAGGAGTCTTCTAAAACATCTCATCTCAGTGGACTGTATTCTCTTTTCTATCTCAGCTGTTAAAGTCCACGATTCACATCCATAAACTACGCTTGTATATTTCCGGTGAATGGTACTCTTTTTCGTTCAATTATATAGGGGTATGGCGTGAAATGTTGCAATGTTGTCATCCATGATACGCTCGCAAGTCGGCGGACGGAATAAATATGACGTCTTGATTCGCCTCGGTATCCTGTGTCTCGGGTTGCCGGTGTGCAATCTCCAAATTCAAATCTACCCCCCTCCCTCCCACTCATTTACAGTCGACGGTGCAGCCACCTCGACGATGCCAGACACCCTGAAATACAAAAGAAAGAAGACGTGTAGCAAGGCAAAAACAACTTCGGGTATTAACTTCACGGTGGATGTGGAAATCAGCTGGATAAGAATGTATGCTCGTTCTCCAGGTAAGAGACTTTGCCATTGTAATGGAGCTGGAGGGCCGATGCATTCCCGTAAATGCGTCAACTTCAGTGACTGAGTGACCAACAATTGCGAAACTGTGTGTGCTCGTGACCTCAGTTATTGTTTGTTCCAATTCCACTTTTTGTGCAACTGAGAAATTCAACGTTAAAAGATTGCTCACAAGTTTTTTGTGTTTTTCTCAAAATTATGAAATTAGCACATTCGTCGCTCTGCCTTTGCATGGCAGATTGGACACCCCTAGCTCTACATCCACTTCAAAGCACCACCAAAAAGTGCCTTTTTTCTCTTTATTCAGGACAATTACAAGCTTCACAGATCATGATTGAATTTGATAATGGAGCTTTCAAATGTGAGAACTTTACCTATACCTCCTACAGTAATACGATAATTGACGTGAGTTGCGCCAATAGTAAACCTGTACGTCATGTAGCTTTGAGCGGCCCAGGAATCTCCGGACTGTGCACATTTCTCCTCAATGCTGGTAAATTGCTTACACACACCTTTCACCTAGGCATTGTCCATTCACTGTAGGTTGTAACCCTCCGATAATGATTTCTTTTCTTTTCTGTCTGATGTTTTTCCTCACCCATGATGTTCCTCCTCTCTGTTTTATGTCGTCTTGAGATCTTCTTCCTGGTCGTTCTCTTGTTCTTCTACCTGTCCTTGGTTGCCATTCAGTGCGGCGTTTTGTCCGTGTGGGCCAAATAGTGGGCCAAACCCGATAAGGACAAGGGAAATTGCTCACAGTCCTTACAAAATGTCCGTACAACTTTGAAGCGTTTAACATACTCCGACAACAACCAATCCCAGGACTTAAGATAAGGAGAGAGGGTGTGATAGAAAGAGAGAGAGAGAGAGAAGGTGAAGGAGGTTGAGAAAAAGAGAGAAAGAACGGAGGCGGGAGAGAAAGAGAGGGGGGAGGAGAGATAAATCTAGGGCCGCCTCACAATGTCCAGGTCCCCCACAAAGTGTCAGAATGTTTTTTTTCCGGGGGGGGGGGGGGGGGGAAGAGGGAATTTCAAAATGTTCTTATTTGTGAGTGCATATGGCGAAATCGGGCATCAGGTGAATTTTTCATACGGCTTTAGAATCAAAATAAAACATTTTTAAGACTATTTCAATCAAGATATATGATTGTAACTGACTGGCTAATCATTCATCTTATAAGCAAATATAAGGGAAGTAAGGCCACCAATGTAACCTTGAAAGGCTTTTTAACCGCAGAGAGTTACATTCCACAAAATATCATTATTACGCAGAGAAAGACGTGAAGGCGTACGTAACTATATTTTAAAAGGTTTTGTTGATCCCAATGACAATTTCTGTGAATTTGATCCACAATATTGAGTTGAACAGCAGAAAATTTTCCTACATTTTCATCCGGGAAAAAAGACGTATTTTCTGCCAGTAGAATTAAAAAGTAGGACACGAAATTTCGGTCCGTGCCTCAATTTACACATTGGTGATGGATACTCAAATTTTAACAGATCACACCTGTGTATTCCCCGGAATCAGGGGGGCTAACTAGTACTTTTAACGGATTTTTGTTACCTGTACGTACATTCCCCAAGTATTTTAAAGCCTTTGATGACTCCAGAGCTAGAGAGCTCCCCCGAAATACTCCTCGCAAGCAAGAGCCTTTATTAATTATTCTTTCAGATTTTCTTTTTTTTTTTCTCCTGTTTTTTGATTGAAAGGGTAGGGGGCAGGGTTAGGGCTGCGATAAGAAGTAGGGCTGAGGATAAGGACGGGGTTAGGAGTAGGTATGTATACGTGTTCGCCCCTGGCGCTAAAACGCTTGGGGTGCATATGTACAAGTAACAACTGCCTTAAAGGCCTGTTTACACTGGTAGGTTTTAGGAATAGAAATAAGGAACGGGGAACTGTGTGGGGAGAACTCTCCTGGCTTTCCATCTTTTGCTTTCCGATTTCCCCCATCGAAACATGACCAAAAACAAACGATGCCCATCGCTTCTCATTCAGAAAATGGACCAGTGTAAACGAACAGCGTTTCGAAAGGGGAAATCGGAAAACAAAAGACGGAAAGCCAGGTGAGTTCTTCCCACACAGTCCCCCATTCCTTTTTTCTATTCCTAAAACCTACCAGTGTAAACAGGCCTTAAAAATCACACCTGTGTATTCCCCGAGTCGGCGGGCCAACTAGTACTTTTAATGTGTTCACAGGGCGTAACCTGGCACTGAAACAGAATGTTACGCAAACAGGAGTCTACCTTTCACAGGTTGATAAATATGGTCCGCTGAGAGCCATAGATCAGGACCTCACAACGTGTTCAATCACCCAGCGCCCAGGCCCGGCAGCCAAAGGTGAAGGCAAGTTCACTCTGGAACTCGTCAAACCTATTTTGGCGTACAGAGTGATCCTGCATAACATGATGAAGGGTGAGTGTTGCCAGCGCGGTATAGGCTTCATCAATTTTACCCCAAAATTCCCAAATTCTGTGACCTTAACCTTGCTCTTAAGTGAGACAAACATTGCATTTCGTACTAGTCAGTAACTGTTGATATGAGTAGTCTGAGCTTAACTCATGTCATGGCCAATTGTTTGCCTCGCCTTCTCCACTCACCACTCTATTTGATGGCTGACCTACATCCAGCTAGCTGGGTTTTCCCCAAAATCTTGGTTTCTACAATTCAGGCATATCCGAGACACAGAAAACCAATTCGAACCATTCCTTCTCCCATTGCATGTCCACACACTGCGCGAGTATAAATACTGTGAGAACAACTCGTTTTCGTTTAATTCTATGAAGGGGTGTGGTGCAAATTGTTGCATTGTTGACATTGATGATACGCGCGCAATTTGAGGACGGAATATGTTGGTTCGTCTCGGTGGCCTGTGTCTCTGGGCATATTAATCGGTGGGACGAAAATCCCAGCTCGTCGGGGACATAATTATGGCCCACTGTGTACTAAAGGGTTAACGGATGGATAAGTTACGGCTCTGCACCCAATCGCTGTTTCTCCGTACGTTTCAATTGTGTGGATCCATGCATTCACTATTCATCAACCAACCAGTCACTCCAAATCTTAGAGCTGAGAATGTCCTTAGCAGGCCTAGACTCCGTCTGGGTCATACCCACTCACACACTGTTGTTTTTATTTCACTCGGGGCTGGGGGGGGGGGGTATTCCCCCGAACGTATGGCATGCAATAGCCAACTATCAATAAGACATAATTATTTTGATTGAATGTGTGGATTTCATGCATGTGCGAAGGAGGCACTATGCCCCTAGAGAACTATTTTCTAACGAGGACCCACTATGCGTCCTGACCTTCTTTAAAGAGGCTAAAATCTACAACTTGATTTAAAAATCGTTTATACTCATTTACAAGACTCAATTCAGATCCATACAAAACAACTTTTGAGAATTTTACTAATGTGAAAAAATGTATACGGAACTATTCATTTTGGTTCCACTTGTGAAATTTAGGAGCTCTGAATAGCAAAAATAAATAAAATACCCAAAACAGACCTTGATTTAAAATTTTTAAAAAACATGTTTTGTGACTTAAGTACTTTTAGTACTAGAGCCTGCATTTTCTTGCCCGTGTCTTCTACCAGCTCCTGGGAAACCAGAAAGGATGAACGGCTTCGATCTGCATCTGTATGATCCCAAGAACAACTTGTTGGTTACATGGTCGGGGGCAAACAGGGTCATGGACATACACACAATCCGGCTAGCTCTAAACAAACCTGTCAAGAAAATCGTTATTACGGGGAGCAAGCACGACCGAGAGGTTCAGATCTGTGAGCTTCAAGTCCTTGGTGGTGAGTAAATCGAGGGCTATTTGCCAGATTGTAGTATGCAACATTTTGCCTATTTTGAGGTGTTGTCACGAAAGTGGTTCTTGCACTCCTAATTTTATTATCTTTTTTTTTCTTTATATTTTGGTAACTCTCGATACTTTGGTCACCTAAGGCTCAGGCATCACAGTCAGGCTTCAAACTTTGCACAACAGCATATTCCCAATGCGAAATTAACATGAGCTACATTAGAAACTAGCTGAGTTTCCGGCCCTGCCCGGGATAAATCGATTTATTTGTTTCAGTTCTGGGTGATTATTAATATTATGGACCTGTTTCATTTTGCCTGTTAATTTAGTTTTATTTTATTTTTGTTTGTTTGTTTGTTTGTTTTTAGATACTGCTCTCCCTTTGCGCGTTGACGTCCTGCGCGTCCCGCCAGTGTCCGCCAAATGGCTATGATTTGCGCACGGATTAGTTTGTTTGTCAGTGAACACATCGCAGGAAGTGACAACTTCATGTGTTAATGGAAAAGAAATCGATATTAATATTTTCCTAGGCATGTTGAAAACACAAACCTGTACTTTTGGCCCTGCAGCGTCAATCTCCCAATTCCAGACCCTTTCTCTTTCCTAGTCTAGGCACATTGAGAACACACAAAGTTTCATACTTGATAGTCTAACTCAATCTCATCGTTCAAACTAGTCCTAACCGGAAGTTGTTTTGTGAGTGTGATACAGATACCGGAACCAATCTCAATCACATTAATTAGCCGAAAAAATAGATCGAACGCCAATGTCCCGCAACCTAGAAACCAATACAAACGTTCAGCGAGTTATTAATTATTTTTTTATTTTCTGTGCCAGCGACACGACGACAGTCTATACTAAGCGCTGTATAAAATCTGAGGGCCACCGAATCAGCATTAACAGTAACAGAGGAGTAGCGGAAGGCGCGCTGCAATTGTCGTAAAGTTCCACTTTTATTAATATAAATTATGAAATGTTAAGGCTTCTATACGTTTCATTTTTCATTGTTTCGGCATCATTTAGATCTATTTCGAGTCATGGTTCACCATTTTAAGGTTTCATTGAGGAAATTGCGATCTACGTCGCCATTTACTCATTTCCGGCCGAAAGTCAACTTATCACATCTGTGTATTCTGCGAGAATTGTGGTGTAACAAAACGATCTATGAGTCTTTGCATCAAATGTAGGCGCCGTTATGAATGCGACCTAGATCTAGATATACAGCTGGATGTGATACAAGGAAATTTTGCAAGATTTATCTTGCCGGGGTTGGCTAGTATATAATAAGTGTCATTCCAGTCAGTAAACCCTTTTCCAGATATGACGTGTTTGTGACATAATGTTTTATGCTTTTTAGCTGTTTCGAGCCTTCCATACTTCAATCCTCAATTTCTCGGAAAGGCAAAAATGCACATACGACAGTATGGCAAATACCTGACGAAATGTGAGCGTATGTGACGAAATCGGGCTTAAGGTGAAAGACAAAATACCTGAGATTAGTGAGAATACCCCTCCAAAGAGCAAAATATTTCATATAGAAATTGAGATTTGCTTATGATATGAACGATTAACCATTTTTCTGGATTCAGTCAAATTTTTTTGCTTGAAATCGTCTTGGAACTTTTTTTTTTTAAGAGATATAACATTTTTACCAGAAGCCCGATTTCGCCAAATCCATTTAAAAATGGTTGAAAACAAGATTTTTGGAAGAACTCAATGGGTCGAAAGTAGGCCAATGGAGAGTGGTGTGCGACGAAAGTGACGCAAACACTAACCCATGAGGGCGCTCATACATTTTGCCACACTCTAACCCAGAGGGATGCAACCCGCAGTGGTTATTGTGCTAGTGTGGAGCCAACTTTATGAATGGCCGGCCACCGGTCTGGCGGCTACACCAGCTTTAGTCTGATTCACCCCTTAGGGAAGAATCCAACAGGTCGAAAGTAGGTCAACCGCCATGGAAAGTGGTGGACGGCGAAAGTGAAACAAACCATTTATAAGCCGTAAGGCAGGCAGGACACTGGTCGTTCATCATTCGTGATGTAACTATCATTGTCTTTCTGCCATGGCATGTATGGTTAAAGAATACGTCATCAAGTCGCCAGATTTCACAGTGAATGAGCGAGGAATCATAATAAGCTGACTCAATCATTTACACAAGAAAGCGAAACATATTATCATATTTTCGTATAGGGACGAGGGGGGGGGCTGGGACGGGGGGCTGCCCCCCCCCCCCAGGCTATTGCCTATTTGCCACCTATACATCCGGTCCCTTACGAATTTCCGAGTGAAATTTTGCGAACTTAGTTCTTATTTGTCCTTTATCCATTTTCTGAAAAACTGGAGATTTTTTAGTATGTAGAAGAGGTATAACAAAAGCACACTTTGGCATTTGTTTAACATGCGCCGTGGCACTTATCAAGTTGTTTCAGTTCCGAATCATTCTAACTCTTTATCTTAATAAAGCCACAAACGCTTAACGTCGAATTTCTCAGTTGTAGAAAAAGTGGAGTTAGAACAACAAGATCTAAGGTCGCGATTTATTCCCTCTGAAGGCCATTGAACTTTTCGTCGACGAATTATTATAAAAACCACAGAAAAACTGTGGGGTTTCAGCGAGGCTTACAGCAAAGTAAAAAATTAACAAAAAAAAATAAAAAGTTGTATGTAGCAAAGCCTCCCATAAGAAATAATATCCAAACGATACAATGAAATGCAAAGAAAAGGGGAAGGCAAACGACTTCAATATTTCGGTGAAGAACCTTTTAAAAAATAGAAAATTAAACATAGAAAAACTGAAAATAAAAAAAAATGAAGAATGTGTAATAATAATTATTATATAGAATATTGAACTGAACTGTGAGTCCTGGCTTGCACTTCCACAGAGCAACTCGTGCGCCAAGGTGTGGAGGCTTTTTTTTTTTGTTTTTGTTTTTGGGTATTATTTTTTACGCGGGGCTTTTCTTTATACAACATTTACTTTTTGTCAACTTCTGACTGAACTTTTCATTGTGACGCGCTCGTGCTTCAGAACTGAAATTCATAAACATTTCAGATATTTTGCCTTGTGATGAGGGGAAATATGGACTGGACTGTGAACTGCCCTGTAATAAATGTCTAAACCACAAGTGCCTGCCCAGCTCAGGAAGCTGCATCAAGTGCCCAGTGGGAAAGAGAGGAATTACGTGCGATCATGGTTAGAAAATAATGAACATAATAATATAAATCATTAAAGACTGTTGTTACAAGTTCTTAAGTCCCCTAAGAGTTTGCGTTGGGGGCAAGTATTTTAAAGCCTTTTGTGACCCCATATCTAGAGAGCTCCTCCCGAAATACTCCTAACAACAGCTTTCTAATTATTCTTTCAGAATCACTTTCTGTCGTATCATTCTATTACATTATTCTTGCTCTTCCCTAACACATGTGATTGTTATCGTGTCGACGTCCTTCCTCTGAACTTAAGCTCAAAACCTAGAGAGTTAAATTCAAGCTCAAAACTGTCTCCTGTCACCAGATTGTCCGACTGGATTTTACGGGGATGACTGTAAACATAAATGTCCGGGTGACTGCAAGTACGGCAAGTGTTTCCCCCAGAATGGTACATGTGACGATCGCAAACCGAAGACTGCGAATGATTTGAATGCTCCCCAAAGACAACGACCAGGTAATATCCGGTTTTACACGCAAAGACAAGCTTGCGTGTGCACCGAGTTCGATCGACCAACCAGTGACCTCAAGGCTTGAATGAGAATAGTTCAATCAGCCTGAATCTCCTGTCACTTGTTTTTCCTGCCACTTACTTCTCCTGCCACGTGTTTCTCCTGCCACATGTTTCTCCTGCCACTTGTTTCTCCTGCCACTTGTTTCTCCTGCCACGTGTTTCTCCTGCCACTTGTTTCTCATGCAAACGTGTTTCTCCTGTCACGTGTTTCTCCTGAAACGTGTTTCTCCTGCCAGTTGTTTCTCCTGCCACTTGTTTTTCCCGCCACTTGCTTCTCCTGCCAGTTCTTTCTCCTGTCACTTGCCTCTCCTGTCACTTGTTTCTCCTGTTACTTGTTTCTCCTCTCACTTGTTTCTCCAGCCACTTGTTTCTCCTGTCACTTGTTTCTCCTGTTACTTTTTTCTCCAGCCACATGTTTCTCCAGCCACGTGTTTCTCCTGTCCCTTGTTTCTCCTGCCACTTGTTTCTCCTGTCACTTGTTTCTCCTACCACTTGTTTCTCCTGTCACCTGTTTCTCCTACCACTTGTTTCTCCTGCCACGTGTTTCTTCTGCCACTTGTTTCTCCAGCCACGTGTTTCTCCTGCCACTTGTTTCTTCAGTCACATGTTTCTCCAGCCACTTGTTTCTCCTGTCACTTGTTTCTCCTGTCACTTGCTTGTCCTGTCACTTGTTTTTCCTGCCACGTGTTTCTCCTGCCACTTGTTTCTCCTGTCACTTGTTTCTCCTGCCACTTGTTTCTTCTGTCACTTGTTTCTCCTGTCACTTGTTTCTCCAACCACTTGTTTCTCCTGCCACGTGTTTCTCCTGCCATTTGTTTCTCCTGTCACTTGTTTCTCCTGCCACTTGTTTCTCCTGTCACTTGTTTCTCCTGTCACTTGTTTCTCCTATCACTTGTTTCTCGTGTCACTTGTTTCTCTTGCCGTTTGTTCCTTCTGTCACTTATTTATCATATCACACGTTCATCCTGTCACTGGTTTCACTTGTCCACGTGTTTCTCCTGTCACTTATCTCTCCTGGCAGCTAATTCTCCTGTCACTTCTTTGTCCTGTTACTTGTTCTTCCTGTGACGTTTCCTCCTGTCACGTGTTCCTCTTGCCGCTTAATTCTTCTGTAACATTTCTATTTTCATTAATTTTCGTCCGTCACTTGTTTCTCCTGTCACTTGTTTGTCCTGTCACATGTATACCCTGTCACTTGTATCTCCCATCACTCATTATTGACCTGTCACTTATTTCTCCCGCTACTTGTTTCTCCTGTCCCCAGATTGTCCACCGGGACAGATGTGTGAAAAGGCATGCCCTGCTAATTGCAAAGGGCATGTATGTGACCCGGTTAATCGTACATGCTTCGAGTGCTTACCCGGTTTCACTGGAGAATCATGTGAGAACGGTAAGTTATTTAACATAGGTTGGGTCCTCTATCGGAAGTGTCCACTGCATGACTGATGATTCACTCCCAACTGGTTTTATGCGGAGAACAAGAATTCTCATACTGCCCTCTTTGAGTTTGAAAGACGATGACCAGTGACTTGGATACAGTGATACCAGTGTGTAGGAGCTTTAAAAAATAAGTGTCGTTAAATGCCAAATCAATGAGTATTTTAACGAAATATATTTTCAAATGGGTATTTTTCGGATGAACCGCTCCCAGCGGCTTACGGCAGTGAGTCAGTTAAGTCGTGTATGTTTTGAACAGCATTAAAGTGGATTTGTAAGTATAAAGGAGAGAGAGTCAGGCAGACAGACAGACAGACAGACAGACAGTCAGACAGACAGACAGGGGGAGGAGGGGGAGAGAAAAGGGGATGGAGTAAGTTAGAGACTCACGATCCAACTAAATCTATACAAAACCATTTTGAGAACTTTACCAGCGTAATCAAGGCTGTGAACACATTTTTTTTATTGTATCTGTAAAATTTGAATTCATGAAGGTCGGAATACTAGATATAAATAAATTACCCAAAGAGACCGTGAGAAGTGCAAGGTGACCGTTATCGTGCCAATGCGCCGTAAAACTGAAATATAAACTATAATCAAACTAGTTTGGCTGTTGAAATTGCCTGCTGCGTGCCTAGAGCCTTTTGATTCAACGGGATGTTTGAGCCTTTTGATTAAACGGGATGTTTGAGATTTTTTATTAAACGGGATGTTTGAGCCTTTTGATTAAACGGGATGTGGAGCTATAATTGTTATAAAATTTGAAGACGGCAGGGGCACAGACTAAAAAAATACCCAGACTGGATGATCCCATTGTGTGACGTCACAAAACAGCGAAAGGTCATGAACCATCCCCCACATTAGGTTTACGGTATCGACCGACGCTTGAGCATAGCTACAATTTTGAATGACACCATTTTGACGCGCCTACTGAACGCGGAAGTTTGGTTCCGCACCAAGAAATTAATACATTTACAACCAATCTTGACAAATAAAAAGACATTTCTACTGCAGATAGAACTAGAATCGGAATTTCCCGAGCGGCGGCCATGTTGATTATACGGCCGCCGCTCGGGAAATTCCGAAAAAAACGACACAGCCCGAAGCTCGTGTTTCCACTCTGGTTTATTTATTAGTCTGTGGGCAGGGGGAGAACGCCAGTTGTCACAAAATGCGAGTTTTACAGTTTGGTCCTAGCTAAATTCGTCCCCTTAGAATGACAAGGTTCTGACTCTGTCAACTTTTGAGAAATGAAAGATTGAAGCTACATGTGATCCGAGCTTCTAGAGCAATTTTTTTTTTCTTCTTTTTAATGATACTTACAAATTACTCATCGATGCTGCTTGATACTTTGACATACAATGGAGAAGGCCAGTAGACGTAGTGTGTAGTGTGTAACTCAGCTCAGCCAAAAAGTGGAGATGAAACCTTGTTATTCTACGGGGACATAACATCTTTAGCTTTGTTCCTCTTATACCGATTAAGTTAAAAACAGCCGTTGTCAGAAATAGGAGCAAATTTAGGTAGGGGATCCTCTTTTCAGCCTATGGACTTTCAAATTTTAAATTTGAATTTCTCCAAATCTTCAATTTGTGACAACTGATGTGTTTCCCGTGTCGTCCTCATAATGCTATGTGTTATTTATCAGAATGTTGTTACAAGTATGTACGCCCCCAAAAATGTTTGCGCTAATGGTACTTATTTTAAAGCGTTTTTGTGACTCCACAGCTAGAGAGCTCCTCCCGACATCCTCCAGAAATACTCCTAACAAAAACCTTCATTAAATATTCTTTCATATTTTGTTTCTGTTTCCTCCTGCTTTTTGGTTGAAAGAGTTGGTGGAAGAGTCAGAGATTTGATAGATTTAGGGTTGAGGATAAGGACCGGGTTAGGAGTAGGTAAGCGACCCAAGCGCAAAAGGCGTGGTAACCGTAGGTGCTTAAAACAACTGCCTATTTTTTATTGTTAACAGAGTGCCCAAACGGTAGCTTTGGTAGCTCGTGTGCGTTTCCCTGTCCTGTGAACTGCGACGATAGACGGTGCCACAAAGATTCGGGTGTGTGTTGGGGATGCCAGGAGGGCTACATTGGGACTCTGTGTAATGCCATGGTGCAAGGTTAGTGATGAAGAAGCAGAAGAAGATGGAACTTCGGGCACCTATATCCAAATGCATGAAATTAGTGTAAGTCCAGTTGTTGTTTTTTTTGCACCATGGTGCAGGCTTAGTGGTGTGTACGGCCACCTTGGTGTAAACTCAAATTTAGTCGGTATGTATGAACTAAAGTTACACCTACCCCTCTCTATGCATCAGTTGCCGCTTACCACTGTAACAAAAACATGTCGTTGAACATGCACAGAATTTGTTTTGCCGAATCCCTGCCACGAAAAAAACAACGCTGATCAAATGAAAAACTAAAAGATCGGGGGTGAGTAGAAATCCATTTTTTTTTTTCTTTAGCCGGTGAAGTCGCGGCCATTTTCTGTCTTCTCTTTTAGTTTGCGTTTCATTGTGTCTATTGGTTATTATTTCTTGCGCGAGGCTTTGCTACAGACAGCTTTTCCTTTTTGCCAAATTTTGTCTTTGATTATAGCCTGGCTGCGACCCCACAGTTTTTTGTGGTTTTTATATACTCCATAAAGTAAAGTGTCTACTGTGAGCCCACACAAAGCCTCAAATAAATCCAACTGACATAAATTTCGAAAAAAAGGCTTTTGTACTTGTATAACTCTTTAATCCCATTTGGGTTTTTTTGGGGGGGGGGGGGGAGATGAGGGAGAAGGGGAGGGGATGATAGGGATGAATTTTTTATTTAATTTTGCCCGGGCAGCGGCCTGTTTCGGCCTGATCTTTTCGATTTCCAACTGCCAAGGTATCTTTAACGTGCGCAACGTGTACACGGGCCCTCCGAATTTTTTAGTCCTTATCCGAGAAGACTAGGTACTCGATCCTACCAGAAGACTAGGTACTCGATCCTACCAGAAGACTAGGTACACGATTTTGTTAAGAGACAGTGGTGTTACTTCATACAAATCTCTAGCTGAACAGTGATAGCAATTCGGTATTTTCTGTATTTGGCCTTGTATTTGGATTCATTCTGGATCCCTTAATTCCTTCCGGAGTAGTGGGGGTGGGGGGGGGGGGGCACTGCACTAATGAGCGTTGCACGAACTGCGCATGGCAAGGAATCTGACCAGCTTGGATCCATGTTTTCCACCCCTGTCACAACAATCAACCACAATGCGACTAGCAGGCACTTTAACCATTTACACATATCTCCAAGTTACACTCATCAGCTGATCCACCGGCCATCGTTAGTGGCCGAAGAACAAGACAAAAACACGCTGTAACGTCATGCGTATGCTACCTCTAATGCCCAACTACTTTGTTGTCTCATCTGTAGAAAGGCCGGATGATCCTACTTTGACCTACAAGTATGCTCTAATCCCACCGGTCCTGCTGTTCGTTCTGTATTTGGTGGTTCTGCTATGGAAAAGGTACGGCACCGAAGATGACGAGGGAGAGGATACTACTGGAGAGGGGTCTGGTGCTTAGGAAATATTACTGGAGTCCCACCTATCCATATCCCGTGTTTCGTTTGCTTAATTAAACATTCATTTAATCCGACATTTATTTACACAAACATTCCTTAATCATACATTCGTGTAATCAAACACTCATTTAGTCAAACATTCGTTAATCAGACATTCATTCAATCGAACATCCATTTAATTATTAAATTAAACATTCATATAATCAAACATTCATTTAATCAAACGTTCATTTAATCAGACAGTCATTTAATCAGACATTAATTCAATCAAACATTCGTTTAATCAGCATTATTTTAATCAGACATTCATTTAATCAAACATTCACTTAATTAAACAATAGTTTGATTAAACATTCATTTAATCAGACATTCATTCAATCAAAGATTCATTTAATCACCAATCATTTAATCAGACATTGATTTAATCAAAACATTCACTTAATTAAACAATCGTTTAATCAAACGTTCATTTAATCCAACATTCGTCTAATCAAATATTCATTTAATCAAACATTCATTTAATCAAAGATTACTTTAATCAGACATTCATTTATACAAACATTCGTTTAATCGAATATCCATTTTATCAGATAAAACAATTTTATATGGATTTTTTTTTTTTTGTTATATTATTTTCATTTCTGAAAAGTTTAATTGACCAAGCTCTAAGAGTGAATTTATAGTAAGTACATCACAAAGACGTTAAAGATCCAAAGAGTGCGTTATCTTCCGGACGCTCCATAAAACCAAAATTAATAAAAACGATAAAATGAGACACTCCCTTCTTTGCACATCTAAACAAACAGTGCACACAGTTTGCGCGCTTGTCGGGGGCCGGGCCCATGGCCCAATGCTTGAAAAGAACGCTTGATGTAAGTAATGATAAATTAATGATGCAAATTTGTGACAGTGCTACTGAGAATTTAAAAAATCAGAAAATTCCGAAAGTTTTCCCATAGCGATTGATGTTATAATTTCAAAATAAGTGACGTCAATCAAGGCCCACAGCGATAGCTGAACAACGAACAAAATTCAATATTTTCCCTATTTGGCTTTAGAAAATGCGGCACTTTTCATGGCTTCCGCGCATTCGCCGGTAGGTGGCAAAATCTGTGAACTCTAAGCGCGCTTGTTGTGTCATCTTATTGTTTCTAGTATCTTTGATTAAACCTAGAGAGTTATATAATTTGTTTAAACACCTGACTTGTTTTTGAAACAGTACAGAAGACGTGGTGAGTGCTTTTGGTAACATGTGGTGCAGGCTTATTTGTACGTACAGCCAGCTTAGTGTAAACTCAAATTTAGTCGGTATGCATGAACTTAAAATTGCACCTACCTCTACCTACAACTGCTTGCTTGCCACTGTAAAAAAAAAAAAAAAAATTGCCACTGCGCATGCACAAAATTTGTATCGGCCAACGCCTGCCATGAGAAAACAGCGCCGGTCAAAACAAAACTGAAAGATCAAGGGTGAAGAGAAATCCATTTTTTTTTCTTTGGCCCGTGAAGTCGTGTGTTGGAATAAAATATTAGTCACTACCTCACAAGCCTGTTACGCACTGCGTAGCTGATTCAGTCGTACTCAAAGAAAGTGTAAAGTTACGAACCCTTTACATTTGGGTGTAGGCCTACGTAAAGTTCGTGCATACCGGGTGGTGTTTTGCACCGACGCGTAAGGCCTCCACCACTGTGTAACCCGTTACGCACAGTTCTTGCCTATGACCACTGATTGGAGAAAGACAAAAAATATATAAAAAAATTAAAAATTAACGTGTTGTGTCCATTGCGATGTGAGACGGAGCAATCTGTGTAATTTAAGAAATAAAACCTTCCATTCACCATTATGAAAGGGTTTGTATTTTATTGCTGACAAAAAGTTCATCTGTCTATCTTCCTACGTACCTTATCTTATCTTACCCACTTACCTACCTACCTACCTACCTACCTACCTACCTACCTACCTAACTACCTGCCTACCTACCTATCTACCTACCTACCTACCGACCGATCGACCCACCGACACACCTATCTATAAATCTATCTATCTATCTTAGTATCTATCATCTCCTTGAAAGGCGCAATCTGGGCGTTATCGCAGATCAAACTCATCTATCTACATACCTATCAACCTATCCACCCGCCTATCTACCTACCTTCTCACCGTCCTACCAACTACACACCCACTTACCCACCTGCCCATCTATCTATCTATCATCTATCTATCTATCTACTGTCTGTCTGTCTGTCTGTCTGTCTGTCTCTCTGTCTGTCTGTCTGTCCGTCCGTCCGTCCGTCCGTCCGTCCGTCCGTCCGTCCGCCCGCCCGCCCGCCCGCCCGCCTGGCTGTTGTCTCTCAGTTTGCCAGTCAGACAGTCGATCATCCCATTCTGAAATATAGCCATCTCTCACTCATTCCTGCCATCTCAGAGGATTACAAGCCATTGTCAAGTTAAAAAAAAAGAAAAAGGAAAACATGAAGGAATTGTAAACGCTCGACGGGAGGCCACAATGAAATTATTCATATCATTAATCAGAGAACAGTGGTTATTTCCCATTGCATAATATAATTCAAATGTAATTAATTCTTGACGGCAAAAAGACGGACAGACAGAAAGTCAGACAGACTAATTGACGGACTAACTGACTGACTGACAGAGAGACAGAGTGAATAATAGACATGCAGAAAGACAGACGAATGGACCGACGGGCAGGCGGGCGGGCTGGCGGACGGATGGACCGTCGGACGGACGGACAGATAAACAGACAGACAGAGACAGGATTCAGGCAGACAGACAGACAGATAAGATAGATAGAAAGAAAGGTAGATAGATAGATAGATAGATAGATAGATAGATAGATAGATAGATAGATAGATAGATAGATAGATAGATAGATAGTTAGATAGATAGATAGATAGATAGATAGATAGATAGATAGATAGATAGATAGATAGATAGATAGATAGATAGATAGATAGATAGATAGATAGATAGACATAGGCAGACAGACAGATAGATAGACAGACAGCCAGACAGACAGACAGACAGGCAGACAGGCAGACAGACAGACAGACAGACAGACAGATAGACAGACAGACAGATAGACAGACAGATAGTTAGATAGACAGATAGAAAGACAGACAGATAGATAGATAGATAGATAGATAGATAGATAGATAGATAGATAGATAGATAGATAGATAGATAGATAGATAGATAGATAGATAGATAGATAGATAGATAGATAGATAGATAGATAGATAGATAGATAGATAGATAGATACAGACAGACAGACAGATAGACAGACAGACAGATAGACAGATAGATAGATAGATACAGACAGACAGACAGACAGACAGACAGACAGGCAGGCAGGCAGACAGACAGACAGACAGACAGACAGACAGATAGATAGATAGATAGATAGATGAACCTATAGACAACAATAAAACACAAAGCCTTCCAGAATGGTGAATAGAAAATTTTATTTTTTCTGAATAAAAGAGTGCTCAGTTTGACATCATCAAAAAAAAAAAACACGACCGTTTTAGTAAGTTTTTAAAAAATTGCTCTAGCTATTTTTATTGTAGGTATTCCCGTGTAAGCATATTTTGAGATATTTATTAAATTTGTTTTTGATAAATATATGGAACCGGCTGTTGTTGTACAATAAGTAAGTATACACCCCAAGCATTTCACGCTAGGGGAACGTATGTATACGTACTATCTCTTACCCCGACCTTAAACTCAACCATAAATCTTATCGAATCCCTAACCCCGACAAGAGGAGGAAAAGAAAAAGGAAATCGGAAAGAATAATTAATTAAGGCTGTTGTTACGAGTATTTCGGGAGGACAAGGTGGTCTAGAGGCAAGGTGCTCGCCTCTCATGCCAAGGGTCCCGGGTTCTAAACCCGGGCAGTGCAGGCATGTTGGAAATTGGATTTTTCTCATATTTTCAAGTCCCTGGTCCTATTGGGGGGTAGGATCGAGTACCTAGTCTTCTCGGATAAGGACGAAAAAATTCGGAGGGCCCGTGTGCACGTTGCGCACGTTAAAGATACCTTGGCAGTTGGAAAACGTAAAGAGCAGGCCGAAAGGCCGCTGCCCGGGCAAAATTGAAAATTGAAATTAATAGATTAAAATTTATCCATATCATCCGCCTCCCCTTCGCCAGAATTTATTATTCATTGTTAAATATATATTGTTATTAATTAATATTCAAATATTATTTGAGTTCTGTGTTGTGTGAACTGATGTGAGTAGTGAACTGTTGTGAACTGTTGTGAGTTGTGAACTGCGCCTAACAGGCTGCGTTACAATTTGCTCTGAGAGAGAGAGTGTGAGCGAAACAGGGAGAGACAAAGAAGCAGTGCAGTGTGTTGAGCGCTTCGCAGGCAGTTCCATTCTGCTCTGTGGTTGACATGTTGTTTCTGTAAAGCGCATAGAGCATGTTAAATGGATATGCGCTATATAAATGCTATACATTATTATTATTATGGAGTCACAAAAGGCTTTAAAATACGTAGGTAACAACAGGCTATGGAACTGTAGTTATGTTTTGTGTGTGTGTGTGTGGGAGTGGGGAAGAAAAGAGAGGGGGGAGGGGGCACTCGTAGGGATAAACTTTATTTAATTTTGCCCGGACAGCGGCCTATTCGGCCTGCTCTTCTCGATTTCCAACTGCCAAGGTACATTTAACGTGCGCAACGTGCTCGTGGGCCCTCAGAATTTGTCGCCCTTCTTGCGAGAAGTCTAGGTGCTTGATCCTATCTACCATATGATCAGGGACAGGAAAATATGAGAAAATGCCAAAATACCAACATGCCTGTACGGACTGGGATTTCAACCCGGTACCTTTGGCATTAGGGGCGAGCACCTTGCCTCTGGACCACTTTGTCCCTTGATTACATTTTTTTTCTCAATAAGCGCAAGTTAGTACAATATAATATGAAATGATTAGGAAAAGATCTTTATTGTTTTTCATAAGCTCTAGTCTTGCCACTAATCATGTCATAATTAGGTAATATGCACTCTTTTCAAGGCAGGGAATTGAAACCAAAATGAACACATCAAATAAATGAACGGGCTACGAATCCGTCCCTTGTAGGGAAATGTACATGGTTCGCTGTCTGACAGTTCAGTCTTAGATACATTGATGAGCAAAACAAAAGCAAAACTATTTGAGACTGATCTCTCTTCACTAACGCTTGATGTTTTCATAATGAATAGAGGTATGCATAAATGAATGAGATAAATGAGTGAAATGATCGAAATGAATGAATGAACGAATGAATAAACGAATGAACAAATGAATGAATGAATGACAGAGTGAGTGAATGCATGAACGTGTGAGTCAATGACTCAAATAATGAGTGAACGAGTTAGGGGGTGAATGAATGAAGAATAAATTAATGAATGAAGAAATGGATGAACGAGTGAATTAATGATGAATAAATGAACGAATGAGCGAATGAATGAATGAAAAGTGTTAGTGGATGAATGAATGAACGATTGAACGAATGAGCAAATGAACGAATGAATGAATGAACAAGTGAATGAATAAATGAATGAATGAATGAATTACGATTGAGTGAATGAATGAATGAAAAAGAATGAACGAATGAATAAATAAAAAGCGTTAGTGAGTGAATGAATGAATGAACTAACGAATAAATGAATGAATGAATTGAAATGTGGCCAATGAAAATCTAAAGGAAAAGGGCGGAAAATGAAGAAATGAACAGTGTCTGATTAAATTTTTTTTCAATGAGTATTGGTTTAAATGAGCCTCGGTGCAGGCATGCGGTTTTGTTTTGTCTCTGTTGTGTTGCAAGACAGGCACACAAGTGTGAGACACAGGCACAATACAGAGTTAGCGATTTGATTGATTGATTGATTGATTGATTGATTGATTGATTGATTGATTGATTGATTGATTGAGTTTGGGTTTTACAGCGCGTCGGCACGATAACGGCCACTTTGCACCTTTCATGGTCTGTTTGGGTGTACGTTCTGTATTTATGTTTCGAATTCAGAGTTTTTAAGTTTGGCATAGAATTAAAAACGTTCATATAATTTTATCACATTTGTAAAGTTCTCAAAAGTCATGTTGTATGGATCTGTAGAAAGTTTTGTAAATGAGTATAAAAGTTTCTAAATCAAGTTTCGATCTTAGTCTCTCTCAGTTTGAGTTATCGTTTCACGTCGCGACTGCACGATAATAGCCACTTTGCGCCCTTCACGGTCTATTTGGGGTATGCATTCTTCACTTATGTTTTGTATTCAGAGCTTTTAACAATAGAATTAAGCATGTTCATATAATTTTATCATCTTGGCAAAGTTCTCAAAAGTTGTTTTTTATAGATCAGAAAAAAAAATTTGTAAATAAGTATAAAAGTTTCTAAATCAAACTGTAGATCCTAGCCTCTCTCAGAAAGGACACCGTGCGTAGCGGGTCCACGTCAGAGAATAATTCTTTCATGGATCCGCAGGCATAGTGTCTTCTTCGGGTATGGATGAAGTCTAAACGTTCTGTTAAAATATGTTTTATTGATAGTTGGCAATTGCATGTCAAACATTCGGGGGGATCTTCCCCCCTAAGTAAAAAAACGGCGTGTGAGATGGGTATAAAATATGAAACTAAGATACGACAGCAAGTCCCATGACGTGTTCCTAGCCTGAGCGTCAAATGAATATTTGACAAAACGACCGTTTGATTAAATGAATATTCGATTAAATGAGTATTTGATTGAATGGAAACTGGATTAAGAGAATAGTTGATAAAATGAATATTTGTATTAAATGAATGTTTGATTAAGCGAACATTCGTTTAATGAATATTTGATTAAATGAATAATTATGTGATTAAACAGATATTTAATTAAATGAATATTTGATAATGGGTTTTTGTTTAAATGAATGTTGCATTTAATGTAAGTCTGATTGTTGAATGTTTGATTAAATGAATGTTTAATTAAATGAATATTTGATTAGATGAATATTTGATTAATTGAATATATGATCAAATGGATATTTAATGAAATGAATATTTGATTAAACGGACATTTGTTAATATGAATGTTATATTAAATGAAAGTCTGATTAAATGAATGTTTGATTAAATGAACTTTTGATTACATGAACATTTGATTATATGAACATTTCATGAAATGAATATTTGATTAAATGAACATTTTGATTAAATGAGTATTTGGTTAAATGAAAATGTGATTAAACGGATATTTAATTCAATGAATATCTGATTAAATAGGCATTTGCTTAAATGCTTGTTGCATTATAGGCAAGCCTGATTAATGAATGTTTGATTAAACTTGGGGTTTATTAAATGAATGTTTAATTCAGTGAACGAGGTACGTGATATGGATAAAAGTGACTTATATGAATGTTTCCTAATGGCTAAAGCTGGCTGACGTCGTATCCTCTCCCGTATCATCGTCAGTGTCGTATCGTTTCCAAAGCAGAAGGAGTACCCATACCCCTGTCAGCACGGCCGGGGGAATTAGTGCGTACTTGTACGTCAAAGGAAGATCATCTGGTCTATCTACAGATGAAAAAAAACATCAAAATATTGAACACTATAGTGCGTTTTTTTTTTTTTTTTTGCTTTTTTGGGGGGGGGGGGGGGGGGGGGGGGACTATCTGAGTTACCCGGACTATCTGAGTTACCCGGACTATCTGAGTTACCCGGACTATCTGAGTTACCCGGACTATCTGAGTTACCCGGACTATCTGAGTTACCCGGACTATCTGAGTTACCCGGACTATCTGAGTTACCCGGACTATCTGAGTTACCCGGACTATCTGAGTTACCCGGACCCAGCCCTGGAGAAATAGCGTCACGCCCATTCCACGATTGCCTGAGTCATTTTTCGTTGTTTTTTGCGAATTCAAAGAAAACTGTTTACTTTGAATATAATGGTAGCTGTTGTTAGGGAAGCGCAGTACTTTACATAGACAGCTGTAGCTGAACAGTGAAGACATCTCAGTATTTTCTCTTCAGCTTTGTAATTTGGCTACGGTAACCTAGCAACAGTCTTAGATGGTGATTTAGGTGGATGTGGGTTTTCGCTTAAAAACTCATAAGTCATCAAAACAAGACACTGAAACTCTTAAATGGTGCAATGTGATTGTCTGATAAAGGTGAGCATTTCATCTCAAAACACCCAAAAACTGACTTAGGCTATTGTGAAATGACAATGACGATATGTTTATTGGTGTCAGTTTTTGAGTGATATAATGGATCGGCATCACTTTGCCCGTTCCTTCAGGTTGATTTTTGTTGTTGTTGTTGTTGTAGATTGTTTGTTTCTTTGATTTCAGAATAGATACGTCTTACTGCACCCCTTTTGCACATTGATACCCTACGCACCCCGACAGTATTCATGAAAAGGCAGGAAAGGTGCACAGGGCAGAGGATTTAATAGTGAAAACATTGCAGTTAATGATAACAGAGAGTACAATATTTATAGAGAGATCTCACTGCCGAATCCCGAAACTAGGTCACCGCTTTAAAAAGGAATTGAAAGACATCGCCTTCACCAACGATAGTGTGCATATCTGTTTACTGTGGTTTGTTCATATTTTTTGGGCTGATTGAAAATATTTAGAGCAGTTTGTAAGTTCTTACGCCCTATGGAAATGCAGAAACGGGTATTGTTTACCGCAGCGACCTACTTTGCGCTCCATGCTGACAGTGGTTTCGCAGAGCCTTCCGTGTCTCGCAGTGCAACTTGATCAAAGGTGAACCCTCTCTATATATCTATACTCTCTGGTGATAACAGAAAGTACAATTTATAGAGAGATCTCACTTCCTCCAAATCCCGAAACTAGGTCGCCGGGGTAAACAAGAATTGAAAGAGATCGTCTTCACAGCACCTTCGGTCTGGGGCCCCGGGTATTCAAAGAACTCTCCACTCCAGTCTCTGGATAAATTCTTCTTCTTTCGTTAACCAGATCTAAATCTGCAGATTTGTCCTTTGAAGAAAATCTACAGTTTTCTGCAATTCTCGCAGAACACAATAGAATTTGACATACACGTCGGTCTGTTGGGCCAATATTTTTCTCGTAGTGCTGACAAGAGTGTACAGTTCTGCAATATGTGCTCTGTGTTTTGAGGAGACTAGCTGCACTCATATAATATACAGCAGATGTTTCTATTTTAGACTTGGTGAACATATGGTGGTGGAACCTATTGTGACCAATTCTTTGTCTGAACGATATCACTTCATAATAAAATCGCATCTTCTTCTGCTTCTCCATGACTAACCTTGCAACAAGAAATCACACAGAGTCCCAATGTAGCCCTCCTGGCATCCCCAACACACGCCCGAATCTTTCTGACATCGTCTGTAGTCGCAGTTCACGGGGCAGGACAACACACACGAGCTGCCATAGCTACCGTTTGGGCATTCTGTTCATGATAACGATAATGGTATTAGTAATCATATTATAAAGGAAGTGAGGCCTCCAATGTAATCATGAAAGGCTTTTTAATCACACTGAGCCTTAAATTCTACAAAATATCATATTACACATAGAAAGACGTAAAGGTGTGTGTAGGCATATTTAGAAAGATCTTAAAGTTCACTATATTTTTAATACTTTTGTTGATTTTGAGCCATAACTGAGTTGAACAGAAGAAAGTGTTCCGACATTTTGAACAGAAAGAAAAACAAAAACGCACTTTGAACGAGTAGAATTAAAAAAGATGTCAGGAAATTTTGTTCTGCGCCTCATTTTACACATTGTTGATCGACACTAGACTTTAAATATCAGATATGTGTATTCCACCAGTCAGGGGGCCAACTAATCAAAAGGCTCAGAGCCTAGGCACGCACCAATCAATTTCGATCGACCAACTAGTTGAATGATTGAAATAGGCTGAAACAAAACCAGAACAAAATGCCCTGGCCATGTGTCATACTTTTTAATTCCATTCGATCAAAATGTGTTGTTTGGGTTTTCTTTTCGGTTCAAACTGCCGGAACATTAATTCTTCTGTTCAACTCAGTTATGGCTGAAAATGAACGGAAGTATTAAAAATACAGTGAACTTCAAGACCTTTTAAAACATGCCCTCCTACACCTTTAGCTCTTACTATGCATAATATGATATTTTGTGAAATTCAAGTCTCTCCCTCCCCTCCCCCTTTCTCTCTTCCCCCTGCCTTTTTCTTCCTCTCTCACAAACAGACACACACTCTCACTCTCTCCTTTGTACATACAAACCTACGCTCATGCTGTAAAAAACGCACTAGGCTAAAGTCTCTCCCTCCCCTTCCCCTTTCTCTCCTCCATCTGCCTTTTCTTCCTCTCTCACGAACACACACACACTCTCTCTCTCTCCTTTGTACATACAAACCTCCGCTTAAACCGTTAAGCCTATTACTGTCAGGAAAGAGTTACTTTATCCTACCAAGGGTGTTGGAACTGCAAGATCATTATACAAATTTAGAACGGTATTTGAGTCTATCTTTGCTTTAGAAGCCCCCGTAAAGTATACACTTCTGGAAAGCCGATTTGATTGGCTCTGGCAATCAAGGGATGAACAAAACCAGCGGTTTATGGTCTTGTGACAGTACTAGGGCTAAAAACACACGAGGTTAAAGGGGCACAACACCGGCCAGTCAGTCTGTAAGTTATTTCCGATACAGGGCCCTGTCTACGTAAAATAACTAACCTGTTTCACAAGTCATTCCACTGAAGCCAGGCACACACTTGTAGCATGTGAGATTAACTGGGTCACATTCACGGCCTCTGCAGTTCTTTGGGCATTCCACTCCACACTTGTGTCCTGGCGGACAGACTGGGGACAGGAAAAACAGGTCACAGGGGAAAACACTGACCAGAGAAATATGTGACAGGAGAAAACACTGACCAGAGAAATAAGTGACAGAATAAAAAACTGACCATAGAAATATGTGACAGGAGAAAACACTGACCAGAGAAATAAGTGACAGAAGAAAACACTGGCCAGAGAAATAAGTGACAGGAGAAAACACTGACCAGAAAAATAAGTGACAGAAGAAAACACTGACCAGAGAAATAAGTGACAGGAGAAAACACTGACCAGAGAAATATGTGACAGGAGAAAACATTGATCAGAGAAATAAGTGACAGAAGAAAACACTGATCAGAGAAATAAGTGACAGGAGAAAACACTGACCACAGAAATATGTGACAGGAGAAAACATTGACCAGAGAAATTAGTGACAGGAGAAATAAATGACAGGACAAACAAGTGAAAGGAGAAACACATGGTAGGAAGAACAAGTGACAGGAGAACCAAGTGAAAGGAAAAATGTGTCAGGAGATACAAGTGACAGAAAAATTATTGACAGGAGAAACAGGTAACTCAAGAAACAAGTGACAGAAGAAGCAGGTAACAGGAGAAACAAGGGACATGAGAATCAGGTAACATGAGAAACAAGTGACAGGAGAATCAAGTGACAGAAGAAAAAGGTAACAGGAAAAAGAAGTGAAAACAGAAACCGGTAACAGAAGAAACAAATGACAGAAGAATCAGGTAACAGGAGAAACAAGTCAGATTCTCCATAGTCCACTAAGCCGAGAAAAAACAATTTTGACTCGGGGAACTACATGCCTAAAGCCCTCACACTGACGCTACTTTGGGTAAGTGAGAGATATCATATATTCGACTTATCGGAAAAAGGTCTTTTGCCTTCTTCAAGTCTATGAAATTGATCAACTGAAGTGAGTTTTGACTGAAGTGTACACTGACTTCCTTTGAGATCCAACCAGATGGTTACTGTACGAGTTCTCATTCCAAACTAATTGCCGTGACGTCAAAGTTGGCAGATCGAAATCTGTTAATGCACGCCTAGTCTTATCCTTACAGATACAGTTGGGTATTACCGTGTTTTTCTTCGTGTTCCGCGTCCTGAGTATAATCCAGACCATCAGGAGTGTCCGGACCATCCGTAGTGTCCAGACCATCAGTAGTGACAGGACCAGCCGTAGTGCCCGGAGCCTGCTTACCGCCAGGAACAGCTGGAAAACAGGTACCATTATGCGGTTGACATGTGCCATGAACGCAGTTTCTCGAACATTTCTTTGTGCAGTCCGTTCCATAATATCCGGTCCGACAGGCTGGTGACAAGAGACCACAGAATAGAGATACTACCAGAAGCAACCAAAGGCAGGAATACGTCATCAATTTTGACTACCCTGCTGTATTTTGGATGAGATCAATTGTTCGTAACTACACACGCGCGCAACGATGTTTAATGTAACATCAGAGAGTATGTATTTACAGAGAGATCTCACTTCCGCCAAATCGTGAAACTGGGTCAGGGCGGTAACAAAAATGGAACTTCTTACAGGTACGTACGTGCGCTAGGGGTGTGTATTTTAAAGCCTCCTGTGACTTCAGAGTTAAAGAGCTCCTCCGGAAATGCTCCTAACAATAGCCTTAATTAATTATTGTTAATTATTCTTTCATATTTTCTTTTTGTTTTCCTTCTTTTTTGGGGTTGAAAGGGTAGGGGGCAGGGTTAGGGAATCGATAAGATTTAAGGTTGAGGATAAGGACGGGGTTAGGGATAGGTACGTACACCTACCCACCCCTAGAGCAAAACGCTTGGGATGTGTGAGTACTTATAACAACCGCCAACAAGTATTGAAAGAGACTGTCTTCGCCAGACAGCATATGTACCTGTTTACTGTCGTTCGTTCAATTTTTTTTTTGGTTGATTGAAACTATTTAGAGCCGCGTGTGAGCTCTTACTCCCTGCGGAAATGTACCAACAGGTATTGTTCACCACCGATCAAGTCACGTGAAGTTCCATTTCATCCAAAATGGCGGTAAGCAAACTTCGTGTAGTCACGAAAAGTGGGCTTCTTTCGCTTCTGGCAGTTCCCTATTCTGTGCAGGAAACAGCTTAGAGTTTGAATAATCATAACCTTGTAGGTTTTCGAGTTTGAGATAAGAGAAAGCACGTGGACATGATAACAGTCCTATTATGCTAGGAAGAAGCGAGACAAAAGACGAATAATGTAACAGAACGATAGGCCCACTGCGAATGACGTCACAGCGTGTTTTTGTATTGTACTTCCGACATGGAAAAAGGGGGGTGAATCAGCTGACGAATGTCACTTCGAGATGTGTCTAAGCGGTCAAAATGCCCGCTGGTTGCATTGCAGTTGACTGTTATGACAGGGGTGGAAAGGATGGATCCAAGCTGGTCAGATTCCCTACCACCAATGTAAACAAGGAAAAAGAAGTGAAAGAATTGACCGAACGTCTCCCATGTGCGTGTACACACGTGCCATTGTTTACTGTAGTGAACGTTTTTTTTTTTTATCTCGCCTCCTATTGGTTCGCGACGCCTGCAGTGCTCGCACTGCAAATCAGCTAACGAATCAAAATCAATGCTACCATCGCCATGGTGATGCGTCGGTCCTTACAACTAAAATGGCCAGTATCCGCAATGGGCCTATGGGACAGAAGGAGATCCTACCAGGAGGGCCCCACCAACCACCGACAACTTTCTAGGACCAGGAGTGCCGAGTAGGAAACTTTAGTGTGGCACGGATATACGGCTTTTCAACAAAGAGCAATGCTATTGCATGGGCACGTACTGTGTTACCTTCGTCAGCTTGAGTTTTTTATAAGACATGAAGAAACAGTGTGGACTGGAGACGGCAATTAGAATGTACATGTATACTACAGGAAGAGATCATGAGACAGGGAGAAAGAGAGAGAGAGAGAGAGAGAGAGAGGGAGAGAGAGAGAGAGAGAGAGAGAGAGAGAAAGACAGAAAGAAAGGCAGACAAATAGAGGGGGGGGGGGAAACTAGAGAAAGTGAAACAGATTTAGAGACAAACTGCGAGAGAGAGGGAGAAAGAAAGAGAGAGAGAGAAAGAGACAGAACAGAATGAGCGAGAGAGAGAGAGTCAGAGACTAAACAGAAGAAAGAGTGCGAGACAGACAGACAAACAAACAGAAAGACACACACAGAAGGAGAGAGATAAAGGGTGAAAGAGTTTATGAGGTGTCCTCGTAAAATGCTTTGGGTCCACTTTATGGAGTTAGGGGTCTTGTCCACAGCATCCACTCCGCTATTTTTACGGAAAATGGCGTATGTCAAAGTAAAACACTCTTTGCCTCTGTATACTTGTCCCCCGCATCCGTCCCGCTCCGCTCCTCGCGGCTATGGAGGCAAAGGGAGTTTTTCATCCATCATTTTCCGTAAAAATGGCGGATCGGATGACGTGGAAAAGACCACTCACGCTCTATATAAACAAAGATATTAGAAAAAATAAGATGAGACAGCTCGCGCGTTTAGCGCGCGCTGATTTTGTACCGCCACCTAGCGGTGAATGCATGGGAGCAATGAACAAGGCAGTGTTTTACAAAGCCAAATAGGGAAACGATTGAATTTTGTTCACTATTTAGCTATCTCTGTAGGCCTTGATTGACTGCATTTGACTTGTAATTTTAACTTCAAACGCTGTAGGAAAACCCTGGGTATTTTTTCTGCTTTTTTTTTTTTGTTGTTGTTTTTTGTGTGTTTTTGTTTTAGTCACAGTAGCACTGTAACAAATCAGGATCATATATGTATCACTATAACAAGCATTATTTCATGCAATGCGCCATGGGCCCCGCCCCCGATCAGTGCACAAACTGCGTGCACGATCTTTTTAGAGGTGCGAAAAAGGGAGTGTCTCATCTTATCGTTTCCAGTATCTTTGATATAAATTCACGCCTCGTGATCATGATTATAATTCTTATTATCATTACTAGCCGGTCCGCGTCCTTGGTGAATACACAGATGGGATTTTTAAAGTTCAGTTTCGATCACCAATGTGTAAACTGAGACGCAGAACGTTTCGTGTCATACTTTTTAATTCTACTCCAGGAAAATGCATCTTTTTTTCCGGCTCGAACTGTAGGAACAGTTTCTTCTGGTCAACTCAACTGTGGCTCGAAATCAACGAAAATATTAAAAAATATGGCGAACTTCAAGACTTTTGAAACCTGCCTACGCTTCGCGTCCAATTATGCGTAAAATGATATTTTGTAGAATTTAAGGCGCAGCGGTTAAAAAGCCTTTCATGATTACATTGCGCGGGTGTAGAGCAAAATTGTTGTATCTCCAGGTTTATGAATAATGGAAGCTTACTCGGAAATACCACAATATTGGTCCCAATGATCTCATTTTTAAGGCAGATACAACAATACTGCTTCTCTGTAACTTGGAACTGGTTAAAGATAGCGGAATAACGAAAAAATTACAAGGAGCAGTTTGTCATTATTACAGTATCGCCATATTATATGAACCTCAATTCATAAACCTGGAGATACCAACAATTTTGCTCTACATCCGCGGTCCGTGGCCTTACTTCCTTTTTAATATGGTATAATTATTTTCTTACTATTTCCGCACTTAATCCCTGTCTTCCCTGGAGGACATTTGAGACAGGATCCAGTGGTGTGGATGCACTTGCGATTTAGGCATCTCGTACAGGTCTCTTCGCAGTCTAATCCATATTTCCCATTACACTGCATGTCTGAAATGTTTATGAAATTCAGATCAGTTACATGAAAGCGACACTAAGCAAAATTCAATGACATCCGTGACACAGAATACAGAGACGAACCATTCCTTCTCCCACTATAATATATCCACAAATCGTGGTCGATATCATGTACTAGCGTAACCAACGTGAGGCTAATTTTACAGTGGAGCGTTTTAAAGCTTTGGGCGATTTTGAAGCCGCTATTGTGAGACAACTATCGGTAATATCATGGATGTTTTTGAATATTATAATGTGTTTTGATGTACAGTTTATTTCTGTATTTTGACCTAATTATACTCTTTATTCGAGGAAACAACTGTTTGACTGAGATGACGGTTACACTAGTACGTGATATCGACGACGAAAGTGTGTGGTTATAAATACGGTGAGCACAACGCTTTTTCGTTCAATTATGAAGGGTTTGTGGTGCCAATTATTGCCCTGTTTACAAAGATGATACGCGCGCAATTTGACGCTCGAAATATGACGAATTGATTCGTGTCGGTATCCTATGTCTCGGATGACATTCAGAAGGCAGAAATAATGATAAAGTAAAGTACGTACAGGGCCGGATTTGCTGAGGGTGGGGGCAAAGGGGCCAGTTGCCCCTTGCCGGATTAAAGCATGGGCTTTGGGGGGGGGGGGGGGGGGAGGCTGCAGCCCAGGTGCCTCATCCAGCTGAGCGCCTCCAGAGATTACGTGAAATTATAATTATTTTTTTTTATTAGTTTAATATCTCAATTCTAACTCAAAATAAGGGAAAAAGAACAAGTTGTCTGTAGCAAAGTCTCGCTTCAAGTCTTGCTGCAATACGCAGATTTTCTGTGGTTTGTATAAAATTCTGTCTATCTCAGTCTTAACAAAGTTATAAATGTTTGAAATGGAAGATAGTGACAATCGCGTCTCAGAAATCTGTTCTTCCGCCATAAGCCTCGATTTCCCCAGATCCACTCACATTTACCAAAAATAATACATACTATAAGGTGAGACAATTAGCTCGTTTAGCGTGCACAGATTTCGCGGCGGCGAATACTTGGAAGTCATGAACAGTGTCATATTTTACAAAGACAAATAGGGAAAATATTGAATTTTGTTCACTATTCAGATATCGTTGTAGGCCTTGAATGACGAGACTTATTTTGTAATTATAACTCCAATCGATGTGAGCAAACTCTGGCAATTTTTTTTTCTTTTTGTTTTAGTGGCAATAGCATTGTAACAAATTCGTATCATTAATTTATCATCAAACATTCTTTTCACACAATGCGCAATGGGTTGCACCCCCAGTCAGCGCGCAAACTGTGTGCACGTTTTTGTTCTGTTTTTTTTTTTGGAGGTGCTATAGTTTCTAGTATCTGTGCATCTACTCACCACCAAGAACTTGAATCTCACAGATTTGAAGCTCATTATCAAATGATTTTGAACGAAACAAGATCTCTTTGACGGGCCTCTTTTCTGCAAACCGCGCTATGTATTTCTCCTTGTTTGTGTTGGATGGCTCCGTCCACGTCCTTAGGACTTTCTGGTAGTCTCGCAGTTCTATTTGGAAGCCCTTCATCCTTTCAGGTACCCCGGGGCCTGGCGAAAAACGTGGAGAAGAACGTGAAGACCCCAGTTCTAAAAGTATTTAAGAAGTAGAAAGTGAAGGCCGTTATTTTAAAGTCCTTGAGGGCAAAAGGACCCCAGTTCTAAAAGTCCTTAAGAGCAAAAAAGTGAAGACCCAAGTTCTAAAAGCCCTTGTGAGCAAAAAAGTGATGACCCTAGTTCTAAAAGTCCTTAAGACCAAAAAAGTGAAGACCCTAGTTCTAAAAGTCCTTAAGACCAAAAAAGTGAAGACCCTATTTCTAAACGTCCTTAAGAGTAAAAAAGTGAAGACCCTAGTCCTAAAAGTCCTTAAGGGCAAAAAAAGTGAAGACCCTAGTTCTAAAAGTCCTTAAGGGCAAAAAAGTGAAGACCCTAGTTCTAAAACTCTTTGAGGGCAATAAAAGTGGAGACCCTAGTTCTAAAAGTCCTTAAGGGGAAAAAAAGTGAAGACCCTAGTTCTAAAAGTCCTTAAGGGCAAAAAAGTGAAGACCCTAGTTCTAAAACTCTTTGAGGGCAATAAAAGTGGAGACCCTAGTTCTAAAAGTCCTTAAGGGGAAAAAAAGTGAAGACCCTAGTTCTAAAAGTCCTTAAGGGCAAAAAAAGTGAAGACCCTAGTTCTAAAAGTCCTTAAGGGCAAAAAAAGTGAAGACCCTAGTTCTAAAAGTCCTTAAGGGCAAAAAAGTGAAGACCCTAGTTCTCAAAGTCCTTAAGGGCAAAAAAATGTGAAGACCCTATTTCTAAAAGTCCTTAAGTGCAAAAAAAGTGAAGACCCTAGTTCTAAAAGTCCTTAAGGGCAAAAAAGTGAAGACCCTAGTTCTCAAAGTCCTTAAGGGCAAAAAAATGTGAAGACCCTAGTTCTAAAAGTCCTTAAGGGCAAAAAAGTGAAGACCCTAGTTCTAAATGTCCTTAAGGGCAAAAAAAGCGAAGACCCTATTTCTAAAAGTCCTTAAGGGCATAAAAAGTGAAGACCCTAGTTCTAAAAGTCCTTAAGGGCAAAAAAAGTGAAGACCCTAGTTCTAAAAGTCCTTAAGGGCAAAAAAATGAAGACCCTAGTTCTAAAACTCCTTAAGGGCAAAAAAGTGAAGACCCTAGTTCCCAAAGTCCTTAAGGGCAAAAAAATGTGAAGACCCTAGTTCTAAAAGTCCTGAAGGGCAAAAAAGTGAAGACCCTAGTTCTAAAAGTCCTTAAGGGCAAAAAAGTGAAGACCCTAGTTCTAAAAGTCCTTGAATCACAAAAATGTCTATTTTAAGAAAATCCATCCTGAAAATTGAGCTTTCTCGTGAAACCAGGTACGTTTTATCACGAATTTTCGGAGCATTATTTCACACCCTATGATTGTTTGGTGTGCCACTTTTTTTTCACTAAAAGTTTGTGACACTTGTCTCTCAAGGGACGTTGGTAGTTTGTGCCGTTTTTGGTGGTGAGCGTTGCCAGTGTGTTAATCAGGCATATCGGAGGTGGGACGAAGATCTCTGCTTGTCTCTATATGAAGTTGGTCTCCAGAATTGGTTTCGTTACACATCCCATGGGGAAAATCTGAATAATGGTTCTGATGTTTTTACAGGGGCAGCATGTTATATTTCCTTCAAGAACACATCAAAACCATTATTCAGATTTTCTCCATGGGAAGTGTAACAAAATTTCTTCTGGAGACCAATTGGCTGTATGCATGAACAGTATGTGGCCGTATGCATGAACTTGGTGTAAATCCGCCCGTTTTGCACCATGGTGCCGGCTTAGAAGTGTGTACGGCCATCTTGGTGTAATCTCAAATTTAGCCGGTATTCTATCCCTCCCTTCGCATCAATTGCCGCTTACCGCTGTAACAAAATTTAACATTGCGCATGCACAGAATTTGTACCGGCCAATCCCTGCCACGAGAAACAACGCCAATTAAAATAAAACTAAGAGATCGAAAGTGACTAGAAATTCAATTTTTTTCTTTGGCCCGTGAAGTCACGGGTTGGAATAAAATATTAGTTATTTTCTTTCTTTCTGTCTTTCTAGCAAACGCCATTAAACTTTCCCAAGCTAGTTACGCCTTGCGTAGCTGATTTAGTCGTCCTCTGAAAATGTGTAAAGTTACGAACCCTTTTACAAGTGGGTGTAGGCTTACGCAAAGGTCATGCATGCGGATAGCGTTTTACACCGACATGTAAGTCCTACACCACCGTGTAACCGTTTATGACAGTGTACGCATACGGCCACTTGAGACCGATTTCATGTAGAGACAACCATAAATTTTCGTCTCACCCCCTGAGATGCTGGCAACACTGACCACAGAAACACCACTAAACTACCAATGTCCCTTAAGAGACAAGTATTTAACCAGTGCACTATTCCAACAAGTACCTATGATTGCCAAACATGTCTGATTACAAACAACTTAAGAACAAACTAAAAAGTACCCAAAGGGCAATGAAAAGAAGGATGCTTAACATCAGACGGCAAGATAAAATTTCACCCCGCGCTGAAATACACAAACAAACAAAGGACATAGTAAAATTCATGCCACAACAACAGTGGAATTGGGCTGGACGTGTGAGAAGGATGAATGATAATAGATGGACAAAACGCTGCACGGAATGGCAACCATGGACAGGAAGAAGAACATGTGGACGACAAGGAAGAAAAAGAGAGAGAGGGAACATCATGGATGAGGAAAACATCAGACAGAAAAGAATGGAAGCCATTGTCGACAGCCTACACCCTGCCGTGGATGGACAATGCCTAGGTGAAAGGTGAAAACTCACCCTTCATCAGGTTATGCACGATCACCCTGTACACCACAATAGGCTTATCAAAGACCACGGTGATGGTGCTGAGAGCGCCGCCAGGTTTTCGCTGGGTGATTGAACATGTCGTCAGATCACCATCTACGGCATTGGAAGGGCCATAACTAACACTATTCTTTACGTAGATCCCGGTTTGCCGAATCTTTCGTTTAATAGCTAGGTTACGACCTGTGAACACATGGAAAATTTTGAGTCCTATTAAAGGGAATTTATTATTAGTCCTATTAAAGAAAACAATTTGCCTTCCACCAATATAATCGAGGGGTATTTGTCATATTGTTGTTTGCGACATTTTACGGATTTTGAGGTTTTGTCACGAAAGTGGCTCTCTCATTCCTGATTTCATTCTACAGAAGTGTTACTCCAATAGGTTAAAAAAAAAAAAAAATTCCAGGTACCAGATGAAGTACCCGGCATTATCCGGGATAAGCCTGCGGACCCCCCGTTCTATTTCTCTCTCCCTTTTGAAAGCTTCCCATATTCTATAGATGAATGCCCGGATCCATGAAAGAACTATTTTCTGACGTCGATCCGCAGAAAACCTTGACCTTTCTGAAGGGAGCCGAAATCTACAAGGTATTTTAACATATTTTTATCATATCTGCAAAAATGATATTCCAGATAGAAATACTTTATAGTTCAGGACTTTTCCTGTTAGATTTTGATCCAACATATATTTATGTTAATCTGAAAGCCGAAAACTATCTAACCCAAAGTAAGATAGCTAAAAAAAAAAAAAAGCTTGGCAGGTGCAAACTGGCTGTTATCGTGCCGACCCGCTGTTAAACCCAAACTCTCTTTCTCTCTCTCTCTCTCTCGCTTGCTCTCTTTCAATCTCTCTCGCGAGTTTTGTTGTTTTTTTTCTCCCTCTCTCTTTCTCTCTCACGCTTTATCTTTGTCTGGCCATCTGTCTTTCTTTTCTATCTTCCTCAAGCTTTCTCTCTCTCTCTCTCTCTCTCTCTCTCTCTCTCTCTTTGTCTTTCTCTCTCTCTTTTTCTCTCTCTCTCATTTTCTCTACTTCATTCTCCCTCTCTCTCTCTCTCTCCCTCTCCCTCGCTCGCTCTTTCACTCCTTTCCCCTCTTTCCTTCTGTCACTCTTTAGATCTTTCTGTCTGTCTGTCTGTATGTCTGTCTGTCTGTCTGTCTGTCTTCTGTCTCTCTCTCTCTCTCTCTCTCTCTCTCTCTCTCTCTCTCTCTCTCTCTCTCTCTCTCTCTGTCTCTCTCTCTCTCTCTCTGTTCTGTCCACGGAGTGATTGTTGTCGTAGTAGGCAAACCAAGGCGTCGAACTCCTACGTAAATTAGACATGGACTGAAAGTACTTTACCAGCATTGATCTGAAAACAGCATAGTTCGGACAGCCCAGGGCCTCTCAACGTGATAGTTTTTGTGGACATCCAGTTTTGACACCAAATGTCCACTTGCCTATCTTTGGGGTAGCTCCGGATCACATTCTTACACAATCTTCCACCATCAAAGATCATGTTGATCTTTGAAGCTTGCCCTGGATAAAGGATTAAAAAAAAAAAAAAAAAACAAACAAGGGATGCTGTAAGAGAAACGTTGTCTTATCCGAGATACAGAATATCGAGACCAACCATCCCCTTTTCCACTACATGTCCATAAATTGCGCGCGTCTAAATACGCTGGGGTACTATTTTTTTCGTTCAATTATGAAGAGGTGTGTGGCAAATTGTTGCATCCGAGACACAGAATATCGAGACTGACCATTCCTTCTTTCAGTACTGTACGATATGTCCACAACTTGCGCGCGTATAAATAGGGTGAGCACTACTCACAGAGCCCTGTTGTACTAGTCTTTTTGATCAATTATGAACGGGTGTGGTGCCAATTGTTGCATGGTTGACATGGATGACACGCGCCCATGTCGAAGGACGGACTTTGGCGAATTGAACCGTCTCGGTGTCCAGTGTCTCGGGTTGCCCTGTTGACATCAATGATACGCGCTCAGGTCGACGACGGTGGAATAATTTGATGAATTGATTCTTTTCGGTAGCATGTGTCTCGGGTTTAATTACACAACCAAATAGAGTCAATACTGAGCTGTGTTCACCGTTCTTTCTGTGCGACAAAGCCGGACGAATCCGACAGATATGAAATCAGCAAGCCACTGGAACAATGAGTGGAATTATAACTCTCAAACTCTCAAATAGATAGTAGAGCAGGTAGAGAGGCAAACAAACAAAACTAACGGCAGTGGCTACGTTTACGGCATCTAGTGAACACAACTCCTTTTCTTTATTCGGCCTCATCAAAAACAGCAGACAGCAGCAAATAAACCAACAGGATAAATATCATCTCCTGAACAGAGAGGATCAAGTAATATTGTTCAGACTAAGAACTGGTCACAACAGGCTCCACCATCATATGTTTACCAAGTTTAAAATAGGAACATCTGCCATATGCAAGTGCAGCCAGTCTCCTCAAAACACGGGGCATAGATTGCAGAACTGCACACTCTTCTCAGCACTGCGAGAAACGTATTGGCCCCAACCTAGGCGCTCTTACAAACAGGCCGGTCACTCGGAATCTAGGTCAAATCATTGAGGGCCGGCCAGCCAGCCAGCTGGTAGGTAGCAGACAATGCACGGTACTATGTTTACATAGTAGTTTTGCTTACGCTTCCTTCTCCGAATCTCCCCCCCCCCCCCAACCTCCCCCTTCCTCTCTCTGAATGTGCAAGAATTCGGTATCCCACTGAATATTCAAGAAAAAAAACAGAGAATAAATAAATTATGTGAACTATAAAACTGTAACCGAATTATTGGTAAGAATAACAATTATCATGCGTCAGTACATGTGAATGTAAGTTATTGTAAGTAATGATGAAGATGATGGTGGTACACAAAAGAGGGTACTACTACTAGGCTAAAGAATACATTATTAGTAGTTACTTTGTAGTAGTGAAGTAGCATTAGTCCATGAGGTTACAGAGAATGGTGAATCAAAGTGAGTAATAATCTCTTACCTTTGTCATGTTGAGTGAGAGGATGATAATGATGAAAGTTTTGCTATCTTTCGGCGCTCCTGTTCTTGACTATTGTCAGTGCCTTTCACTTTATCAGCGTATCTCTTCAAAAGAATGTTAGCAACACGCAACAATGCCACTTTGCTGACACAAACATCCACATGAAAAAATGCTGTAAAGTTTGAGAATACTTTCACCAGCCTGTTTCGACAAAGGAGCTCCTTAGTTTCTATGAAAAAGCAATATGCCAGAAGGATGAAATGAAAAAATGCCTCTGAGGGATAGCTCAGTCCTCCGCGATTCATTGTTGACAAGAAAGCTAGAACATCGTCGTCACACCCCTCTGACACACTGCCTCTCAATTCCTCGTGTTTGGAAGCAACATAGCCACCAATATAAAATAAGGCCATCTTTTCATTTTGTGAAATTTTTTGTACAGCATCTGGCAAGTCATCTATCAACAGGAGCTCTGAATCTGACAGCTCAGTGTCACAGAGATGACAGCGATGGCATGAACTATGGTCCTCAACGTTTAGGTCCAGTTCAAGTATCAGTTTTGCACGATCAATGGCATTGGTGCTCATGACTTCCTGAACAGTCACATAAAAATTACATCCACTAGCCATTCTGAAGTGACCAAAGTGTTGCTCCAGATCGTCCTGTTGATAGAATCCAAGACAAACATAGTCATGTTTGTCAGCAGAGTCAGTAGTCAGTAAGTAGCTGCTGAGATCTACTAGACATCTGCAAGTCCATGACAGAGCATCAGATGTGTCTTTAGTCAGGCAGGACTTTCTCACACCACTTGACGCCCGCATGTTTTGCGCAAAATCTGCCCAGTCCCGCAAAATCTGCAGTCCCCTGTCACCTTTCTCTGATCTGTCAATGGCAATGCGGGCCTCATCTCTAAGTCGAATGTCCAGCACTGGTGTCTTGCAGTTTACAAGTTTCCAGAACTTGAGGACATGGTCAATGAATAGTGCTGTGGTCTTCCAAGAATCATTTGATGATGCTGAAGTTTTCAGGGCAGCACTAGTTTCTTCACAGAAAACATTAAGTGCCAGTGACACTTTCTGTTTTTCAATGTTACTGGGAGCGACCGATGCTTTTGTCAACTTGGAGAGCTTGACAAGGTTCTCAGATTCTTCGCTGAAAAGTTCCTTCAAATCGGACCACTTGGCCAGTTTTTCTCCACTTGAATGAGGAAATGCCAGAGTCTGTAACTTTTCTGTCATCCAGTTATTCCTTCAGGAGATGAACTGGATCATAGAGAAGAAACAATGGCTTATTTGAATCTGTTCCGACAGAGTGAACTTTCCATGGTGTCCTTGTATCCAGTGGGGTGAACATCTTGAAGAATGCCTGGTTTACTCTGTTGTTATCATTTATAACAGCCACAACTCTGGCACCAGATTTCTCCAAGCTGCCTATCACCTGCTGCACACAATCAAATTGGAACTGTGCTGTCAGGGCATGGCAGGGTAAAAGTTTGGCCAAGAACTTCCTAGATCCAAAAAAACACTTTACCATGATACATAGGAGTGTAGTGGCCACCTTGCCTGGCTGGTCTTCAGCATACCCGAACAGTGTTCCTCCACGGTAAGTCAAGGATGCCTTTACATAAATTTCATCAACGATGATGATGCAGCTTTTACTCCGTTGTTCCTGGCTGTTGAAGAAGGAACTGAAAAGTGTTTCATCCTCAACATTCTTTGCTATCCGGGTGATCTTCCGTAGAGTTGAGACTGATGGGATCTGCAGAAAATCTCTCAGCTGGGAATAAAGCGCCCGCGAGTGTGCATACCAGGAAAATGCATTGCATATATCATGAAGTGAATAAAGGCGTGAGTTCTTGGGTGCATTCAAAAGTTGCAGCTGTCGAAGCACAAGCTGCCATTTCCTGCTTTCCTGGTCTGAGTTGGACATGGTGACAAAACGAATCACTTCGCCAAACTGACTCCAGCAGTTCACTATTCCTTTAGGAAACAGTGGGTGTCTCACAGCAGCCAGCTTCTGATAGGCTTCAAATTGTAGCCCTCTGATGTTGCCATCCTCCTTCACTATCTGGCTGAAGTATATGGAAAATGTAGGGACAGGTCCATCTCTTGTGAAACTTATCAAAACATATCGGTTGTTTTCTTTGTCACAGGCTAAAAACCCAAAGTCAGAAAGCTTTGGGATCAGGACTGAAGCGAATGTAGACTGCTTAAAACTATCCCTATTTTTAAACTGTGACATTTCATCAATGTCGAGGGTCCTTGCAGAACTTGTCGATTTTGATGTGGTGCGAGGTGTGCCAGATGATGTAGGCAGACAGGACTTTGGCACATTCTGGAACACTGAAGGTGGAACTGATGGTGTATGGTACCTTCCCCGGACTCGAATTAAAGTCACATCTGCAGGCCAATGAAGAGCACAAACACCCATGTAAGAGCGCCTAGGCCCCAACCCACCGACCTAAATATCAAACTCTATGGTGCTGTGCCAGAGCTGCAGAAAACCGTAGATTTTCTTAAAAGAACAAATCTGCAGATTTAGATTGGTGAACGAAAGAAGAAGAAGAAAAATTCGGCTGTACTCCTTTCTTTGTTGTTGTTTTTTTTTTTATTGGGTACAGGCGTAATCTGCCGTAAACGTAGTCACTGCCAAAACGAAAAGACGTACTGGAATTCATGCTACAGCAAAAGTGGAATTGGGCCGGACACGTGGGAAGAATGAAGGATAAAAACGCACAAAACGTTGCACTGAATGGCAGCCAAGGACAGGAAAAAGAACAAGAGGTCGACCAGGAAGAAGATGGAAGGAAGGTACAACATGGATGAGGAAAACAACAGACAGAAGAGAAAGGAAAGCATTGTCGGAGGGCTACATCCTGCAGTGGGTGGACAATGCTTAGGTGAAAGAGGAGCACTCATGTGGATACCCGGTGTGCTCGGATTCTGATTCCAATCAATCAATCAAACAATTAGCTTTCGAATGTAAAGCATTACGTCCCCCTAACAGCAGCCAAAAATCAAAGGATATTGTTAGGGGAGCGTAGTGTAATTACAAAGCCAAATAGAGAAAATACAAAGTTGTGTTGTCTGTTCAGCTATAGCATTCTATACAAAGACTATTTCCCAATAATAAGAGCCAAAAAAAAATGCAAAACAATTCCCTTTTTGTATCTCCTTCTCTCCTTCTCCTCCTCCCGCTCATGTGCCATCTCCCTCCTTTTGCACTCTTCCATCTCTCTCGCCCTCTCCCTCTCTCTCCTCCTCCTCCTCTCTCTCACACATACCCTTTCTGTCTTCTCTCTTATGCACTTATGAACACACTTTCATACTGTGCAAAACCGACGCGTAGGGCCTACACCACCGTGTAACCAGTTATGCACAGTTCATGCGCGGAGCCACAGATCCCCTCACATGGATATCATCACTATCAATCAGTCTATATTTTTGAAAATAACAATAGCACTAAAATCAACTGCAACTGCAACAAAACAAAACAAAAAAAGAAAAACCCTGAAATCTACAACACAAGATCTCACTACCTTAGTTCTTGCTTATTCCTACTCCACTTTTTGCACAAATGACAAATCCGACTTTAAATGTTTGCGGCTTTCGTATTATTTTTGTATACTTCTTCTTTAATCCCACTCGGAAAATCTGCCTTTGCGTCATTGCAACCCAGTTATAACTGGAGCAGACACGTCGGCACCACAGTGCAGCACCTGTCGGCGATTTTTTTTTTTTTTTATGGGGGATGAGGGAGGGGAGGGGGGAATGAGGGGGGGGAGAGTAGTAGGGATGAATTTTTTTTAATTTTGCCCGGGCAGCGGCCTATTCGGCCTGCGCTTCCAGATTTCCAACTGTCAAGGTATCTTAAACGTGCGCAACGTGCACACGGGCCCTCCGAATTTTTTCGTCCTTATCCGAGAAGACTAGGTACTCGATCCTACCCCTAGATAGGATCAGGGACACGAAAATATGAGAAAAATCCCAAACTTCCAACATGCGTACACCGGCCGGGTTTTGAACCCGGTACCCATGGCATGAGAAGCGAGCACCTTGCCTCTAGACTACCTTGTCCCCTTATTCTGATAAGGAGTTAGAATAAATCGGAACTGTCAAACAGCTTGATGAGTGCCACAACCAATTTGAAATTAGTATCAAAGTGTGCATTTGTTATACCTCTTCTACATACTGAAAGATCTCCAGTTTTTCAGACATGGAGATTGAACAAACAAGAACTTTAAGGTCATGATCTCTTACCTCCGGCCGTGGTGTACATGCTGAACCAGCTGACCTCCACGTCCACTTGGAAAGTAATTGTTTTTGCTCTTGTTCTGTTCTTACATGTGTTAGGTCCCATTTTCAGGAATCCTGGTACCGTCGGGGTGGTTTGTGCAACGTCAACTGTAGATTAGTGAGGATGAGTTGTTGTTTTACATCTTCTTTCAGGAGATTCCCTGACCTTGGCATTTGCACCTCACTTTCCTTCTTTTTATTTTTCTTGTTAAATGTGTGTGCGTGCGTGCGCGCGTGTGTGTGTGTGTGTGTGTGTGTTAGCGGTAGAGTTGGTTTTGGTTATTTTTTTATTTTTTGTTGTTGTTTTTTTTTTTTTTTTGCTGGGAAAGCGGCCCTAGTAGGCCTGTTTTTCTCAATTTCCAACTGCCAAGGTATCTTTAGCGTGCGCAACCTGCACAAGGGCCCTCCCAGTTTTTTTCGACCTTATCCGAGAGCTGCTCGTTCATACCTACCAGGGGACCAGGGACAGTTATATACTTAGTTATATACTTGCACCGATCGGGAATGGAAGCCGGTACCTTCCACATGAAGGCGAGCACTTTGCCTCTAGATCAACGAGTCCCCATTGGGGATGAGTTTGGATTTGGAGACGCACATTGACACGTTAATGATCACATTATACTGGGAAAAACTACACGAAAGATGTAAAACCGCGCGTTCACAACAGAGATCTGTGACCCCCGTGCATGAACTGTGCGTAACGGGTTACACAGTGGTGTATGCTTTAAGCGTCGGTACCCGGTATGCATGAACTTTGCGTACTCAGTGTGTCCGTTTTGCACTATGGTGCAGGCTTAGTAGTGCGTACGGCCATCTAGGTGTAAATTCAAATCTAGTTGGTATGCATCAACTGAAGTCACACTTACCTCTATCTAAGCATAGCATCAATTGACGCTTGCCCCTGTAACAAAAATTGACATTGTGTATGCATAGAATTTGTATCAGCCAATCAATACCACGAAAAAACAATGCCTATCAAAACAAAACTAAGAGATCGAGGGTGAGTAGAAATCCATTTTTTTTCCTTGGCCGTGAATTCGTAGGTTAAGATAAAATAATTATTAGTCACGTCCTTTCTTTCTTTCTGGTGGACACCTCTTTCCCAAGCCTGTTACGCATTGCGTAACTGATTTAGTTGTCCTCTAAAAAATTGTAAAGTTACGAACCGTTTACACTTGGGTATAGGCCTACAAGCGCACAAGTCAGAGTAGGAGATCAACCACTGGAAGATGTAGAGTCCTTCTGCTATCTTGGTAGTATCATTGACAATGAGGGAGGAACAGAGGCAGAAGTCAAAGCACGAATTGGAAAGGCACAGGCAGCTTTCACGTCCTTAAGCAAGATTTGGAGAACCAAGGATATATCTCTAAAAACAAAGCTGAGGATATTCAACTCGAACGTGAAGTCAGTCCTGTTGTATGGATGTGAGACTTGGAATGCGTCCCAGGCCTGCATAAAGAGAATCCAAGTTTTCATCAACAGATGTTTGAGGAAGCTACTTAAGATCAGATGGACAGACAAGGTCAGCAATGAAATTGTATGGAAAAGAACAAGACAGAGCCCAGTCAGAGAGGAAATTGGTAGGAGGCGATGGAGATGGATCGGCCACACTCTCAGGAGGCCAGGAAACAGCATCACGAAGAAGGTATTGGATTGGAATCCCCAGGGCAAGAGATCAAGAGGAAGGCCGCGCGGAACGTGGAGAAGAGCCAGAGAAAATGATGTGCAACGAAGCGGAAAGACTTGGAATAATGTAAAGAGACTGGCCCATGATAGAGAGGGATGGAAAGTGTTTGTTGGTGGCCTATACCCTGATCCAGGGTGAGAAAGGCAATGATGATGATGATAGGCCTACGCAAAGTCCATGCATACCTGGTAGCGTTTTGCACCGACGCGTAAGGCTTACACCGCAGTGCTACCTTTTACGCACAGGTCATGAATACGGCCACTCAGCTGACTCTCGCAAGGTAAGCCAGAATATAACGAGACAATAATATAAAGATTAACCTCTTCCGTTCGTTGGCGGCAAGAAAGTTAACGAAAGCGGATCTCTAGTGGGAAGGCGAGGTTATCCTTTAACCCTATCACTAAACTTCATACGTGCGAAGGACTCTTTTCACAGGAAAGGGACAAGAAATGTTGTTTTATGCTATGTATACCTTACCTCAGAAACATGTTTTAGTTATATACACATTTTAAACATTGTCCCTTTAATCAAAAGGCAAATGAAAATTGCTTCAACTAAAAGAAATAGAATACGTGGCAAGATAAGAGTAGTCATATGGACAGTGAAACTCACAAAAAGTGTAAGTTCAAATTTCATTGTTTTGAGAAAATCGAAAAAAAAAATTTTCATTTCAAATGCGTGACTTGATATTGTTTTGGGTGTCTCCAACCATACTGAATGACCAAACCTTTTGTTACATAGCACGTGTGCATATGGGAATACACTTAGGCGGTTTCGTGACATGGATAGCCTTTTTCCTCTATATTTTACATTCACCGCTTCTTGTCGAAAGGGTAGAAACAAGACACATTTCGTTCGACTGGTACAAGATTCGACTGTCAGAGGTACCCGGCGGCATCAATCTCTTCATTAGCTTACCACTGAATTATTACAATGGGCCTGTTTCATCTTGCCGATTCTTTTTGGGTCTTTTTGGTGAGTGGATCTGACGAACTCGGGCTTAACCTGATAGACCAAATTCATGAGAAAACCCCTCCAAAAAAGGGGAAAATTGAAATTTGCTTCCTGTATGAAAGATTAGCAAATTTTTCTGCATTCATTTAACATATTTTCCTTGAACTCATCTCAGATATATTTCATTTTCACTTTTTGCAGAAGTAAAAAGATGTCACCTTTAGCCCTGGTTTGTCAGGTCCACCCACATTAATTTTAGTTGTTCTTGCGTGTATATTTTTACCCATTCCCATTTGCGCGGTCACGTGCTGTACTAACCTGCTGACATTATGACTGGACCAGACGTTGGTCGGGCCAATCCACTCAAAATTTTGACATTTATGGCAGAATCAGTCATGGGTCAGGCCAACCCACTTAGCATTTTGACTTTTATGATCGAACCAACCGCTGGTCGGACCAATCTACTTATCATTTTGACATTTATGACTGAACCAGCCGTTGGTCGGACCAATCTACTTATCATTTTGACATTTATGACCGAACCAGCCGTTGGTCGGACCAATCTACTTATCATTTTGACATTTATGACCGAACCAGCCGTTGGTCGGGCATTCTACTTACCATTTTGACATATATAACTGAACAAACAGTTGATCCGGCCAGACTACTTACGATATTGACATTTATGACCGAAATAGCCGTCAATGCAGGGGGCACCACTTACACAGCGACCGTCGCGGCCGCAACGAGCGTACTTGCAGTTGCAATGATATCTACAGCCTGGCCCAAACCACTCATCCGAGCATGAATTAGCAACTGAAAAGAGAATTATATTATCGGAAAATTTGAGTTTGAATTTTTGAGTTTGAGTTTAACGGCGCGTCAGCACGATAACGGCCACTTTGAGCCTCCCACGATTTTTTCGTTCTCTCTATTTGGGCTAGCTTTCAGCCCTCAGTTGCCTATAGATAAGATCAGATAAAAATGAAGGGATCTAACGGGAAAAGGCCCATATTAAAAATATAAAGGGAAAAGGCCCGTGCTGGAAAATATGTTTATGAATGGTGTATATTATGATAAAAGTCTGTTAAATCAACTTGTAGAGTTCGATCCCTTTCAGAAATGACAGGGTGCACTGCGGGTCCACGTCAGAGAATAATTCTTTCGTGCAGCCGCAGGAATAGTGTCTTCTTCAGAAAGAGAACAAGGTGGTCTGTATGAGGGATCGACATACCGCCTAAACCGAATCTAAAGCCTTCCGTAAGGTGGAACCTGCTAAAGCTTTGATGTCTCTACTGTTGCCAACATTAAGTCTTCCTTGTGTCCGAGGCCAGTGATGATCTATCTGGTGCTGCCATCAGTAAGTCTACTTTGCGTTTAAGGAACATGCTGATCATGACGGCTGCTACCATCAGTAGGTAGCTTTCGAGACCTATGGCTTATCTCCAATGTCAAAGGTTTCAGCGCAGTGATTCTTTTGGTCACCCTAGAGGCCTTCTTTCCTCTGCTCTCGGCAGAAATCTTAAGTTTGAGAGAGTGGCGTATCCATCTATGCGTTGCTTCATTATGCAATACGCCGGTTCTCATAAATGATATGTTCTTCGTGATTCTTCGTAAAATGTCTTTGATTCGGTTGAAACTCAATTTTGCCTGTCTGTGTACATCAGTGCATGGAGGAAAGGTTTTGGCCCATTTTCTCGTCTGTAATGTATGTTTGTGTTTGGGTTTGGAGACGTCAAGCCCACTCGATGACGGCCAATTTGTCCGAGTAAGAAGCAAGACGATAATAGAATGTAACAAAATGATAGGACAGAAAGTGTTACTACCAGAAGAGTTGACCTACCACTCACTACTGTAAAAGCAAAATAAATCCATGTGTGCTGATCTCTTTTTTTTTTCCCCGTTTCCAATTACACATTGCACGATATAGACTTGCACAATACAGACGGCGTAAAAGATGGCACAGGAAGACAGCACTATGCAGATTGACATAACACGGATTACACAGTACGGATTGCACAATACAAATTGCACCCTGCAGATGGCACTATTCATATTTTTTTTTCAAAAGATAGATTACACGCATACAGACTACACAATACAGATGGTATACCAAGACCTCAGTTCTAGTTTGTTCCAACTGCACTTCTTGCACAACTGAGAAATTCGACGTTAAACGTTTGCGGGTTTAGTATTATGATAAGGAGTTCGAATAAATCGGAACAGTGAAACAGCTAAAACGCATTTTAAACAAGTGTCAAAGTGTGCATTTGTTATACCTCTTCTACATACTAAAAGATTTCCACTTTTTTTCAGAAAATGGAGATACAACATATAAGAACTAAGATGGCGATATTGCGCAATCTATATTTTCCACAACAGATTCTAGACCACAGATGGATTCAACAGTAACACGGACAGAGTGATAACATTCTACAGAAGACATCCATGCCATACCTTTGTTTTTCAACAGATACGAGCAGAAACATATCCAGAAAACGATTGACATGTGAGAGTCTGGGATTCTGTCACGTCAATTCAAGAATTCCTGCAAGAATGACCAAAAAACAAAACAAAAAAGTATTGAATTATAACGAAATTGAACTGGTTCCCACCAGTTCAATATAAAGACCCACAGTGCACTGGGTCAAAATTGTTCTGCTCGGATTTTGTGGGCCGTTGAGTTCAATGGAATCTCGCACACTAGTAAAACTGAATAAACAGTCTGTTTCTCTAGTTGATTCAAAGGAAGTTCAAGCCTGAATCAAAACCTGACGCCAAACAGATTTGACCCCGTGCCGTGTTACCCTAAGCCTGGACGCCTTGAGTCTTTAACTGTATACCATTAAAATATTCACCAAATATTCAGGGCACACCACAAATCACCAATATCATTACCGAGTCAAGTACATGGGGTCAGTCAAGACGCGCATATTGAGCCTTGTGTGATAGCCGGAACCTTTTCTTTGAAATAATTTTGTATATAATTTTCTGGTATTTTATCAGTAACTCAGGGTATTCAAGAGTGCATTTCTTATTTACTTATTTATTTATTTAAAGCAAAAAGAAAATGTGTGTGGCAAAGCCTCGCCTAAGAAATAATACAGAAACCATACAATAGGCCTAAAACACAGGGGAAAAAAGGGAAGGAAGGGGGTGATGTATCTAAACGAATATCAAAAGGAAAGGAAAAAAACAGTGAAATATAAAACAGGAAAGGGGGGAAAGAAAAAAAATTCTTCCCTTTTCCTTTGCTGTTAATTGTATCCTTCTGTATTATTTCCTAGGGTGGCCATACTAAGTCCGGTCAGATACAGTCAGTTGCTGGCAGAGAAGAAGTGCACACCAGGATTTCCTAGATCTATATTTTCTTAGTAAATTCGGGAAGATCCTATCATACTAAGCCCGGTCAGACACAGTCAGTTGCTGGCAGACAAAAACTGAACACCATAATTTTCTATATGTTCTTGGTAAATCTGCGAACACTATATCAAACTACGCCCGCTCAGACACGCTCAGCTTCTGCGTACATTTCTCTGGTGTACATTTTGCTGGCAGCATCTGGCTGTGTGTGACAGGGCTTAGTATGATCACAGATACTTTGGTATGCTAGCTCCCTTAGGCCAGGCTCGGCAACATAGACCGCTTTGTTTCTGCCACATTTTGACCTCTATTCAAATACCGAACACTTTAAGCGCAACACTATAAATGAAGACGTTGCTGAAGAAGGAAATAACACATAGCGAAGCCTACAGTGATAAATGTTGTCTAAGAGTTTAGAATCCAAGGTGGCCGTCATAATGTTCAGTCAAGGGTGACGTCAGTCAATTTCCTCTAGTAATGCTGAATGTATAAAACTTGAACCGGCATTTCCGAAGACTCGGAAAGAGTCACGTTTTTCTAGAGGGTATGTATTCATAGAGAGATCTCACTTCCGTCAAATCGCGAAACAAGGTCGCTGCGGTAATAAGAATTAAAACAGGTCGTCTATGCCAAAGATAGTGTGTGTATCTGTTTACTATCGTTTGTTCTTATGTTTGGGTTGATTGAAAATATTTAGACCCGTCAGTGAGCTCTTACTCCTACAGTATCAAATTTCTCATCATGTACTTTTTTGTCCATTGCTCTCTTGTGGCTTCTTCTTAGTCTTGCTCCTCTTTTTCTTCCTTCAGAGGGAAATTCTTCGATAATTAACTCTTTAAGATCAGAGTCATATTTGTATTTAATTTGTACAGACTTTTTCCATATAGACCATTTACGGACAATGCAGTGCGCATTGGTGTGTCCTTTTTGGGCTAGACCTACTATTGATACACACAGTAGTCAAGCAATACCATATGTTTCATACACGTTAGAATTAGTGATTTTTGTGAAAATAGACTCCAAATTTCTCTTCTCTTATTCACACAGGCTTCTTGTGGACAATGACACACCGGGAGAATTATATAGAAAAACATATGAGTTGTCAGTATTGTTTTCAAAGCAGAGCTTATTTTCAGAAATGTGTCAGACATGGAGCAGAAAGGCTTTTTGTTGCATGCTCATTTGTTGCAGTTATAACTAGAGCTGTTTTAATGCATGGGCACATTGGGCAGTTGGCCGGGGCCCCAAGGGTTTAGGAGGCCCCATGCATTCAAATTTACATTGGTTTTTGAAACAGGGAAGGAAATTCTATTTTCTCTGCCCAGAAACCCATAACAACGTTAAGATAGCCCTAGTTATAACAAATATGTGAGAATGAATATACTAAAGGAAAAGATGTTGAGATATTACAAAAACAATGAAATAATAACAGTATGATAAGAGGAAAATTCTTTATCCATATCTTTTCTGTGCTCATGAAACAAGTTTTCATTAAGGTTATAGAATACTATGCTCTGTGGATCAGTGTATGGGGGGTGGATGGATGGATGGATGGACAGACGGACGGATGGATGGATGAATGGATGGATGGATGGGTGGATGGATGGATGGATGGACAGATGGATGGATGCTAGATGGATGGATGGATGGATGGACAGATGGATGGATGGATGGGTGGATGGATGGATGGATGGATGGATGGATGGATGGATGGATGGATGGATGGATGGATGGACAGACGGACGGACGGATGGATGAATGGATGGATGGATGGGTGGATGGATGGATGGATGGATGAATGGACAGATGGATGGATGCACAGATGGATGGACAGATGGATGGATGCATAGATGGATGGATGGATGGATGGGTGGATGGATGGATGGATGGATGGATGAATGGACAGATGGATGGATGCATAGATGGATGGATGGATGAATGAACAAATACATAGAGAGATAATATGTGTATGTTTAAATCTTTTTTTCTTCATATAGTTTGCTGTTAATTGATCTTACCCCACGTGTCAATTATATTCATGTTTTGTTTCTTCACCATTTCCTGCCGAAAGCTGGGAAAAAAATACAAGTCCAATGCTTCCCCATTTTTCATGCCCAGATGCCTACGCAGAGGGAACTAACTCCTGGCGACTGATATTTTTTAAGAAATATTTGTGCGTGTAATTATTATCCAGTGTTGATGAATTTGGTACCAAGATGTAGATATTTGAAGACCCTTTCAGGAAATATTATATAATGTCTATGAGTTGAATTGAAATTAGTGAAACTCAAAATCTACCATTCTGTTCAGTTTTTCTGCACATACTGTCCCAAAATGTCATTGTTTTGAGTCCTTGTGATATTTGCTGTAACAGCTATTACCTTGAATGTTATAAAGGAAGCAACCAGTACATTTGATGTGGAAATATCAACACAACTGAACAGCTGATCAATATTGTTTGCACTGAAAAAAAAGTTCACAGGCTAGATGCATCCATTTTTATTTTTAACTGAAGAGCGGACATCTCGTTTCTAATGTCACTTTTGCTCTAAATCAGGCTGCCAATGAAATCAGCTTGCTAAGAGACTTTATAAATAGCTCCCTGATAGACATATTTGGGTGCATTGGCCTGACGCGAGCATAGTCAGATGCAGTCGCATTAGACAGATGCAAACGTGTCGCATTGGGAAGCATTAGGCGGGAATGGGTTAAGTTTCTATTTGTCTAAAATCATCAAGGCTATTCCAATTCATTATAGTACATGTGTACAGATTGCTGTAATTTACAGTTATATACAGAACACTTAATTAATAGAATATTATTAATGTCTACAGCATTCAATACAGTGTACTGTTTTGACAGACATGTTGTTACAATTTTAACCCTCGTCCTGCGGGAGGCCACTATATTGGCCACTATATTGGCCTGACTGCGCAACACGCAAGATACGCGAGGCCAATATTGTGGCCTACATACTGCAAACCAGGTCCGGCGGGAGGCCAATATATTGTATGGCAGCGCTGCTCCTCATGTTTTGTTTATAAATTGGGTTGCCGGGACGTCGTTTTTTTCAGGGTTTTTTTTTCCACACTATTTTTGAGTGTTTATCTATCCTGTCACCCCTACTATATCTAACAAAATGGTATTGTCCGATTACGTTTATTATGATGCGACTATTCGTAACTATTCGTCATACTCATGTAATACATGTAATACTGACGGTCTGTAATTCGAACTGGGGAAAATCTTGGGGAAACTTTTACTTTGATGCTGGTTGTCGTCTACATGTGAAATGAGAAGAAAGGGTCCATGTACGGATTTGAGAAACCGTTCTATGTGTAAAATTATGAATTCTGATGTAATACTAGGGCATGCTGCATAAGGGCGTCTGTCTGTAGGTTTTTCATCAAGGAAAACTGGGAGAAAATGACCAGCTTTGTTGTTGGTCATTGTCTTTATTTGATATGGTAATTAGAAAGATATTGTGTTGCTTTGATTAAACCGCGTTTCAGTACATGTATGTACTCTACGAGCTGGAAATCAAATCCTTTGCTAAAACTAACATTACAGTACGCGGAAGCTTTACACATAGTAGAGGAGGGAGAAGGCAGTGCCATGATACATGTGGTTAGTAAATTAAGCGCCTGAGTTAAAAAATAATTTGTTCACTCGAATGGCCTGACTTTGGGACAGAAAAAGCGCCGAGGTCTTGGGAAAGTGATAAAGCATGTGTTGAACGGCATGTAAATGCACAAAATTCTTGATTTTGGGCCTTCCATTTAACAATAGAAGTTACTGCATATCATCACAAGTGCTCTATCCAAATATCATAGGGGTTACTTACGATTTATTCGACACTATTGTTGTTACTGCATCCTAAAGTAAACATGATACACGTGTTCAGAAGGACCCGACTGACCTGACCGCCGAGGTTATCGGCAAGACGCGAACAATCGGCTGACTGGCCGCTGGTTATCCCCGCACGGGGCATTAGGTGGACGGGTTCACTCAACGTGGGACGAGGATTAAGTACGTACGAAAAACATATAAGAGCCAAACAAGACATTGAAATTTCAATATTTGATTCTACATAAAAAAGTTACTTTTCATAATGAAGAAATGGCCACAGAATGAACATACTTGAAACATACAACAATAATAGACACATAAGAATATGAAAATATGAGGGACTCATCCTGAAAAAAGGTGGCCCAAGATAGAGACATCTCTCCTACTGACCAAGTTTTACTTGGATTTAAGTGGAACGTTTTTGACAGGGGTACATTTGTGTCAACCAAATTCAAGAAGTGGATAACCACACCTCTCTTCTCTGTGTACACGATGACGGCTGAAAGGTGATATGACTTCACAGATTTGCTCCATCATTGGGAATTGCGTGACATCATGGATGCGCGGATAGAAATACACATTTGCCAGCTGATGTTTCCAGGAGGTAGCAAGACAGCTGACAACCCTGACTGTAAATGGTTGATGATTGTGTACCTGCAGGATAATGAAATCATTAGCTATGCACACTGTTTTGACATATCAATTTTAATTTTTTACATTTCATTTACATCACAGATATAAACTGACAAGCATTTAAGAAGGCAAACAAAATACATTATAAGCACTTGGACCATGCCACCAAATTTACGTTGTTTTTTGATATACCAAGGGAAACAATCATAAAATCTAGTAATGCCTATATTATATGAATTAAGCAGTCACAGTCAGTATGGTATTTTGAGGCAAAATTCTAAATACAAAAAAAGAACTAATCTCTATCACAAGAATACACAGAAACAAGGACAAGAAAAATAGAAGCAAGAAAAGTGAGGTGTGAATGCCAAGAGCAGTGATTGATACCTCTAAATTAAAGACCAAAAAAAACATTCCCTTTTAAACCTATTTCAGTTACCCACCCCCAATCCACTACCCCATTCAGCGCCCCTGGCATACCATCATTGCTATTTCAGAACGCTGTATCTCATACTGCCCAATAAGGAATGTATCTCTAGTAACTGTCCAGTTTTATGAACGGCAAAAGACAAAATGCACCACTTCAGTTACATTAATTAAGTGGATAAAAAATACATAAAATTATGATTGATTGCGGTAAAAATTATGGCAAGGGATACCACTTGGACAAGTGGTGAAGAATATTATTCAAACAATCCTGTGGGTACTTTCCGAATCTCTCCCGCCACATGAATTCATCCAAATGGCCGGAAAGCATAGTGCTGTGCACACCAGCCACATATGTTTGAACCGTCTCTTACAGTTTTTGCAATAACATTCCACGTGATTGGTGCAATTTGCAAACACCCATTGGATGTGAAATACCACCAAGTGCTGAAAAAGAGGTTGCATTGGAACAGTTGCAATATTATTGTTTGTTGGCAACCCAGCAGAATGAATTATGTTGCCAGGGGCAATTCTCTGGGTAACTAATGGCAGCAGTGGAGTGGCAGATCTAATTTTTTTCAGTTTCCTCTTCACCACCAAGCTTTTGTCAGTCTCAATGACCTGGCCTGGGGCCCCCAATGTAGTAAGGAATATTGATTAAATGGTGGGAACATATATAATGAGAGTAGCAGTTACTGCTGGACAACGGTGGGCCGTGCCAGACTAGTACAATGGGTCACACAATGAGTGACAGGTTCCTTAAAAGACCAGAGATGACAGCTGTATAATGTTATATGAAAGATAGGAATTCTCCCAAAACGAGCCAGTCTTCAAAGACACTTTCACATCCTGGTAAAAGTGCAGTTTAGCCCCTCAAACTTCTCCTACGCAAGTCAAGTGTGAGCCTCCCAATTTCATTAAAAAAATCATTTGATATTTTCATACAGTCCACAAAAGGAAAAGTCGTGCCTTTAGCCGGAATTCTAGGCAGGGAATTGTCAAGCCAGGCATTTGATGTAAAAAAAAAAAATCCCTATATCTATAGAAATTAACTCGCCCCCCTGTGACTCCCCAAGCCCCGTGCACCGACGCTCCTAAAGTCGCTTACTTGTGAGGATCCATGAGTCCCCGCAGTTTGGAAAATGAACTATTATGAAGAGAGTTGGTTTCACTCTGGCTGGGAATAGCGGAACATGGATGCACAGAAAAATGGTGGGCTAAATGCACTTAACCCTACACCCTCATAAATGGGATGGACATGTCCCCATTCTCTGCTCAACACAACCACATTTCACCTGGGACATTAAGTGGCCACAGGTAGCCTACTGCAGGGAGGTGGAGTCGGCACTTGTAGCAAAGTGCGGCCTTGTCGCTTCGTCCGCCATATTCTCCAGATACGGTATTCTGCATGTCAGTGGATTCGATAAGCAGAGGGGCAGAGAGAACTGCACGTTCTACAAATCTGTAAATGAGACAATCATAATTGTTAGACTGGAACATCAACCCACTCAAAACAATGCACAAAATCATGAAGTTTGAAGGATGAAGCGACAACCAGAACTACCCTTATTCTCATTTCCGGATGTACTTTTCTAGTTCCACACATTGGTGTAGGCTTAATTTGTGCATACTTTTCCTCCTAATTTCCATTTTTCCGACTACACGTGTTCTTATCAGACCAGTTTCCCATTGTGCCTAACATCTCGACCTGCTCCCCATCAACAGTCTTAACTCGAGAAAAATGAAAAATGCATTTATACCTTCTTTAAAATTATTTGAGGGAGTGTTGTCTTCTCTTCCAAGAGACAGGTTTAAACCACCGTCATTAATCATGTAAGAGAGAAAATGTCTTCCCACCCCCCATAACACAAAAAAAAGGTTAAACAAAGCACAGCCAAACTTCTATAAAAATAGAAATACTCACTTTTAGAACACACTTATTTGTGAAGTGATTACTGCTCGGGAAAAAAAAAAGTGGCACGGGGACTCCAGCACACACTACCCTACCTAGCACAGATGTGCCGTGTGACTATGTGGTTGCGAGAGCACTTTTCCCATGACATGGACGATCCTAAGTCTAATACTACAGTACCAGTTGCCCCTTAAGATCTAAGGAAGTAGGTTCTAATCCGTATGTTTTGTCCGGCCTACCCCCGACCAAACTCCACCCCAACTCTCAGTCCCTCAGTAGCGCCTCAAGGGAGGAAATCTCGCCAGACCCTAAGCTTTACAGACTGGTTGGGCATGACCAGCCGTGCGAGTACCTTGGTCGACCGCCGACCTCGACGCTACATGGAAGCAGGAGCCAGTAACCACCCGAGTTTCCCCAAAGTGGCTGTTCTGTACTATAAATAAATTTTGGGTTTTCTTATATGACACAGAATCCACACATTGTCGGCCGTTATGGGTTTGACCGTATTATGCATAAACTCAGATATTAAATCCATCCCTTTATCAACACTGCTAAAAACATCTTGTTTTCATTCAAACGTTTAGGCTTATTAATAGTTTTTAAGATGAATGTCTCTGGATAAGGCATAGCTTCCTAATTTTGTATTCTCAAAAAGACTATACATCCATCACATGATTATCGTCCTTTGCCCTTGACACAATCTTAGTTTTCCTTATAAACCGGAAGTGGAATCGATACTATTTATTTATTCGATTACAAATAACATCGTTGAATATGACAACAACAGCAATGCCTATTTTTGGAAAATTCTCCTGTGTCTCTATTTCTGTTCTTGCAATCGCAAGGAGGGGAGTGAGCATCATTATCCCTTCACACTTTCAATTCATTGACCTACCAAATTGCAAACAAGATACAAATGAACCCAACGAACATAACAGAACGTCAAGGGAATTGATGCAGTTGTCAACTTGGACCTGACAATAGCTTTACATTCGGTGAGTAACAATGAACCAAAGAAAATCTTACGGAACAAATATACGATCCCAGACTCAAATGATACCAGGCCTGATAACAATTATCAATAATGAGAGAATTATAAAAAAAAGAGGAAATTGTCACTTGGGTATAGAAATAAAACAAAAAAGACAAGGCTACGAAATGTTCTCGGCATCCATCAAATTTATTTTATTAAAAAATCACTACTCATGCCACATGGATTTGATTGAAATTTTGAAGGCAATTTCAACCTGCAGAAATTTCTTTTATAAATTTGAAACCTTGAAATGGTGGAGAAGTATTTTCTTCGCATTTGCTTGTGTCGCTGATTTCACCCAGATCCTTTATTTTTAACAAATCATTTGATTCGAATCAATCCATAAGCTAGCAGTGGCAAGACCAAATCATGATTGGAGTCATTCAGTGACCTAGTAGTGACTGGAACTGTGTGACCAATGGGTCCTAAAAGGGATAAGAACTGATTTGTAACTTACAGGGGGTGATGGGTCTAATCTATGCATTATTCCCTTATACCAGTCCCTCGCTCCAAGCGAGAGGCAAATCAAAGGTGATTTGAATCGCAATACAAATCATTTTTGATTCATCGGCTGATTCGTTCGGTGGTGATTCAAATCAGCATAATGTTATTCGAATCGCAAAAAATCGACTCGGTGATTCAAATGCCCATCAACACATTGCATGCCATGGTGCACACAGGGTACAATGTGCACTGCTAACAAATTAGGCCCGCTTTCTTTCATCAATTGTCTACACAATAGACCACTTCCCCCTCAGGTGATTGGTACGGAAAAGGCATGTTGTATGTATGTTTGCATAGGTGAGGGGTGGGTTATTTTAGAAATTTTAAAAAATTTATCTGTCTTCCTGAATATGTGGATGATCCTATATGTGTCAGCACCTGTAATACAATTGTTTTTGTACATATTGCTTTCTGTTTGAGGTGGTACCTCTTCTCTTTACGTTCGTGGAACAAGAAAATAGTATAAAACACTAAAATGGACATTAAAGTTCACCTGTGCTTACATTTACACTCATTTCATTTTCAAAAAGCATATTCAGATCTAATATTCATACTTCATATTGGTGCAGAGTCCACAATTTTCATCGTTTCGACATATTCATGATAATGGAAAGTGTGCTTTAATTTCTGTCAGTGGGCAATATTAAATGATTGAAAAGTAAGTTGCCTTGAAAATTATTTAATTCTTTAAAAAAGAACCTGCAGATCTTTTTAACGTCTTACAATCCATAATATTCATTATTTCTTGTCTTGCTAGAAAAGTGCACAACAAGTCAGCTTTATCTTCATCAGAACCTCATCTGTTCCTCTTCTCTCTATGATAAACATAACAATGTTTGTTTACTCAAATCATTCAAATGATACTTGCTTACCAGCTTTTTAGAATTTGTGCATTAGTCCATAGCAACCTGCACCAACGGAACCTACTACACTATCTGAAATACCCTAATTAACCAGTTATATTGCAGATGACAGTAGATCTGAATATGATATGAAGATTAAATGAAGAGAATCAGTTCAATCAATTCAATGTGAAATTACATTCCAAATGCTCGTACATGCTTTGATTAGTTGGGTTTCATTAAGCAACACAATATCTTTCTATTTACCACATCAAATAAAGACAATGGCCAACTACAAAGTCGGTCATTTTCTCCTAGTTTTCCCTGATGAAAAACCTACCAACAGACACCCTTAAATGCAGCATGCCCTAGTATTACACTGGAATTCATCATTACAGACAGAATGGTTTATCAAATACACAGATGGCTCCCTTCTTCTCATTTCACATGTAGATGACAACCAGCATCAAAGTCAAGAAATTCCCCAAGATTTTCCCCAGTTCGGACTTCAGACAGTCAGTACTATTACATGAGTATGACGAATAGTTGCATTGTAATAAATGTAATCAGACGTTACTATTAATGTTAGATATAGTAGGGGTGACAAGATAAACACGCGAAAATAGTTTGAAAAAAAAACGTGAAAAAACAATAGTCGTGCAAACGAATATACAAAACACGAGGAGCAGCATTGCTATACAATATATTGGGCTCCCACAAGACCCGGTTTGCCACAACATTAGCCTCGCGTGTCTTGCACGTTGCGCGAGGAGGTCAATATACTGGCCTCCCGCAGGACGAGGGTTAACATGAAATATACGTTGTTTGGTTTTTACACGAAGAATCATTTGGGCCTCCGGAGGTATAGTGTACATACTTGTTAAATAGTGTACTGCCGTCACAGGACAACAGCGACCTGCATCATTCTGAAGATTAAGCAATACAACACAGTGTTTGCAATGCTTACCTTGTTTCAAAATCTAATCCATACGCATATTATATTCTAGTTACTATTAAATCAAAATTGTCTTGCTAGATGACATAACATTTTATACTGATAATATTCGTGCCTATTTGCTGATAAATAAGCTTTGGAGATACATGCAGCGTCGTTTTCGTTTCAGAAGCTAATTGGAGCCGCTTTTTTTTATTCAAATAGTAAAATGCAAGGGAGGAGTTCCGTATGCGTTACATGTAATTTTTATTGTTTCACCAGTCACTGTTCCACGCTAGTATACGGTGTGCTAAACGTCGCCTTTAACCCAGTCAGTAATCTTATGTTAATCCAACGTACATTACCTAAGAGCGGTTTTACTACATCAAACCGACGTCAGTGCGATGTAGTAACAGCGGATCCACCTAGGAACGATGTCATCCCTATGTGCGAACTTGACGTCACTCCTACGCCTCGGATATCCGTAAGGTTGTTGGTTGGGGAAGGATTGACATGAACAAAGTTGAAAATCCAGTGGCATAAAACAACAACATAGGCCATTATTTCATTTTTTATAAAAACAACTCGAGTTATCATTGTTCTGTCTCTTCCTACAAAAATTAAGTCTGATATCGCAATTCAAATCAAATGACCTAAATTTAGACCAATAATAATTTCACACGTTTAGTGGTGACGTAGTACACTATCTTCCTAACTATGCACTTCCTAAGTAATAAATAACTTGTAAAGGTAATCACTAAATCAGTCAACAAGTTCTCACTATATCATGCTGAAAAACATACTCACCCTTGATCGTAGCTAAAGCTGTCAGATCTCCAACTCCCAAACACTTGGAGAGGGTTTAATTATTAATACATTTTGTGTACATCCACGAGCCCATAAGCTAGAAATCTTTTAGACAGATACTTGCATTCATCTGTATAATTTATTTTAGAGCGGAAACGAGTTTAACTTGTTAGAAATTCACAAACAGCACGCATAAAACCGCTATTTTCTGTGGTTTTGAAGAATTGGATTGGCGGTGAAGGGCACGTTTTGCATTGTCATTTCATGAGCAAAAAACCTTGACCCATTTCGGGGGACACAAAAACAGGACATCTGATGGCCCATTCCATGTGACGTGTGTTACACCAGAATACCGGTTTTTCGCCTTGCTATCTTCCAGAACAAATCAGTGAATGATACATGTATTTACTTTTCGATGATAAAAAAGGCAACTCTACAAGTTTTTATCTTTAATTTAACACTTAAAAGAAAGATCTAAGACAACATGGTGCTTAACATGGTGTGACGTGTGTTACATTCATAAAAAGTGGTTCTATAGGTTAAGTAACATTTTCTGGAATTTCCTTGAACGTAGTCCAAGAATTTCACCAAAATTTTTATGTAGTACTTGTAAATGAATGCTATGAAATTCTGTATCTTAAAATTCTTACACTTTTAGATGAGTTAAGCAAACAAATAAACAAATAAAAATGCCCTGTCGTACATTTTTAATGGCATGTGTTAGTACTGTTACATGACATTGTAAATCTTTCAAGTGCCTTTTTTCATGAATAGGATTAAGTTTTGGATTTAAACTTGAATGTTTAACAATTTGCAGTAATAAAATATATGTTTGTTTGTAACTGGTCACGATCTGTTTGAAATACATAGTACATGTACATGTATTTGTTGATAGAGAAAAACTTTACGATGTAAAGTGGTTAAACAAAATCAATGATGTCTGTTGGATATTTGTTGTCAAAACCTAAGTCAGTGATAGAATTTTGTTATTATTTTTACATTGTCAAAATGCCAAAGCAATGTAAGAAGGGACAAACAATTGATCACATCAACTACTTGTTATTAAACATAAAACTGCAAATTATATTGAATAGTATTTTTTGCTTCTCAGTGTCACACTGGTGACGGGTCGGGTAAACCGAGCGGGTCTCTCTCTATCTATAGCTATCTACTCTGACACCAAATAATGTAACACAGGACGAGACGAGCGGGGCTCTCTACACAGTCAAACATACAAACAAAACTATCAGGTTTTGAGAGGACAACAATTTTATTAAAAGGAAAAGAAAATAACAAATCAAATAATAAACACAATACAATAAACACATGACAATACAATAAACCACAATAAACCCAACCGATAGGCGCGCTGAAGAAGAACCAAAAATAAACAGGAATTAACAGCACGCCTCATCAGTTAATCATTACATCATGCTAAAACAAGAGAATGCATCAAAAGAAAACATAAAAGTTAATAATAACCATATTCACATTGTAAACTAATATATGGGGACGGTCCAGTATGTCTATCAAACAGTAACGTATAATTTACTTTGTGAGCACTCCAGGGAGCCAACTCGAGTATAAGATGCAAGCCTACCAAGTAACATGTTTACTTCCCTTGGCTTAACTACAGGCTGACATAGGGCCATCCCACACGTTATAATTCTTATATTATAACAACGGCCATTATTCTAGATCAGGAAGAAAACTTAATTTGATTCCAGACAAGATAACATTAAGCCTTACATGTGTATACGCGCACCCTGTACGCATCAAATCTATCCTAGTTATGGAATGAGCTGGAGTTAAACTAACTACAATAAAATACAGTCTGCTGAGTCTACACACTCATACCACAGAACTGCCCGTGCTAGGTGGCTCAATAAAAGACAATCCCATCTACTTACTTAGCCCACCCACGCACAACGTAGTATCCCTTAATTAACAATTACCATCATAATTAGCAGAGGATAGCAATAGCCAACTGGATCTACTCATTAAGTCAAAATTAATTGACTTAGGCCCCATTAGCCAACCCAGCTCAATTCCGCACATGCTAGATTATTAATATTACACAAAAACCCTAGTCCATACTGCCACAGGCCTATCTCAACTCAGAGCCAAACTTATCCCTTTCTACCAAACTCCTTACTCATAAAGTCATAGGAGTATCTCTAGGTGGACCAACCCACATACATGACACATGTAATAAGTCAACACCTAAGTCTCAACCAACAATAGCAAGTTATAGTCTCCCACTACAAGTGATATGATAATCATGGCATAAAGCCAAACCCAACTACATGGTACAACTACAAGACTGAACAGCCAAGTCAACCCACTTGTATTACCTCCAACAATACTGATATACCTAAAACATTCCCACATATTCAGTGAACTAATTATATAATGCAACAAAATAATATCATAATAATGATGACATATATATCATAGGTCTACTGGGCAAGCAACACCCATAACCCCTATGATTGAGTTTAAAGTCAATGCATCTGATCTCTTCATTACAACAGAGTCCAATTACATCTGTCAGTGTGTCAAAACAACAGACAATGAGCACCTACAAAGGATGCCATAAAAATATGACACCTGATGCATAGACAATGCATCTATACACCTAGCATAGGCCTTTCCCTTCATGATTCATCTTATCAACAACCAAAGTTCAAGGTTCGACCCTCAAAAGTTTCTAAGTCCGACTTAACCAGTACAAATTGAAGAAAATCAACTTAACACCTATGTAGCGAACATACTAATTCAATAATAAACATATAATAAATTAAGAAATTAAAGTAAATAATCATCATCCTTTAGTATAATGCCGATATCTGAGATCCCAAATGCTGTTTAAGTGTGGCAGCCACTGTAAACAGTCAGCCAGGATTGTTATTGTTGTTTGGGTCAAGCTTCCGTTTCCGGAAGCTATTAGCTAACCAATCCCGGTCTTGATTTGACCCGCTTGACCAAAAGTCATGTGATCATGCCTGCTAGCGTCTGCTGTGACCTACTCACGGCTCATGCGCGTGCTCTGCAAATCCAACACCTCTCTCTTCATCTTAACTGGTCTACTCATTATCATAAAGTCCATAATGAATACGGCATCAATAAAGGTAACGAAAAGGCACACAAGACAAATCTACACATACACCATAGTCACACTGCTGATTTAAAGGAACCTAGAAATAATCATCCAACAATAACCTTGCAACCCACGGAAGAACAAGTTAAAGTAAAGAAATAACTTGGTTATAATTCTTGCCCGTTACTCTCTCTCTCTCTCTCTGTGACGTCTGTCCCTAAGAAGGACACGTTGAGCCTGAATGGCACCAACTGCAGATTAAGAATAACGATCTAGATCTGTCTATCTCTGATCCAAGTAGCAGGACTTTGACCACACCCTCCAGTAGTACTATTTGTTAGCACTTCACATAAAATCAGTCTGTCATAAATTACAGTTAAATGTTTCCATTTAATTACATGAACTAATCATGCGCGCTAGCGCTGATAGCATTCTAGAACAACCTTACACTCTCTCTCTGCAGGATACTGATAGATCTATACTAAGATAGAAACTTAGTAAGATAAACTTTACCATAGATTGTTAGCTGCTAGCCTGATTGCCTAACCAAGCTGAACAAAGTTCATCAAACCTCCAAGTATAATCCAATCATTATTATTTCACATCATCTAAATATTATTAAATACCAGAACTAAAATAATGGCTACAACTTACGTGAACTAACCAAATGAATTCACACTTGAACTACATCATCAGAGCTGGCACTTCACAAATCTTGAAATATAAATTATACAACTTCTTTTACTTTTATGTTAGTCTGGACACAATGACACGTCCTGCTGTCTTGAAGACTTGGGTGGAACTGACTGACCCACGCTATCACCTAAGCGTCACCCAAACACGCGCAACCCATTCACTCCTTACAGTTCACTAAGTGCAAATTCTAATAAAACATTAAAACAAATAAAAACATTTTTAAAGACCACCATCTTGCTCGTGTATGTTCCAAATACACTATCTTAAGGAAATATTACTTAACAAGATAAAAACTAAACAAAACTTACAATGTAGTGATACATAACAAGGTTCTACTTCTGGCACCAGGGATGGTCACTTAAATTGACCAATCCTGGTCAATACAGACAACGCTAAGACTATGATTTAAAATTGGCGCAGTGAGTACATCAGTTGGCAATGTTACTCAACACCTGCATGACTCATCTCAGTGCGTGATAAACAATAAGGGGAGATTATCTATGATTTCTGTGTGGTTACTTCCCCTTGACCACGTCTAGTGGTCCAGCTGATCAAAATAACGGGTTTATCTCCCTTTCACTACAATGAGCTATGTTCTCAGCCCTGTAATGGTTCACCCCATTACAATTCACCCCCTTCAAGTTGTGTCGACCGTCCCGTGTCGACAAATCAGCTCTACTTAGCACTTATATAGAGTGACCACAAGTGGTCTCTCACTGGCCAATTATCAATAAGTTCACAAGATACAAAACATATCATACATTTAAGGCAAAAAAGAGGAACATTCACAGAAAAATACCATGCACATCTATAAAATTCAAAGCAATAGCCAACAAAAATAAGAAATCTTAGCCGCAATGCTAATAAAGCAGGCCTTAGCACTATAAAGCCCTACAAAATTTTGCCGACTGTCTATGAGACACTCATCATTTTGAAATTATAAATTCCAAATCCCTTTTTTCAAGTAGACCACTGCATTGCCCACGACACTTAAAAATAGTATAAGTAAAACTCAGGCTTTAAATCTCATCCAGTCACAAGGAACAACCACTCGGTTGTTATTCTTATTCTTACTTTCTGCCTCAGTCATTATTTGACAATCCCTGTCAACACTACCTGTTTCCTTGGTACCCATTGTAACTGGCCATGCACTTCAACTCTACAAGTTACATGCCAGTACAAAAACTATCTCAAATGGGAATAGAAAATAATAGAAACATAATGGCAATATTATTTGAATCCAAAATGATCAAATTACATATTATCCCAAAAGAATTCATAATAAAATGACAAAGGTTATTAAACCCCACCAAGGAAACAACATGTAGACTAGCTACATCAAAACCATAAATTCAACATTATAATTCAAACTGAGAAATAACAACATTGCTAGGACATAAATACGACAAACTGACTTAGCACCTGTAGATCTCCAGATGCAAACACATGCATAGTACCAATATTTAATTCATAAACTACACTTAATTCTCTGTACTTTACTGTCTCTGGATAAATCATAAAAGCAATGTAGTAATAAAACTACGGTAACAGTAAAATGTCCAAAGGCAAGAACCGCTAAATCCTGGTCGGTTAACTTGAATGAGTGTCTGGCTTGTTGACATCAGGCACACCACTGCCATCATTCCGCTGGACAGGTACACTTTGTACATGTCGCCTCCCCCTGCATCCTGGATTTCGTTGCGACCTGGCACAAGATTCTGCCACACAACCAGGTCACCTCGTTGTAGCCACACACTCACAGTGTGGTACTCTCGCCGAGCATGGTCTCGTTGCTCTGCTGTGCTGCGGCCCAAGTAGACGTCACGCGCCTCCTTCACCGTCTCGCTAATGTGCGCCCACAGCAACGCACACTTAGCCGATGGCGTCGTGTAGATAGCGGCTTCCCACGCAGCCTCCACCTCTTCCACAAACCAACGTGTGTCCTTCACACCATCACTGTAGAGTCTGCGTAGGTGCACCTCCCGGGGTGCCATCATCACAACAGGAGCTGCCGCTGATCTTCTCGACGCCATCTCGCCAAATCGGTTGGGTTTAATAGACGTTCACAAAAAAATAATACACAAAACAGAATAACAAAAATAAGTCCTCTAACCTGATCCCACTTCTGACCCCAAAAATGTCACACTGGTGACGGGTCGGGTAAACCGAGCGGGTCTCTCTCTATCTATAGCTATCTAATCTGACACCAAATAATGTAACACAGGACGAGACGAGCGGGGCTCTCTACACAGTCAAACATACAAACAAAACTATCAGGTTTTGAGAGGACAACAATTTTATTAAAAGGAAAAGAAAATAACAAATCAAATAATAAACACAATACAATAAACACATGACAATACAATAAACCACAATAAACCCAACCGATAGGCGCGCTGAAGAAGAACCAAAAATAAACAGGAATTAACAGCACGCCTCATCAGTTAATCATTACATCATGCTAAAACAAGAGAATGCATCAAAAGAAAACATAAAAGTTAATAATAACCATATTCACATTGTAAACTAATATATGGGGACGGTCCAGTATGTCTATCAAACAGTAACGTATAATTTACTTTGTGAGCACTCCAGGGAGCCAACTCGAGTATAAGATGCAAGCTTACCAAGTAACATGTTTACTTCCCTTGGCTTAACTACAGGCTGACATAGGGCTATCCCACACGTTATAATTCTTATATGATAACAACGGCCATTATTCTAGATCAGGAAGAAAACTTAATTTGATTCCAGACAAGATAACATTAAGCCTTACATGTGTATACGCGCACCCTGTACGCATCAAATCTATCCTAGTTATGGAATGAGCTGGAGTTAAACTAACTACAATAAAATACAGTCTGCTGAGTCTACACACTCATACCACAGAACTGCCCGTGCTAGGTGGCTCAATAAAAGACAATCCCATCTACTTACTTAGCCCACCCACGCACAACGTAGTATCCCTTAATTAACAATTACCATCATAATTAGCAGAGGATAGCAATAGCCAACTGGATCTACTCATTAAGTCAAAATTAATTGACTTAGGCCCCATTAGCCAACCCAGCTCAATTCCGCACATGCTAGATTATTAATATTACACAAAAACCCTAGTCCATACTGCCACAGGCCTATCTCAACTCAGAGCCAAACTTATCCCTTTCCTATCCTCTGGATATAATACCAAACTCCTTACTCATAAAGTCATAGGAGTATCTCTAGGTGGACCAACCCACATACATGACACATGTAATAAGTCAACACCTATAGCAAGTTATAGTCTCCCACTACAAGTGATATGATAATCATGGCATAAAGCCAAACCCAACTACATGGTACAACTACAAGACTGAACAGTCAAGTCAACCCACTTGTATTACCTCCAACAATACTGATATACCTAAAACATTCCCACATATTCAGTGAACTAATTATATAATGCAACAAAATAATATCATAATAATGATGACATATATATCATAGGTCTACTGGGCAAGCAACACCCATAACCCCTATGATTGAGTTTAAAGTCAATGCATCTGATCTCTTCATTACAACAGAGTCATTACACAAGACAAATCTACACATACACCATAGTCACATCTGTCAGTGTGTCAAAACAACAGACAATGAGCACCTACAAAGGATGCCATAAAAATATGACACCTGATGCATAGACAATGCATCTATACACCTAGCATAGGCCTTTCCCTTCATGATTCATCTTATCAACAACCAAAGTTCAAGGTTCGACCCTCAAAAGTTTCTAAGTCCGACTTAACCAGTACAAATTGAAGAAAATCAACTTAACACCTATGTAGCGAACATACTAATTCAATAATAAACATATAATAAATTAAGAAATTAAAGTAAATAATCATCATCCTTTAGTATAATGCCGATATCTGAGATCCCAAATGCTGTTTAAGTGTGGCAGCCACTGTAAACAGTCAGCCAGGATTGTTATTGTTGTTTGGGTCAAGCTTTTCCGGAAGCTATTAGCTAACCAATCCCGGTCTTGATTTGACCCGCTTGACCAAAAGTCATGTGATCATGCCTGCTAGCGTCTGCTGTGACCTACTCACGGCTCACGCGCGTGCTCTGCAAATCCAACACCTCTCTCTTCATCTTAACTGGTCTACTCATTATCATAAAGTCCATAATGAATCCTACGGCATCAATAAAGGTACACATACACCATAGTCACACTGCTGATTTAAAGGAACCTAGAAATAATCATCCAACAATAACCTTGCAACCCACGGAAGAACAGGTTAAAGTAAAGAAATAACTTGGTTATAATTCTTGCCCGTTACTCTCTCTCTCTCTCTCTCTGTGACGTCTGTCCCTAAGAAGGACACGTTGAGCCTGAATGGCACCAACTGCAGATTAAGAATAACGATCTAGATCTGTCTATCTCTGATCCAAGTAGCGGGACTTTGACCACACCCTCCAGTAGTACTATTTGTTAGCACTTCACATAAAATCAGTCTGTCATAAATTACAGTTAAATGTTTCCATTTAATTACATGAACTAATCATGCGCGCTAGCGCTGATAGCATTCTAGAACAACCTTACACTCTCTCTCTGCAGGATACTGATAGATCTATACTAAGATAGAAACTTAGTAAGATAAACTTTACCATAGATTGTTAGCTGCTAGCCTGATTGCCTAACCAAGCTGAACAAAGTTCATCAAACCTCCAAGTATAATCCAATCATTATTATTTCACATCATCTAAATATTATTAAATACCAGAACTAAAATAATGGCTACAACTTACGTGAACTAACCAAATGAATTCACACTTGAACTACATCATCAGAGCTGGCACTTCACAAATCTTGAAATATAAATTATACAACTTCTTTTACTTTTATGTTAGTCTGGACACAATGACACGTCCTGCTGTCTTGAAGACTTGGGTGGAACTGACTGACCCACGCTATCACCTAAGCGTCACCCAAACACGCGCAACCCATTCACTCCTTACAGTTCACTAAGTGCAAATTCTAATAAAACATTAAAACAAATAAAAACATTTTTAAAGACCACCATCTTGCTCGTGTATGTTCCAAATACACTATCTTAAGGAAATATTACTTAACAAGATAAAAACTAAACAAAACTTACAATGTAGTGATACATAACAAGGTTCTACTTCTGGCACCAGGGATGGTCACTTAAATTGACCAATCCTGGACAATACAGACAACGCTAAGACTATGATTTAAAATTGGCGCAGTGAGTACATCAGTTGGCAATGTTACTCAACACTACATGACTCATCTCAGTGCGTGATAAACAATAAGGGGAGATTATCTATGATTTCTGTGTGGTTACTTCCCCTTGACCACGTCTAGTGGTCCAGCTGATCAAAATAACGGGTTTATCTCCCTTTCACTACAATGAGCTATGTTCTCAGCCCTGTAATGGTTCACCCCATTACATCGGTATGAGAAATCCGGTTTGTTTTCTTCCTCAGATGACAATTTCTTGCCAATTAACCATTTTAGAACTTAAACCAAGGATTTTTTATCTGATATTTTAACTTCCATATTTTCTCATACTGGTTGACATTTCGTGGAATGGGCCTGTTGCAGAGTAAGTCGCTGAATATGTCCGTGCTCGTCAGCACTGGCTATTGTGTGAGTTCGTGAGTTCATTGAGAGTGAGTGAGTGAGTGAATGAAGGTATAAATGAGTAAGACTAAGACATGTTTGAAGGACTGACGAAAGCAGGCCAGATCATGGCTTGCTTGACAAATTGTAAAAACAAACAAAGAAATAAACAAACCAGAGTAATTATTCAGTTTGGTGTCCTTATTGTAAAACGCAGTTATATTTTAGATTGAAACTACCCAGCCAGCCTCCCTACATCAAACCGATGTAGATTTGCATAGGATTTTGGTAAGGTTATTGGGATTATTGCAGGCGCAAATTCCGTCCACCAAACCAATGTCGGTAGCATGTCATACCCACAGGATCTACGTGGGAACTATAATCATGCCTTTGAGCCAAGCTCGACGTCGATCCTACACGTCGGATTTCTGTCGGATTGCTGGCTGAGTTGAGTCGATCAATTTGTACGACTTTAAATTTCCTTTAGTCATCTCAGAATGAAGATTGAACGAATAATGAAGCAGACAGCAATGCGAGATGTTTTTTAGCATCTCCTGTAAAGCATAGTTTGGCATATTATTTATTTTTTCAAGACACCACGTACATGTATTTGTATAGCCATACTCTTATCAACTTGTGGATTTCAGAGCATCTCTAACATTAGCACTGAAAAGAAAAAGGTTGGCTGCGAGACTGTCACTATTGTCAGGGTTGGGATTTGAATTGCCGTGCTGGGTCACGCATTGTTTATTGCATGGCATCATTGATTTTGGCCAGTCCAGGCGTCCTTGAACTGTTCCCGTGGACAGTTTGTTTTTGTAGCGCTTTTCTTAGAGATGGAAAGAAAGTGGGTCAAGATGGAACGAATGGATAAATTAACAGTGACGATGCAGTTTGCAACCCCGTAGTTTGGGTGTACTTTAACAGGGAAAGACGGGGCGAATAAGGAGTGAATAAATTCGTACATAAAACGTTTAGGGTGTAGAGACTTTGCGAACGGTTTTGATAGACTTGAATAACTTTGTCTGTTACTATTAATAGAATCTATTGGCGCTGCGAGCGGAGCTCGAAGTGGATGCACCAATCAAATTTGAGCAGTCACGTGGACTTGCAGAAGATTTGGCCGAAGCCATCTTGAGATTTAATCACTTCCATGTAGATCTTCCAGCTACGAGGGTTGTCGGCTAATACGGTTCAGCCAGAGAGAACCAACAGACTGTTAAGTCATGTCTATGTCCTGGATAGACAATGAAAATAATCCACAGCTATTTTCTCCAGTTCCCTGAAATCGTTTCAGGGAACCAATCGTAAGTTTCATCAAAATGATTCGAGATGATGTGAATCTGACCCTAACTTTCCAGTAGAAGTGCGACCAAAGGAATGCAAGACCATAAAGTTTTACTTGCAATTAAGATCTAGAAAGAGTGACTGATATACACATTTGTAAATTGTAATTGATGTGTCTGGATGAGGCTGGGGATTGCCAGCCCATCCTAGAGCAGATCTAGATCTATTTTAACTACGTCAGTGTGTCTTGACGGTTTGATCCTTTATAAGCAGTTAAATGAGTTAATATTGTCGTCTGAGACCTAAGTATATCATTTGTGAGATAGTAGGCAGTCTATATTTCTGAAGATAAATAATTACTAAGTAAACTGTGAATGAATCAGAATGATATAGAGTTTCAAATCTTTTAAGAATCTAGAGGAGATTTATAGTTATGTATTTTAGTATTTTCATTTGATGCTGTTGATGTTGTCTTTTAATATGTAAACGATAGCCGAAATTGTTAGGTATTTAAGTAATAAATTTGTGGCCCTACAAGGTCCTTGATATAACGTACTCGAAATTGTTATTAGTGTATGTGGCATGGTATGGCAGAGTAATTTCTAAAACCTCTCGATATTTATTAAAAATGCAGTCGAACACGTAAATTTATAATTAACCATCCCCGTAAAACACGAGCACAGTAAACCCCATCTGTAACACCCTTCCTTGAACTCGTAACACTCGAGGACCCAGCTCGTAACAACTATAATGTGGTGACTACAGTAAGTTGGTGTCCACCGAGCCAGCTTCATTCCTGATGAACGTGATACATAAATGAAGGGATATAACCACTTCGCTGTAAACCGCTGTCTGCGCCAGAAGAACAGTTGCATCCCTTTACCAAGTCTTTCCGTCTTTTGTCATTTCCTTCTTACATGGAAGTTAAAATATACAGTAAATATCATCATACACACAGAAGTCCTTTTATTGCATGTAATTATTGTGGAACGGACAAGTTGTATGTAATAAGAAAAGATAAATGAGTGATATCATCATCAGTTGCCCTGTCTGGAACAGACATTGGTGATCATGGCTCTCTACTCGGATCTGTCTCAGCCAATCTCAAGAAGTTGTGGTTGTGACGTTTATTTGTTGTCCATGAATTAAGACCTTCAGTGAAAGTTTTTCTCTGTCTCCCCTGCTTTTCCTGCCTTCGATCTTCCCTGTGACTGCTAGATGTTCGAGGCTCTTGAGGCGACAGATGTACCCTAGAAATTTCAGTTGCCTAGACTCTGTCTTATTGTTTTAATTAATGATCTTTTCAGATTAGAGTCTCTAATGACTCATTATTTGATTTTTCTCCATCCATGATATTCTCAATATTCTTCTAATATAGCACATCTCTGCTGCTTCTGGTAGTTCTAGTTTCCTCTCTATTTCTTTGTTCATTGTCCAACATTCACATCTGTATAAAAGCATTCACCACATTTTGCTGGTCGTTCATGTTCATTAATATTGGTCTCATTTTTTGGAATGGATCTTTGGCCATTATTATGGGGACAAGGTGGTCTAGAGGCAAGGTGCTCGCCTCTCATGCCAAAGGTCCCGGATTCAAACCCGGGCAGTGCAGGCATGTTGGAAATTGGGATTTTTCTCATATTTTCAAGTCCCTGATCCTATTGGGGGGTAGGATCGAGTACCTAGTCTTCTCGGATAAGGACGAAAATTCGGAGGGCCCATGTGCACGTTAAAATACCTTGGCAGTTGGAAATTGTAAAGAACAGGCCGAACAGGCCGCTGCCCGGGCAAAATTGAAATTAATAGATTAAAATTTATCCATATCATCCCCCCATCAGCAACAACAAAATTTATTATTCATTATTAAAATATATATTATTATTAATAAATATTAAAATATTATTTGAGTTGTGAATTGTGAATTGTTGTGAGTTGTGAACTGCACCTAACAGGCTGTGTTACAATTTGCCCTGAGATAGAGAGAGGTAGAGAGAGAGAGTGAGCGAGACAGGGAGAGAGAAAGAAGCAGTGTAGTGTGTTGAGAGCGCTTCGCAGGTGCTCCATTCTGCGCTTCAGTATGGCGTACCACAAGGCTCAGTGCTTGGTCCTATTTTGTTTACTATCTATACTATTCCACTTGTACATGAAATAAAGAAATTTAATTTACAATATCATTTCTATGCTGATGATACCCAGCTCTACAGTTCTGCCTTGCCATGCGATGTTGACAGCCTTCTGCAGCAGGCTGGAAACTGTATAACAGAAATTAAAAGCTGGATGAACCAAAACAAACTGGCACTAAATGAGGATAAAACTGAGGTTATTTTATTAGGCCGTGAGCGGGTTCTGCAAGAAGTGGACAGAACTGAGATGATAATTGGCACTAATTCAATAGAAATTTCAAAAAAAGTAAAAAACCTAGGGGTTTACATTGATTCAAATCTTTCTATGTCATCTCAGGTTAGTCACCTCATTCGTATTCTGTACATGGAAATCTGGAAAATTGGTAAAATCAGACATCTTATTTCAACTGAAACTGCGGCTGTTTTAGTAAATTCTTTTATACTTTCAAAGCTTGACTATTGCAACTCCCTTTTGGCTGGAATTTCACAAAAAAATATTAGAAAACTCCAAATTGCTCAAAACAATGCAGTGAGACTTGTTTTGAAGAAAAAGAAAAGAGATTCAGCACTGCCACTTCTGCCGAGTTTGCACTGGCTGCCAGTCGAGAAAAGAATAATGTACAAATTGTCATCCATTTGTCACAAATGTGTCAATAATACTGCTCCATCGTACCTAGTTGATTTAACTGATTACTATGTTCCATCTCGTCAACTAAGATCATCATCTGACACTACAAAATTGAAAGTACCTAAAATGAATCTGTCCACTGTAGGAGAAAAGTCCTTTTCATTTCTTGGCCCTACCATCTGGAACACTCTTCCAAAGACAACCAGGGAAATTAATGACATTGGTTCTTTCAAACGCCATCTGAAGACCCATTTCTTTCAGACAAACTAGGCTAGGTGTTTTTTGGCAGCAACAATAGTAAATATTTTTGAATTTCTTTTGTGTATGCGTGTGTGTGTGTGTGTGTAAGAGTTTGTTAAAGCGCCCAGAGCTTGTCATCGACGGGGTTGGGCGCTATATAAATGCAATATATTATTATTATTATTATTATTCTGCTCTGTGGTTTACACGTTGCTTCTGTAAAGCGCATAGAGCCTTTTAAATGGATATGCGCTATATAAATGCCATCCATTATTATTCTTTTCCTTATTTCACTTATGCTCCTACCATCTGATGTTATTAAATAGCCTACATATTTGAATTTTGTAACTTGTTTGATTTGCTCTCCTTTGCTGACCAGATTATACATTTCGGGTTGATTGGGTTTTTTTTTTTGGAGACTACCAACCATACATTCTGTCTTTTTCACGTTGAGACTCGAGACAGTCCCATTTTTTCACTTTCCATAACCATTGTGTCCAAATGTCTCTGAAGTTGTGAAATACGAGTCATGCTCTACAAATGCATGTTTAAAAGAAAAAATTTGTTATAAGAATGTACTCTATGTTTTAAAAAAAAAAGTGTAAATCATTTCAATAAGTACTGTATGTTTATTCAGTGAAACACTTTCCGATAACAAAATTTTAAACAAACTGCATCTAATTAATCATTTTTTTTATTTCTGTAAACTTCACTGATAAAACCTGGCTTAAAACAAAATCTTACAAAGGTGGGAATTTCACAAGATGGCTACAAAAGAAAGAGGAAAGACAAAAAAGTACAGCTTATATGAAAATTGAAACACACCGCAGAGCAAAAGGGATGAGAGGAACTAAACAAGGACAAAAACCAATTTGAGACAACATGAAATATAATGAACATCTCAAAAAGAAAAAAGAAAAAGACAGGAAGAAAAAAAAAAGGTGGAAAAAGGAGGTAAATTAATTAAGACAGGTGTAAAAAGTCAATAAATATTTGAGATAAATGTTTCACTTATTACAACACTACAGATTTAAATATATATGTGTACCTGTATAACATAAATACCTCAGCAGCGGGTCTAAAGTTCCTGGTAATCATTACAGGACCGGGACTAGAACGGGTTTTTTTTTTAATCACATCATGAAGATAAGTTTTTGTCATATATTTCTGGACCTCCCCCCCCCCCCCCCCCCCCTTTTTTTTTTGTTGCTCTTTCTTATCAGAGCTTCACTTTACAATATGGGTAGAGTAAATATAATAGGGCTTGTAATTTGGACCTGGAGAGATACCACTATTCAGTCAGAGATCATAAACATGCAGAAATTTTAACTTAAAAAATCTTCACAAGCAATGAAACAAAACTTTCATGACATGTTAAAGAACAGATCAGCAAAATGTACAAAAGAAAATAAAAACTCCTAATAATTTAATATTTGATAAATAATATGGAAAATCCCAGCATATAAATAAATTCCTTTGGGACCTCTCCACACTGTATTCTTCACAAGTATTCATTTTGGGATGCTGCATGTAAAACACAAAAACACACATAGTCTGTTTAAATGCAGTACAGTTCTGCTAACCAAGATTTAACATTGTATTCACTCAGTAAAGCCAATGGATTGGCTCCCAGTCACAAAATTTCCTCACTGAAGATTCAAAAACTTAGTATCTGTAGGCCTGACAAAATGTCAAGCAAATCAGGAAAAAAACCTCTGTATTTGCATTTCTTGGGAAACACTTGTCAATAAACAGTTCTCCCCACGGCCCCAACTACTCGGTTGGACATCAGGCATTTCTCTTACCCTGGAAACAGACAATAAACAGTTCTCTCCAAGGTCCCAACTACTCGGTTGGACATCAGGTATTTCTCTTACCCTGGAAACAGACAATAAACAGTTCTCTCCGAGCCCCCAACTACTCAGTTGGACATCAGGTATTTCTCTTATCCCGGAAACATTAATCAATAAACAGTTCTCTCCAAGCCCCCAACCACTCAGTTGGACATCAGGTATTTCTCTTACCATGGAAACAGTCAATAAACAGTTCTCTCCAAGCCCCCAACTACTCGGTTGGACATCAGGTATTTCTCCTTCTCTGGAAACATTAGTCAATAAACAGTTCTCTCCATGCCCCCATCTAGTCAACTGGACATAAGTATTTTTCTTTCTCTGGAAACACTTGTCAATAAGTAGTTCTCTCCAGCTCCCACCCTCCACCCCATGTATGCAGCAGCACATCGGGACCCCTACCTGTTCACTAATATTATGTGCAAAACCAACTAGATTAACTACTGCTTAAAACATTTCACAGGTGAGGAAAAATGTATCTTGGTTTACATAACAGTATCTTGTTTTCACTTAAAAACAATAATTTTTTTCTAAAAATAACTTGCAGTGATGGACATATTTCTCAGATCCAATCTTAATTAGGCACAGATGTCATAAGTATATATTTGCTGCTTGGAAAAAAAAAAAAAAAAAAAAAAAGAAAGAAAAAAAAATTAGGAGGTAGTCATGTAGATATAAGCAGCCGATTTTTTATGAATCTGGAATGCATCACCATCTCCTTTCTTGTCAAATACATGTATTGCAATACCTTACTTGAATCATGTCCAACATGGCTGCAGATGACTACCAATGATGTTTTGTTCAAATTTTTCAAGATGGACCTTCTAGTCTTCTTAGATTCAAATATACATGTAATAAATGCACTTCTTGTTCTGCAAAGCCACTATCGAAAGCATAATAATGAACTGTATTGCAGCATGGGGAGGCAATGTTGGTGTCAAGAGCAAAATTAACAACACAATCATCAAGAAAACATGCAACATGACAGACGGCGTTTTTTAGTTTTGACCATCTGTACTCAAATGTTTGGGTAACAAAATTTATACTGTATGTATTTACCTTAAAGTAGGACAGTCACCGTCCCGTTTCATCAAATTTCTAGAACATCCAGGAGCAATACAATAATTCATATCAAAGCAAACAAAGAAAGATATAGGATATCGTTTATAACATCTGCAATTTGCCTCAAAAACATATTTTTCGAGCATACATACTTTATGAACAGCACCTTATTTATCCCTATTTTCAAAATATCTCAACAAGGAGGAATGTCACAACTGTCTACAATAGGAATCTGTTGATCATGGTCAACCATAATATCAAAAGCAACTACATTTAGAGAAAGTTAATGGGGATGGGGGGTATTGGAGATTAACAATAAGATTTCATGCTTGTCTGAGAGGGCATGTTTGCATTTAGTTGTTGTTGTTTTTTTGTGAGCAATATTAACCCGACCTGGCTCAATCAGGGCTAGGTCGCCCCAGACCCGTGCCCAGTCTTACATAATTTCCCCAGATCATTTTTAGATGATTTTTTTAAAAAATACCTCTTTCAGGCTTTTTGGGTTTGACTTTCACAATTTCGTTTATTGTCAAATTTCCTATTAATTTGTTGACATTGAGCACATTCAAATCGACAGTCTCTTTTGTGTGGAATTTTTCTTACTTTACTCTGTGCCCATGACCCACATTGTGCTACTGTTAAGGTCATCAGGCCCGTTCAGTGAGTGACATGGATTTGTGTGGAGCCGTTCAGGCTGACAGAAGTTTCTTGCTACATTGTGCCTGTGACCCCTAAACATTGTGTTACTGCAAGGTTATCGGGGCCATGGGGGGCGTCCCTTTCAGGCTAACATCAGGTTTCTATGAAAAAGTATTTGGAGGCCCCTTGCCTCTGCACATGCTGTCTTGATGTTCAGAATGTTCAAGTCCGCCCTGGGGTTAAATGTTTCATGTCGTGAAATTGAAGACAACACAACTAACTGTGTGAAAATTCATATACATGTACCATAATATATAATTATTATGTCATGTCTATATAACATATATTTTCCTAAACAAGTTTCACCTATCACAGCTTCTAACAAGTAGTATAATCTAAACACAGTAGAACAAAATGCATTCATTCAAATCAGTTTGCAAAACACATCTAGGCAAACTGGTATTTAAGTAATATACAGTAAAGTCATAACTCAAAGACACATGTTTATCATAAAACACATTGCTTTTGCACACTTAGGGAAATTGAGGAAAATTCAACTGAAACCTCAGTTTCAACGTAGATCACCCTTGGCTGATAAATATGTTACTTTTTCCAGTGCAGCCCCTGTGACCTTAATTCATTCACAACGATATAACGTTGACTGTATTGCCGATACACTGCAGTGTGACGTTGATCCCATAAACCAGTAATTTCCAAAGCAATTTCAACTTATTCTAAATTGCTAAGGACTATTTCTCATACTAAAGTTTGTTTTCTTTGTGTGTGCTTGAGCACAGAAAAGGCAGTGACAGCTGTCAAGAGCAGGTTAAGTTTATAAATGCCGTGCTAGGCCACGGGTTGAATTCAGAGTTTTTTTAAAAATCTAGTGAAGTGTCCTTGAGCTGTTCTCGTGAGCAACATGTTTTGAGTGTTTTTTTTTGACATAAAAACTGTAGATGGTTAAAAAGGAATATGTGTAGGTAAACCAGGGATGGCAGAGCAGCTCCAGTTCGTGATTTAATAGCATTTTTAGAGGGTGTGAGGTGGTCGTAATTGACTGTTGACATTCAGTGGTTCGTGAAAGCACGAATTGTGCTGAGTCAAGTTAATAAGATTTTTGGATTTAATTGTTATTAACCTATTTAGAAGACGACCTTGTCTGTCTTAGTGCAAGGCCGTAACCGACTTACACAATAGAATAAATTGGGGCATGAGGACGGCTGTTGAAATTCTAGCAGTGCTGGATTTTTCCAGCCAACTTTTACCCATGCACATTCATCAGCATCCCTGCAAGACAGACAGACAGACTAACTTAACTATGTTTTTGGCCAAACTTGACAGAAACTCCTAGCAATTGCCTTTGCGTGTGCCTGTGTATTTCTTCACCCTGGTCAATGTAACATGGCCAACCTGAGTACAGTTCCAACATTAACCGAAAATCATTTTTCAGGAATCAATGTATGTCTACACCAGTTGTGTTAGGCAGTAATAAGCTAGCAAGGCCACCAAAGGCTAGAAGTCCTGCTACCAATAACATAGGAACAGCACACTGTATGTCGACCAACTCTCCAAAGATGATATTACCCAGGATTGCACCTATTCGCAGTGACCCAGTCTGTACTCCAAAAGCTGTGGATCTGATGAATAAAATTGCAGAAAAAAAAAATAATGTAAAAAATGGAATAGACCATGACGAAATAAATCGCTACATACAACTTTTTCTTTTTGCCCAATTTTGAAAAATAAATCAGTATTATAATGATATAACCCTTTTGCTGCAAAAACCTAAATCCCTTCTTTCTAGAATAATGGATTATTGGGAGGACACAAAACATGTCAGAAACTACGTTTTGGCATGAAATGGCAGGGCCAGTGTATCTGCCGTGCTGCAGTCTTATGCAACATACAATGGGCCAATAATTTATATCAGGCCTGTGCAGCAAGAAGATTAAAGAAGTGATTATATAAGGCCTTATTCAACATCAGCCACCAGACTTTATTGTAGACCCAATCCCCCCAACCTTTTCTTCACAGAGGCTAACATCAGTTTGGTAATGTATAATTTAAAGAAGTGATTATATAAGGCCTTATTCAACATCAGCCACCAGACTTTATTGTAGACCCAATCCCCCCAACCTTTTCTTCACAGAGGCTAACATCAGTTTGGTAATGTATAATTTAAAGAAGTGATTATATAAGGCCTTATTCAACATCAGCCACCAGACTTTATTGTAGACCCAATCCCCCCAACCTTTTCTTCACAGAGGCTAACATCAGTTTGGTAATGTATAATTTAAAGAAGTGATTATATAAGGCCTTATTCAACATCAGCCACCAGACTTTATTGTAGACCCAATCCCCCCAACCTTTTCTTCACAGAGGCTAACATCAGTTTGGTAATGTATAATTTAAAGAAGTGATTATATAAGGCCTTATTCAACATCAGCCACCAGACTTTATTGTAGACCCAATCCCCCCAACCTTTTCTTCACAGAGGCTAACATCAGTTTGGTAATGTATAATTTAAAGAAGTGATTATATAAGGCCTTATTCAACATCAGCCACCAGACTTTATTGTAGACCCAATCCCCCCAACCTTTTCTTCACAGAGGCTAACATCAGTTTGGTAATGTATAATTTAAAGAAGTGATTATACTGCCTCAGCCCCTCCTCCCCCCACCCTTTCAATGTGGAGGCTGACATCAGTATTGTAAACTCCCCCACCCTTTCAATGTGGAGGCTGACATCAGTATTGTAAACTCCCCCACCCTTTCAATGTGGAGGCTGACATCAGTATTGTAAACTCCCCCACCCTTTCAATGTGGAGGCTGACATCAGTATTGTAAACTCCTACACCCTTTCAATGTGGAGGCTGACATCAGTATTGTAAACTCCCCCACCCTTTCAATGTGGAGGCTGACATCAGTATTGTAAATTCCCCCACCCTTTCAATGTGGAGGCTGACATCAGTATTGTAAACTCCCCCACCCTTTCAATGTGGAGGCTGACATCAGTATTGTAAACTCCCCCACCCTTTCAATGTGGAGGCCGACATCAGTAAGCTGTAAACTCCCCCACCCTTTCAATGTGGAGGCTGACATCAGTATTGTAAACTCCCCCACCCTTTCAATGTGGAGGCTGACATCAGTATTGTAAACTCCCCCACCCTTTCAATGTGGAGGCTGACATCAGTATTGTAAACTCCCCCACCCTTTCAATGTGGAGGCTGACATCAGTATTGTAAACTCCCCCACCCTTTCAATGTGGAGGCTGACATCAGTATTGTAAACTCCCCCACCCTTTCAATGTGGAGGCTGACATCAGTATTGTAAACTCCCCCACACTTTCAATGTGGAGGCTGACATAAGTATTGTAAACTCCCCCACCCTTTCAATGTGGAGGCTGACATCAGTATTGTAAACTCCCCCACCCTTTCAATGTGGAGGCCGACATCAGTATTGTAAACTCCCCCACCCTTTTCAATGTGGAGGCTGACATCAGTATTGTAAACTCCCCCACCCTTTCAATGTGGAGGCTGACATCAGTATTGTAAACTCCCCCACCCTTTCAATGTGGAGGCTGACATCAGTATTGTAAACTCCCCCACCCTTTCAATGTGGAGGCTGACATCAGTATTGTAAACTCCCCCACCCTTTCAATGTGGAGGCTGACATCAGTATTGTAAACTCCCCCACCCTTTCAATGTGGAGGCTGACATCAGTATTGTAAACTCCCCCACCCTTTCCATGTGGAGGCTGACATCAGTATTGTAAACTCCCCCACCCTTTCAATGTGGAGGCTGACATCAGTATTGTAAACTCCCCCACCCTTTCAATGTGGAGGCTGACATCAGTATTGTAAACTCCCCCACCCTTTCAATGTGGAGGCTGACATCAGTATTGTAAACTCCCCCACCCTTTCAATGTGGAGGCTGACATCAGTATTGTAAACTCCCCCACCCTTTCAATGTGGAGGCTGACATCAGTATTGTAAACTCCCCCACACTTTCAATGTGGAGGCTGACATAAGTATTATAAACTCCCCCACCCTTTCAATGTGGAGGCTGACATCAGTATTGTAAACTCCCCCACCCTTTCAATGTGGAGGCCGACATCAGTATTGTAAACTCCCCCACCCTTTTCAATGTGGAGGCTGACATCAGTATTGTAAACTCCCCCACCCTTTCAATGTGGAGGCTGACATCAGTATTGTAAACTCCCCCACCCTTTCAATGTGGAGGCTGACATCAGTATTGTAAACTCCCCCACCCTTTTCAATGTGGAGGCTGACATCAGTATTGTAAACTCCCCCACCCTTTCAATGTGGAGGCTGACATCAGTATTGTAAACTCCCCCACCCTTTCAATGTGGAGGCTGACATCAGTATTGTAAACTCCCCCACCCTTTCAATGTGGAGGCTGACATCAGTATTGTAAACTCCCCCACCCTTTCAATGTGGAGGCTGACATCAGTATTGTAAACTCCCCCACCCTTTCAATGTGGAGGCTGACATCAGTATTGTAAACTCCCCCACCCTTTCAATGTGGAGGCCGACATCAGTATTGTAAACTCCCCCACCCTTTTCAATGTGGAGGCTGACATCATTATTGTAAACTCCCCCACCCTTTCCATGTGGAGGCTGACATCAGTATTGTAAACTCCCCCACCCTTTCAATGTGGAGGCTGACATCAGTATTGTAAACTCCCCCACCCTTTTCAATGTGGAGGCTGACATCAGTATTGTAAACTCCCCCACCCTTTTCAATGTGGAGGCTGACATCAGTATTGTAAACTCCCCCACCCTTTCAATGTGGAGGCTGACATCAGTATTGTAAACTCCCCCACCCTTTCAATGTGGAGGCTGACATCAGTATTGTAAACTCCCCCACCCTTTCAATGTGGAGGCTGACATCAGTATTGTAAACTCCCCCACCCTTTCAATGTGGAGGCTGACATCAGTATTGTAAACTCCCCCACCCTTTCAATGTGGAGGCTGACATCAGTATTGTAAACTCCCCCACCCTTTCAATGTGGAGGCTGACATCAGTATTGTAAACTCCCCCACCCTTTCAATGTGGAGGCTGACATCAGTATTGTAAACTCCCCCACCCTTTCAATGTGGAGGCTGACATCAGTATTGTAAACTCCCCCACCCTTTCAATGTGGAGTCTGACATCAGTATTGTAAACTCCCCCACCCTTTCAATGTGGAGGCTGACATCAGTATTGTAAACTCCCCCACCCTTTCCATGTGGAGGCTGACATCAGTATTGTAAACTCCCCCACCCTTTCCATGTGGAGGCTGGCATCAGTATTGTAAACTCCCCCACCCTTTCCATGTGGAGGCTGACATCAGTATTGTAAACTCCCCCACCCTTTCCATGTGGAGGCTGACATCAGTATTGTAAACTCCCCCACCCTTTTAATGTGGAGGCTGACATCAGTATTGTAAACTCCCCCACCCTTTCAATGTGGAGGCTGACATCAGTATTGTAAACTCCCCCACCCTTTCCATGTGGAGGCTGACATCAGTATTGTAAACTCCCCCACCCTTTCCATGTGGAGGCTGACATCAGTATTGTAAACTCCCCCACCCTTTCAATGTGGAGGCTGACATCAGTATTGTAAACTCCCCCACCCTTTCAATGTGGAGGCTGACATCAGTATTGTAAACTCCCCCACCCTTTCAATGTGGAGGCTGACATCAGTATTGTAAACTCCCCCACCCTTTCAATGTGGAGGCTGACATCAGTATTGTAAACTCCCCCACCCTTTCCATGTGGAGGCTGACATCAGTATTGTAAACTCCCCCACCCTTTCCATGTGGAGGCTGACATCAGTATTGTAAACTCCCCCACCCTTTCCATGTGGAGGCTGACATCAGTATTGTAAACTCCCCCACCCTTTCAATGTGGAGGCTAACATCAGTATTGTAAACTCCCCCACCCTTTCAATGTGGAGGCTGACATCAGTATTGTAAACTCCCCCACCCTTTCAATGTGGAGGCTGACATCAGTATTGTAAACTCCCCCACCCTTTCAATGTGGAGGCTGACATCAGTATTGTAAACTCCCCCACCCTTTCAATGTGGAGGCTGACATCAGTATTGTAAACTCCCCCACCCTTTCAATGTGGAGGCTGACATCAGTATTGTAAACTCCCCCACCCTTTCAATGTGGAGGCTGACATCAGTATTGTAAACTCCCCCACCCTTTCAATGTGGAGGCTGACATCAGTATTGTAAACTCCCCCACCCTTTCAATGTGGAGGCTGACATCAGTATTGTAAACTCCCCCACCCTTTCAATGTGGAGGCTGACATCAGTAATGTAAACTCCCCCACCCTTTCAATGTGGAGGCTGACATCAGTATTGTAAACTCCCCCACCCTTTCAATGTGGAGGCTGACATCAGTATTGTAAACTCCCCCACCCTTTCAATGTGGAGGCTGACATCAGTATTGTAAACTCCCCCACCCTTTCAATGTGGAGGCTGACATCAGTATTGTAAACTCCCCCACCCTTTCAATGTGGAGGCTGACATTAGTATTGTAAACTCCCCCACCCTTTCAATGTGGAGGCTGACATCAGTATTGTAAACTCCCCCACCCTTTCCATGTGGAGGCTGACATCAGTATTGTAAACTCCCGCACCCCTTCAATGTGGAGGCTGACATCAGTATTGTAAACTCCCCCACCCTTTCAATGTGGAGGCTGACATCAGTATTGTAAACTCCCCCACCCTTTCAATGTGGAGGCTGACATCAGTATTGTAAACTCCCCCACCCTTTCAGTGCAGAGGCCGACATCAGTATTGTAAACTCCCCCACCCTTTCAATGTGGAGGCTGACATCAGTATTGTAAACTCCCCCACCCTTTCAATGTGGAGGCCGACATCAGTATTGTAAACTCCCCCACCCTTTCAATGTGGAGGCTGACATCAGTATTGTAAACTCCCCCACCCTTTCCATGTGGAGGCTGACATCAGTATTGTAAACTCCCCCACCCTTCCAATGTGGAGGCTGACATCAGTATTATAAACTCCCCCACCCTTTCAATGTGGAGGCTGACATCAGTATTGTAAACTCCGCCACCCTTTCAATGTGGAGGCTGACATCAGTATTGTAAACTCCCCCACCCTTTCAATGTGGAGGCTGACATCAGTATTGTAAACTCCCCCACCCTTTCCATGTGGAGGCTGACATCAGTATTGTAAACTCCCCCACCCTTTCCATGTGGAGGCTGACATCAGTATTGTAAACTCCCCCACCCTTTCCATGTGGAGGCTGACATCAGTATTGTAAACTCCCCCACCCTTTCCATGTGGAGGCTGACATCAGTATTGTAAACTCCCCCACCCTTTCAATGTGGAGGCTGACATCAGTATTGTAAACTCCCCCACCCTTTCAATGTGGAGGCTGACATCAGTATTGTAAACTCCCCCACCCTTTCAATGTGGAGGCTGACATCAGTATTGTAAACTCCCCCACCCTTTCAATGTGGAGGCTGACATCAGTATTGTAAACTCCCCCACCCTTTCCATGTGGAGGCTGACATCAGTATTGTAAACTCCCCCACCCTTTCCATGTGGAGGCTGACATCAGTATTGTAAACTCCCCCACCCTTTCCATGTGGAGGCTGACATCAGTATTGTAAACTCCCCCACCCTTTCAATGTGGAGGCTGACATCAGTATTGTAAACTCCCCCACCCTTTCAATGTGGAGGCTGACATCAGTATTGTAAACTCCCCCACCCTTTCAATGTGGAGGCTGACATCAGTATTGTAAACTCCCCCACCCTTTCAATGTGGAGGCTGACATCAGTATTGTAAACTCCCCCACCCTTTCAATGTGGAGGCTGACATCAGTATTGTAAACTCCCCCACACTTTCAATGTGGAGGCTGACATAAGTATTGTAAACTCCCCCACCCTTTCAATGTGGAGGCTGACATCAGTATTGTAAACTCCCCCACCCTTTCAATGTGGAGGCTGACATCAGTATTGTAAACTCCCCCACCCTTTCAATGTGGAGGCTGACATCAGTATTGTAAACTCCCCCACCCTTTCAATGTGGAGGCTGACATCAGTATTGTAAACTCCCCCACCCTTTCAATGTGGAGGCTGACATCAGTATTGTAAACTCCCCCACCCTTTCAATGTGGAGGCTGACATCAGTATTGTAAACTCCCCCACCCTTTCAATGTGGAGGCCGACATCAGTATTGTAAACTCCCCCACCCTTTTCAATGTGGAGGCTGACATCAGTATTGTAAACTCCCCCACCCTTTCCATCTGGAGGCTGACATCAGTATTGTAAACTCCCCCACCCTTTCAATGTGGAGGCTGACATCAGTATTGTAAACTCCCCCACCCTTTTCAATGTGGAGGCTTACATCAGTATTGTAAACTCCCCCACCCTTTTCAATGTGGAGGCTGACATCAGTATTGTAAACTCCCCCACCCTTTCAATGTGGAGGCTGACATCAGTATTGTAAACTCCCCCACCCTTTCAATGTGGAGGTTGACATCAGTATTGTAAACTCCCCCACCCTTTCAATGTGGAGGCTGACATCAGTATTGTAAACTCCCCCACCCTTTCAATGTGGAGGCTGACATCAGTATTGTAAACTCCCCCACCCTTTCAATGTGGAGGCCGACATCAGTATTGTAAACTCCCCCACCCTTTCCATGTGGAGGCTGACATCATTATTGTAAACTCCCCCACCCTTTCAATGTGGAGGCTGACATCAGTATTGTAAACTCCCCCACCCTTTCAATGTGGAGGCTGACATCAGTATTGTAAACTCCCCCACCCTTTCCATGTGGAGGCTGACATCAGTATTGTAAACTCCCCCACCCTTTCAATGTGGAGGCTGACATCAGTATTGTAAACTCCCCCACCCTTTCAATGTGGAGGCTGACATCAGTATTGTAAACTCCCCCACCCTTTCAATGTGGAGGCTGACATCAGTATTGTAAACTCCCCCACCCTTTCAATGTGGAGGCTGACATCAGTATTGTAAACTCCCCCACCCTTTCCATGTGGAGGCTGACATCAGTATTGTAAACTCCCCCACCCTTTCAATGTGGAGGCTGACATCAGTATTGTAAACTCCCCCACCCTTTCCATGTGGAGGCTGACATCAGTATTGTAAACTCCCCCACCCTTTCAATGTGGAGGCTGACATCAGTATTGTAAACTCCCCCACCCTTTCCATGTGGAGGCCGACATCAGTATTGTAAACTCCCCCACCCTTTCAATGTGGAGCCTGACATCAGTATTGTAAACTCCCCCACCCTTTCAATGTGGAGGCCGACATTAGTTTTGTAAACTCCCCGACCCTTTCAATGTGGAGGCTGACATCAGTATTGTAAACTCCCCCACCCTTTCAATGTGGAGGCTGACATCAGTATTGTAAACTCCCCCACCCTTTCAATGTGGAGGCTGACATCAGTATTGTAAACTCCCCCACCCTTTCAATGTGGAGGCTGACATCAGTATTGTAAACTCCCCCACCCTTTCAATGTGGAGGCTGACATCAGTATTGTAAACTCCCCCACCCTTTCCATGTGGAGGCTGACATCAGTATTGTAAACTCCCCCACCCTTTCCATGTGGAGGCTGACATCAGTATTGTAAACTCCCCCACCCTTTCCATGTGGAGGCTGACATCAGTATTGTAAACTCCCCCACCCTTTCCATGTGGAGGCTGACATCAGTATTGTAAACTCCCCCACCCTTTCAATGTGGAGGCTGACATCAGTATTGTAAACTCCCCCACCCTTTCAATGTGGAGGCCGACATCAGTATTGTAAACTCCCCCACCCTTTCAATGTGGAGGCCGACATCAGTATTGTAAACTCCCCCACCCTTTCAATGTGGAGGCTGACATCAGTATTGTAAACTCCCCCACCCTTTCAATGTGGAGGCTGACATCAGTATTGTAAACTCCCCCACCCTTTCAATGTGGAGGCTGACATCAGTATTGTAAACTCCCCCACCCTTTCAATGTGGAGGCCGACATCAGTATTGTAAACTCCCCCACCCTTTCCATGTGGAGGCTGACATCAGTATTGTAAACTCCCCCACCCTTTCAATGTGGAGGCTGACATCAGTATTGTAAACTCCCCCACCCTTTCCATGTGGAGGCTGACATCAGTATTGTAAACTCCCCCACCCTTTCCATGTGGAGGCTGACATCAGTATTGTAAACTCCCCCACCCTTTCAATGTGGAGGCCGACATCAGTATTGTAAACTCCCCCACCCTTTCAATGTGGAGGCCGACATCAGTATTGTAAACTCCCCCACCCCTTCAATGTGGAGGCTGACATCAGTATTGTAAACTCTCCCACCCTTTCAATGTGGAGGCCGACATCAGTATTGTAAACTCCCCCACCCTTTCCATGTGGAGGCCGACATCAGTATTGTAAACTCCCCCACCCTTTCCATGTGGAGGCTGACATCAGTATTGTAAACTCCCCCACCCTTTCAATGTGGAGGCTGACATCAGTATTGTAAACTCCCCCACCCTTTCAATGTGGAGGCTGACATCAGTATTGTAAACTCCCCCACCCTTTCAATGTGGAGGCCGACATCAGTATTGTAAACTCCCCCACCCTTTCAATGTGGAGGCCGACATCAGTATTGTAAACTCCCCCACCCTTTCAATGTGGAGGCTGACATCATTATTGTAAACTCCCCCACCCTTTCAATGTGGAGGCTGACATCAGTATTGTAAACTCCCCCACCCTTTCCATGTGGAGGCTGACATCAGTATTGTAAACTCCCCCACCCTTTCCATGTGGAGGCTGACATCAGTATTGTAAACTCCCCCACCCTTTCCATGTGGAGGCTGACATCAGTATTGTAAACTCCCCCACCCTTTCAATGTGGAGGCTGACATCGGTATTGTAAACTCCCCCACCCTTTCAATGTGGAGGCTGACATCAGTATTGTAAACTCCCCCACCCTTTCAATGTGGAGGCTGACATCAGTATTGTAAACTCCCCCACCCTTTCAATGTGGAGGCTGACATCAGTATTGTAAACTCCCCCACCCTTTCAATGTGGAGTCTGACATCAGTATTGTAAACTCCCCCACCCTTTCAATGTGGAGGCTGACATCAGTATTGTAAACTCCCCCACCCTTTCCATGTGGAGGCTGACATCAGTATTGTAAACTCCCCCACCCTTTCAATGTGGAGGCTGACATCAGTATTGTAAACTCCCCCACCCTTTCAATGTGGAGGCTGACATCAGTATTGTAAACTCCCCCACCCTTTCAATGTGGAGGCTGACATCAGTATTGTAAACTCCCCCACCCTTTCAATGTGGAGGCTGACTTCAGTATTGTAAACTCCTCCACCCTTTCCATGTGGAGGCTGACATCAGTATTGTAAACTCCCCCACCCTTTCCGTGTGGAGGCTGACATCAGTATTGTAAACTCCCCCACCCTTTCAATGTGGAGGCTGACATCAGTATTGTAAACTCCCCCACCCTTTCAATGTGGAGGCTGACATCAGTATTGTAAACTCCCCCACCCTTTCAATGTGGAGGCTGACATCAGTATTGTAAACTCCCCCACCCTTTCAATGTGGAGGCTGACATCAGTATTGTAAACTCCCCCACCCTTTCAATGTGGAGGCTGACATCAGTATTGTAAACTCCCCCACCCTTTCAATGTGGAGGCTGACATCAGTATTGTAAACTCCCCCACCCTTTCAATGTGGAGGCTGACATCAGTATTGTAAACTCCCCCACCCTTTCAATGTGGAGGCTGACATCAGTATTGTAAACTCCCCCACCCTTTCAATGTGGAGGCTGACATCAGTATTGTAAACTCTCCCACCCTTTCAATGTGGAGGCTGACATCAGTATTGTAAACTCCCCCACCCTTTCAATGTGGAGGCTGACATCAGTATTGTAAACTCCCCCACCCTTTCAATGTGGAGGCTGACATCAGTATTGTAAACTCCCCCATCCTTTCAATGTGGAGGCCGACATCAGTATTGTAAACTCCCCCACCCTTTCAATGTGGAGGCTGACATTAGTATTGTAAACTCCCCCACCCTTTCAATGTGGAGGCTGACATCAGTATTGTAAACTCCCCCACCCTTTCCATGTGGAGGCTGACATCAGTATTGTAAACTCCCCCACCCCTTCAATGTGGAGGCTGACATCAGTATTGTAAACTCCCCCACCCTTTCAATGTGGAGGCTGACATCAGTATTGTAAACTCCCCCACCCTTTCAATGTGGAGGCTGACATCAGTACTGTAAACTCCCCCACCCTTTCAATGCAGAGGCCGACATCAGTATTGTAAACTCCCCCACCCTTTCAATGTGGAGGCTGACATCAGTATTGTAAACTCCCCCACCCTTTCAATGTGGAGGCCGACATCAGTATTGTAAACTCCCCCACCCTTTCAATGTGGAGGCCGACATCAGTATTGTAAACTCCCCCACCCTTTCAATGTGGAGGCTGACATCAGTATTGTAAACTCCCCCACCCTTTCAATGTGGAGGCTGACATCAGTATTGTAAACTCCCCCACCCTTTCAATGTGGAGGCTGACATCAGTATTGTAAACTCCCCCACCCTTTCAATGTGGAGGCTGACATCAATATTGTAAACTCCCCCACCCTTTCAATGTGGAGGCTGACATCAGTATTGTAAACTCCCCCACCCTTTCAATGTGGAGGCTGACATCAGTATTGTAAACTCCCCCACCCTTTCAATGTGGAGGCTGACATCAGTATTGTAAACTCCCCCACCCTTTCAATGTGGAGGCTGACATCAGTATTGTAAACTCCCCCACCCTTTCAATGTGGAGGCTGACATCAGTATTGTAAACTCCCCCACCCTTTCAATGTGGAGGCCGACATCAGTATTGTAAACTCCCCCACCCTTTCAATGTGGAGGCTGACATCAGTATTGTAAACTCCCCCACCCTTTCAATGTGGAGGCTGACATCAGTATTGTAAACTCCCCCACCCTTTCAATGTGGAGGCTGACATCAGTATTGTAAACTCCCCCACCCTTTCAATGTGGAGGCTGACATCAGTATTGTAAACTCCCCCACCCTTTCAATGTGGAGGCTGACATCAGTATTGTAAACTCCCCCACCCTTTCAATGTGGAGGCTGACATCAGTATTGTAAACTCCCCCACCCTTTCAATGTGGAGGCTGACATCAGTATTGTAAACTCCCCCACCCTTTCAATGTGGAGGCTGACATCAGTATTGTAAACTCCCCCACCCTTTCAGTGTGGAGGCTGACATCAGTATTGTAAACTCCCCAACCCTTTCCATGTGGAGGCCGACATCATTATTGTAAACTCCCCCACCCTTCCAATGTGGAGGCTGACATCAGTATTGTAAACTCCCCCACTATTTCAATGTGGAGGCCGACATCAGTATTGTAAACTCCCCCACCCTTTCAATGTGGAGGCTGACATCAGTATTGTAAACTCCCCCACCCTTTCAATGTGGAGGCTGACATCAGTATTGTAAACTCCCCCACCCTTTCAATGTGGAGGCTGACATCAGTATTGTAAACTCCCCCACCCTTTCAATGCAGAGGCCGACATCAGTATTGTAAACTCCCCCACCCTTTCAATGTGGAGGCTGACATCAGTATTGTAAACTCCCCCACCCTTTCAATGTGGAGGCTGACATGAGTATTGTAAACTCCCCCACCCTTTCAATGCCGAGGCTGACATCAGTATTGTAAACTCCCCCACCCTTTCAATGCGGAGGGTGACATCAGTATTGTAAACTCCCCCACCCTTTCCATGTGGAGGCTGACATCAGTATTGTAAACTCCCCCACCCTTTCAATGTGGAGGCTGACATCAGTATTGTAAACTCCCCCACCCTTTCAATGTGGAGGCTGACATCAGTATTGTAAACTCCCCCACCCTTTCAATGTGGAGGCCGACATCAGTATTGTAAACTCCCCCACTCTTTCAATGTGGAGGCTGACATCAGTATTGTAAACTCCCCCACCCTTTCAATGTGGAGGCTGACATCAGTATTGTAAACTCCGCCACCCTTTCAATGTGGAGGCTGACATCAGTATTGTAAACTCCCCCACCCTTTCAATGTGGAGGCCGACATCAGTATTGTAAACTCCCCCACCCTTTCCATGTGGAGGCTGACATCAGTATTGTAAACTCCCCCACCCTTTCAATGTGGAGGCTGACATCAGTATTGTAAACTCCCCCACCCTTTCAATGTGGAGGCTGACATCAGTATTGTAAACTCCCCCACCCTTTCCATGTGGAGGCTGACATCAGTATTGTAAACTCCCCTACCCTTTCAATGTGGAGGCCGACATCAGTATTGTAAACTCCCCCACCCTTTCAATGTGGAGGCCGACATCAGTATTGTAAACTCCCCCACCCTTTCAATGTGGAGGCCGACATCAGTATTGTAAACTCCCCCACCCTTTCAATGTGGAGGCTGACATCAGTATTGTAAACTCCCCCACCCTTTCCATGTGGAGGCTGACATCAGTATTGTAAACTCCCCCACCCTTTCCATGTGGAGGCTGACATCAGTATTGTAAACTCCCCCACCCTTTCAATGTGGAGGCTGACATCAGTATTGTAAACTCCCCCACCCTTTCAATGTGGAGGCTGACATCAGTATTGTAAACTCCCCCACCCTTTCAATGTGGAGGCTGACATCAGTATTGTAAACTCCCCCACCCTTTCAATGTGGAGGCTGACATCAGTATTGTAAACTCCCCCACCCTTTCAATGTGGAGGCCGACATCAGTATTGTAAACTCCCCCACCCTTTCAATGTGGAGGCCGACATCAGTATTGTAAACTCCCCCACCCTTTCCATGTGGAGGCTGACATCATTGTTGTAAACTCCCCCACCCTTTCAATGTGGAGGCTGACATCAGTATTGTAAACTCCCCCAACCTTTCCATGTGGAAGCTGACATCAGTATTGTAAACTCCCCCACCCTTTCAATGTGGAGGCCGACATCAGTATTGTAAACTCCCCCACCCTTTCAATGTGGAGGCCGACATCAGTATTGTAAACTCCCCCACCCTTTCAATGTGGAGGCCGACATCAGTATTGTAAACTCCCCCACCCTTTCAATGTGGAGGCCGACATCAGTATTGTAAACTCCCCCACCCTTTCAATGTGGAGGCTGACATCAGTATTGTCAACTCCCCCACCCTTTCAATGTGGAGGCTGACATCAGTATTGTAAACTCCCCCACCCTTTCAATGTGGAGGCTGACATCAGTATTGTAAACTCCCCCACCCTTTCAATGTGGAGGCCGACATCAGTATTGTAAACTCCCCCACCCTTTCAATGTGGAGGCCGACATCAGTATTGTAAACTCCCCCACCCTTTCAATGTGGAGGCCGACATCAGTATTGTAAACTCCCCCACCCTTTCAATGTGGAGGCTGACATCAGTATTGTAAACTCCCCCACCCTTTCAATGTGGAGGCTGACATCAGTATTGTAAACTCCCCCACCCTTTCAATGTGGAGGCTGACATCAGTATTGTAAACTCCCCCACCCTTTCAATGTGGAGGCTGACATCAGTATTGTAAACTCCCCCACCCTTTCAATGTGGAGGCCGACATCAGTATTGTAAACTCCCCCACCTTTTCAATGTGGAGGCTGACATCAGTATTGTAAACTCCCCCACCCTTTCAATGTGGAGGCTGACATCAGTATTGTAAACTCCCCCACCCTTTCAATGTGGAGGCTGACATCAGTATTGTAAACTCCCCCACCCTTTCAATGTGGAGGCTGACATCAGTATTGTAAACTCCCCCACCCTTTCAATGTGGAGGCCGACATCAGTATTGTAAACTCCCCCACCCTTTCAATGTGGAGGCCGACATCAGTATTGTAAACTCCCCCACCCTTTCAATGTGGAGGCCGACATCAGTATTGTAAACTCCCCCACCCTTTCAATGTGGAGGCCGACATCAGTATTGTAAACTCCCCCACCCTTTCAATGTGGAGGCTGACATCAGTATTGTAAACTCCCCCACCCTTTCAATGTGGAGGCTGACATCAGTATTGTAAACTCCCCCACCCTTTCAATGTGGAGGCTGACATCAGTATTGTAAACTCCCCCACCCTTTCAATGTGGAGGCTGACATCAGTATTGTAAACTCCCCCACCCTTTCAATGTGGAGGCTGACATCAGTATTGTAAACTCCCCCACCCTTTCAATGTGGAGGCTGACATCAGTATTGTAAACTCCCCCACCCTTTCAGTGTGGAGGCTGACATCAGTATTGTAAACTCCCCAACCCTTTCCATGTGGAGGCCGACATCATTATTGTAAACTCCCCCACCCTTCCAATGTGGAGGCTGACATCAGTATTGTAAAATCCCCCACTATTTCAATGTGGAGGCCGACATCAGTATTGTAAACTCCCCCACCCTTTCAATGTGGAGGCTGACATCAGTATTGTAAACTCCCCCACCCTTTCAATGTGGAGGCTGACATCAGTATTGTAAACTCCCCCACCCTTTCAATGTGGAGGCTGACATCAGTATTGTAAACTCCCCCACCCTTTCAATGCAGAGGCCGACATCAGTATTGTAAACTCCCCCACCCTTTCAATGTGGAGGCTGACATCAGTATTGTAAACTCCCCCACCCTTTCAATGTGGAGGCTGACATGAGTATTGTAAACTCCCCCACCCTTTCAATGCCGAGGCTGACATCAGTATTGTAAACTCCCCCACCCTTTCAATGCGGAGGGTGACATCAGTATTGTAAACTCCCCCACCCTTTCCATGTGGAGGCTGACATCAGTATTGTAAACTCCCCCACCCTTTCAATGTGGAGGCTGACATCAGTATTGTAAACTCCCCCACCCTTTCAATGTGGAGGCTGACATCAGTATTGTAAACTCCCCCACCCTTTCAATGTGGAGGCCGACATCAGTATTGTAAACTCCCCCACTCTTTCAATGTGGAGGCTGACATCAGTATTGTAAACTCCCCCACCCTTTCAATGTGGAGGCTGACATCAGTATTGTAAACTCCGCCACCCTTTCAATGTGGAGGCTGACATCAGTATTGTAAACTCCCCCACCCTTTCAATGTGGAGGCCGACATCAGTATTGTAAACTCCCCCACCCTTTCCATGTGGAGGCTGACATCAGTATTGTAAACTCCCCCACCCTTTCAATGTGGAGGCTGACATCAGTATTGTAAACTCCCCCACCCTTTCAATGTGGAGGCTGACATCAGTATTGTAAACTCCCCCACCCTTTCCATGTGGAGGCTGACATCAGTATTGTAAACTCCCCTACCCTTTCAATGTGGAGGCCGACATCAGTATTGTAAACTCCCCCACCCTTTCAATGTGGAGGCCGACATCAGTATTGTAAACTCCCCCACCCTTTCAATGTGGAGGCCGACATCAGTATTGTAAACTCCCCCACCCTTTCAATGTGGAGGCTGACATCAGTATTGTAAACTCCCCCACCCTTTCCATGTGGAGGCTGACATCAGTATTGTAAACTCCCCCACCCTTTCCATGTGGAGGCTGACATCAGTATTGTAAACTCCCCCACCCTTTCAATGTGGAGGCTGACATCAGTATTGTAAACTCCCCCACCCTTTCAATGTGGAGGCTGACATCAGTATTGTAAACTCCCCCACCCTTTCAATGTGGAGGCTGACATCAGTATTGTAAACTCCCCCACCCTTTCAATGTGGAGGCTGACATCAGTATTGTAAACTCCCCCACCCTTTCAATGTGGAGGCCGACATCAGTATTGTAAACTCCCCCACCCTTTCAATGTGGAGGCCGACATCAGTATTGTAAACTCCCCCACCCTTTCCATGTGGAGGCTGACATCATTGTTGTAAACTCCCCCACCCTTTCAATGTGGAGGCTGACATCAGTATTGTAAACTCCCCCAACCTTTCCATGTGGAAGCTGACATCAGTATTGTAAACTCCCCCACCCTTTCAATGTGGAGGCCGACATCAGTATTGTAAACTCCCCCACCCTTTCAATGTGGAGGCCGACATCAGTATTGTAAACTCCCCCACCCTTTCAATGTGGAGGCCGACATCAGTATTGTAAACTCCCCCACCCTTTCAATGTGGAGGCCGACATCAGTATTGTAAACTCCCCCACCCTTTCAATGTGGAGGCTGACATCAGTATTGTCAACTCCCCCACCCTTTCAATGTGGAGGCTGACATCAGTATTGTAAACTCCCCCACCCTTTCAATGTGGAGGCTGACATCAGTATTGTAAACTCCCCCACCCTTTCAATGTGGAGGCCGACATCAGTATTGTAAACTCCCCCACCCTTTCAATGTGGAGGCCGACATCAGTATTGTAAACTCCCCCACCCTTTCAATGTGGAGGCCGACATCAGTATTGTAAACTCCCCCACCCTTTCAATGTGGAGGCTGACATCAGTATTGTAAACTCCCCCACCCTTTCAATGTGGAGGCTGACATCAGTATTGTAAACTCCCCCACCCTTTCAATGTGGAGGCTGACATCAGTATTGTAAACTCCCCCACCCTTTCAATGTGGAGGCTGACATCAGTATTGTAAACTCCCCCACCCTTTCAATGTGGAGGCCGACATCAGTATTGTAAACTCCCCCACCTTTTCAATGTGGAGGCTGACATCAGTATTGTAAACTCCCCCACCCTTTCAATGTGGAGGCTGACATCAGTATTGTAAACTCCCCCACCCTTTCAATGTGGAGGCTGACATCAGTATTGTAAACTCCCCCACCCTTTCAATGTGGAGGCTGACATCAGTATTGTAAACTCCCCCACCCTTTCAATGTGGAGGCCGACATCAGTATTGTAAACTCCCCCACCCTTTCAATGTGGAGGCCGACATCAGTATTGTAAACTCCCCCACCCTTTCAATGTGGAGGCCGACATCAGTATTGTAAACTCCCCCACCCTTTCAATGTGGAGGCCGACATCAGTATTGTAAACTCCCCCACCCTTTCAATGTGGAGGCTGACATCAGTATTGTAAACTCCCCCACCCTTTCAATGTGGAGGCTGACATCAGTATTGTAAACTCCCCCACCCTTTCAATGTGGAGGCTGACATCAGTATTGTAAACTCCCCCACCCTTTCCATGTGGAGGCTGACATCAGTATTGTAAACTCCCCCACCCTTTCCATGTGGAGGCTGACATCAGTATTGTAAACTCCCCCACCCTTTCCATGTGGAGGCTGACATCAGTATTGTAAACTCCCCCACCCTTTCAATGTGGAGGCTGACATCAGTATTGTAAACTCCCCCACCCTTTCCATGTGGAGGCCGACATCAGTATTGTAAACTCCCCCACCCTTTCAATGTGGAGCCTGACATCAGTATTGTAAACTCCCCCACCCTTTCAATGTGGAGGCCGACATCAGTTTTGTAAACTCCCCCACCCTTTCAATGTGGAGGCAGACATCAGTTTTGTAAACTCCCCGACCCTTTCAATGTGGAGGCTGACATCAGTATTGTAAACTCCCCCACCCTTTCAATGTGGAGGCTGACATCAGTATTGTAAACTCCCCCACCCTTTCAATGTGGAGGCTGACATCAGTATTGTAAACTCCCCCACCCTTTCAATGTGGAGGCTGACATCAGTATTGTAAACTCCCCCACCCTTTCAATGTGGAGGCTGACATCAGTATTGTAAACTCCCCCACCCTTTCCATGTGGAGGCTGACATCAGTATTGTAAACTCCCCCACCCTTTCCATGTGGAGGCTGACATCAGTATTGTAAACTCCCCCACCCTTTCCATGTGGAGGCTGACATCAGTATTGTAAACTCCCCCACCCTTTCCATGTGGAGGCTGACATCAGTATTGTAAACTCCCCCACCCTTTCAATGTGGAGGCTGACATCAGTATTGTAAACTCCCCCACCCTTTCAATGTGGAGGCCGACATCAGTATTGTAAACTCCCCCACCCTTTCAATGTGGAGGCCGACATCAGTATTGTAAACTCCCCCACCCTTTCAATGTGGAGGCTGACATCAGTATTGTAAACTCCCCCACCCTTTCAATGTGGAGGCTGACATCAGTATTGTAAACTCCCCCACCCTTTCAATGTGGAGGCTGACATCAGTATTGTAAACTCCCCCACCCTTTCAATGTGGAGGCCGACATCAGTATTGTAAACTCCCCCACCCTTTCCATGTGGAGGCTGACATCAGTATTGTAAACTCCCCCACCCTTTCCATGTGGAGGCTGACATCAGTATTGTAAACTCCCCCACCCTTTCCATGTGGAGGCTGACATCAGTATTGTAAACTCCCCCACCCTTTCAATGTGGAGGCCGACATCAGTATTGTAAACTCCCCCACCCTTTCAATGTGGAGGCCGACATCAGTATTGTAAACTCCCCCACCCCTTCAATGTGGAGGCTGACATCAGTATTGTAAACTCTCCCACCCTTTCAATGTGGAGGCCGACATCAGTATTGTAAACTCCCCCACCCTTTCCATGTTGAGGCCGACATCAGTATTGTAAACTCCCCCACCCTTTCCATGTGGAGGCTGACATCAGTATTGTAAACTCCCCCACCCTTTCAATGTGGAGGCTGACATCAGTATTGTAAACTCCCCCACCCTTTCAATGTGGAGGCTGACATCAGTATTGTAAACTCCCCCACCCTTTCAATGTGGAGGCCCACATCAGTATTGTAAACTCCCCCACCCTTTCAATGTGGAGGCCGACATCAGTATTGTAAACTCCCCCACCCTTTCAATGTGGAGGCTGACATCATTATTGTAAACTCCCCCACCCTTTCAATGTGGAGGCTGACATCAGTATTGTAAACTCCCCCACCCTTTCCATGTGGAGGCTGACATCAGTATTGTAAACTCCCCCACCCTTTCCATGTGGAGGCTGACATTAGTATTGTAAACTCCCCCACCCTTTCCATGTGGAGGCTGACATCAGTATTGTAAACTCCCCCACCCTTTCAATGTGGAGGCTGACATCAGTATTGTAAACTCCCCCACCCTTTCAATGTGGAGGCTGACATCAGTATTGTAAACTCCCCCACCCTTTCAATGTGGAGGCTGACATCAGTATTGTAAACTCCCCCACCCTTTCAATGTGGAGGCTGACATCAGTATTGTAAACTCCCCCACCCTTTCAATGTGGAGTCTGACATCAGTATTGTAAACTCCCCCACCCTTTCAATGTGGAGGCTGACATCAGTATTGTAAACTCCCCCACCCTTTCCATGTGGAGGCTGACATCAGTATTGTAAACTCCCCCACCCTTTCAATGTGGAGGCTGACATCAGTATTGTAAACTCCCCCACCCTTTCAATGTGGAGGCTGACATCAGTATTGTAAACTCCCCCACACTTTCAATGTGGAGGCTGACATCAGTATTGTAAACTCCCCCACCCTTTCCATGTGGAGGCTGACATCAGTATTGTAAACTCCTCCACCCTTTCCATGTGGAGGCTGACATCAGTATTGTAAACTCCCCCACCCTTTCCATGTGGAGGCTGACATCAGTATTGTAAACTCCCCCACCCTTTCAATGTGGAGGCTGACATCAGTATTGTAAACTCCCCCACCCTTTCAATGTGGAGGCTGACATCAGTATTGTAAACTCCCCCACCCTTTCAATGTGGAGGCTGACATCAGTATTGTAAACTCCCCCACCCTTTCAATGTGGAGGCTGACATCAGTATTGTAAACTCCCCCACCCTTTCAATGTGGAGGCTGACATCAGTATTGTAAACTCCCCCACCCTTTCAATGTGGAGGCTGACATCAGTATTGTAAACTCCCCCACCCTTTCAATGTGGAGGCTGACATCAGTATTGTAAACTCCCCCACCCTTTCAATGTGGAGGCTGACATCAGTATTGTAAACTCCCCCACCCTTTCAATGTGGAGGCTGACATCAGTATTGTAAACTCTCCCACCCTTTCAATGTGGAGGCTGACATCAGTATTGTAAACTCCCCCACCCTTTCAATGTGGAGGCTGACATCAGTATTGTAAACTCCCCCACCCTTTCAATGTGGAGGCTGACATCAGTATTGTAAACTCCCCCACCCTTTCAATATGGAGGCCGACATCAGTATTGTAAACTCCCCCACCCTTTCAATGTGGAGGCTGACATTAGTATTGTAAACTCCCCCACCCTTTCAATGTGGAGGCTGACATCAGTATTGTAAACTCCCCCACCCTTTCCATGTGGAGGCTGACATCAGTATTGTAAACTCCCCCACCCCTTCAATGTGGAGGCTGACATCAGTATTGTAAACTCCCCCACCCTTTCAATGTGGAGGCTGACATCAGTATTGTAAACTCCCCCACCCTTTCAATGTGGAGGCTGACATCAGTATTGTAAACTCCCCCACCCTTTCAATGCAGAGGCCGACATCAGTATTGTAAACTCCCCCACCCTTTCAATGTGGAGGCTGACATCAGTATTGTAAACTCCCCCACCCTTTCAATGTGGAGGCCGACATCAGTATTGTAAACTCCCCCACCCTTTCAATGTGGAGGCCGACATCAGTATTGTAAACTCCCCCACCCTTTCAATGTGGAGGCTGACATCAGTATTGTAAACTCCCCCACCCTTTCAATGTGGAGGCTGACATCAGTATTGTAAACTCCCCCACCCTTTCAATGTGGAGGCTGACATCAGTATTGTAAACTCCCCCACCCTTTCAATGTGGAGGCTGACATCAATATTGTAAACTCCCCCACCCTTTCAATGTGGAGGCTGACATCAGTATTGTAAACTCCCCCACCCTTTCAATGTGGAGGCTGACATCAGTATTGTAAACTCCCCCACCCTTTCAATGTGGAGGCTGACATCAGTATTGTAAACTCCCCCACCCTTTCAATGTGGAGGCTGACATCAGTATTGTAAACTCCCCCACCCTTTCAATGTGGAGGCTGACATCAGTATTGTAAACTCCCCCACCCTTTCAATGTGGAGGCTGACATCAGTATTGTAAACTCCCCCACCCTTTCAATGTGGAGGCTGACATCAGTATTGTAAACTCCCCCACCCTTTCAATGTGGAGGCTGACATCAGTATTGTAAACTCACCCACCCTTTCAATGTGGAGGCTGACATCAGTATTGTAAACTCACCCACCCTTTCAATGTGGAGGCTGACATCAGTATTGTAAACTCCCCCACCCTTTCAATGTGGAGGCTGACATCAGTATTGTAAACTCCCCCACCCTTTCAATGTGGAGGCTGACATCAGTATTGTAAACTCCCCCACCCTTTCAATGTGGAGGCTGACATCAGTATTGTAAACTCCCCCACCCTTTCCATGTGGAGGCTGACATCAGTATTGTAAACTCCCCCACCCTTTCAGTGTGGAGGCTGACATCAGTATTGTAAACTCCCCCACCCTTTCCATGTGGAGGCCGACATCATTATTGTAAACTCCCCCACCCTTCCAATGTGGAGGCTGACATCAGTATTGTAAACTCCCCCACCCTTTCAATGTGGAGGCCGACATCAGTATTGTAAACTCCCCCACCCTTTCAATGTGGAGGCTGACATCAGTATTGTAAACTCCCCCACCCTTTCAATGTGGAGGCTGACATCAGTATTGTAAACTCCCCCACCCTTTCAATGTGGAGGCTGACATCAGTATTGTAAACTCCCCCACCCTTTCAATGCAGAGGCCGACATCAGTATTGTAAACTCCCCCACCCTTTCAATGTGGAGGCTGACATCAGTATTGTAAACTCCCCCACCCTTTCAATGTGGAGGCTGACATGAGTATTGTAAACTCCCCCACCCTTTCAATGCGGAGGCTGACATCAGTATTGTAAACTCCCCCACCCTTTCAATGTGGAGGGTGACATCAGTATTGTAAACTCCCCCACCCTTTCCATGTGGAGGCTGACATCAGTATTGTAAACTCCCCCACCCTTTCAATGTGGAGGCTGACATCAGTATTGTAAACTCCCCCACCCTTTCAATGTGGAGGCTGACATCAGTATTGTAAACTCCCCCACCCTTTCAATGTGGAGGCCGACATCAGTATTGTAAACTCCCCCACCCTTTCAATGTGGAGGCTGACATCAGTATTGTAAACTCCCCCACCCTTTCAATGTGGAGGCTGACATCAGTATTGTAAACTCCGCCACCCTTTCAATGTGGAGGCTGACATCAGTATTGTAAACTCCCCCACCCTTTCAATGTGGAGGCCGACATCAGTATTGTAAACTCCCCCACCCTTTCCATGTGGAGGCTGACATCAGTATTGTAAACTCCCCCACCCTTTCAATGTGGAGGCTGACATCAGTATTGTAAACTCCCCCACCCTTTCCATGTGGAGGCTGACATCAGTATTGTAAACTCCCCCACCCTTTCCATGTGGAGGCTGACATCAGTATTGTAAACTCCCCTACCCTTTCAATGTGGAGGCCGACATTAGTATTGTAAACTCCCCCACCCTTTCAATGTGGAGGCCGACATCAGTATTGTAAACTCCCCCACCCTTTCAATGTGGAGGCTGACATCAGTATTGTAAACTCCCCCACCCTTTCAATGTGGAGGCCGACATCAGTATTGTAAACTCCCCCACCCTTTCCATGTGGAGGCTGACATCAGTATTGTAAACTCCCCCACCCTTTCCATGTGGAGGCTGACATCAGTATTGTAAACTCCCCCACCCTTTCAATGTGGAGGCTGACATCAGTATTGTAAACTCCCCCACCCTTTCAATGTGGAGGCTGACATCAGTATTGTAAACTCCCCCACCCTTTCAATGTGGAGGCTGACATCAGTATTGTAAACTCCCCCACCCTTTCAATGTGGAGGCCGACATCAGTATTGTAAACTCCCCCACCCTTTCCATGTGGAGGCTGACATCAGTATTGTAAACTCCCCCACCCTTTCAATGTGGAGGCCGACATCAGTATTGTAAACTCCCCCACCCTTTCAATGTGGAGGCTGACATCAGTATTGTAAACTCCCCCACCCTTTCAATGTGGAGGCCGACATCAGTATTGTAAACTCCCCCACCCTTTCAATGTGGAGGCTGACATCAGTATTGTAAACTCCCCCACCCTTTCAATGTGGAGGCTGACATCAGTATTGTCAACTCCCCCACCCTTTCAATGTGGAGGCTGACATCAGTATTGTAAACTCAGCCACCCTTTCAATGTGGAGGCCGACATCAGTATTGTAAACTCCCCCACCCTTTCAATGTGGAGGCCGACATCAGTATTGTAAACTCCCCCACCCTTTCAATGTGGAGGCTGACATCAGTATTGTAAACTCCCCCACCCTTTCAATGTGGAGGCTGACATCAGTATTGTAAACTCCCCCACCCTTTCAATGTGGAGGCTGACATCAGTATTGTAAACTCCCCCACCCTTTCAATGTGGAGGCTGACATCAGTATTGTAAACTCCCCCACCCTTTCAATGTGGAGGCTGACATCAGTATTGTAAACTCCCCCACCCTTTCAATGTGGAGGCCGACATCAGTATTGTAAACTCCCCCACCTTTTCAATGTGGAGGCTGACATCAGTATTGTAAACTCCCCCACCCTTTCAATGTGGAGGCTGACATCAGTATTGTAAACTCCCCCACCCTTTCAATGTAGAGGCTGACATCAGTATTGTAAACTCCCCCACCCTTTCAATGTGGAGGCTGACATCAGTATTGTAAACTCCCCCACCCTTTCAATGTGGAGGCCGACATCAGTATTGTAAACTCCCCCACCCTTTCAATGTGGAGGCCGACATCAGTATTGTAAACTCCCCCACCCTTTCAATGTGGAGGCCGACATCAGTATTGTAAACTCCCCCACCCTTTCAATGTGGAGGCTGACATCAGTATTGTAAACTCCCCCACCCTTTCAATGTGGAGGCTGACATCAGTATTGTAAACTCCCCCACCCTTTCAATGTGGAGGCTGACATCAGTATTGTAAACTCCCCCACCCTTTCAATGTGGAGGCTGACATCAGTATTGTAAACTCCCCCACCCTTTCCATGTGGAGGCTGACATCAGTATTGTAAACTCCCCCACCCTTTCCATGTGGAGGCTGATATCAGTATTGTAAACTCCCCCACCCTTTTCATGTGGAGGCTGACATCAGTATTGTAAACTCCCCCACCCTTTCAATGTGGAGGCTGACATCAGTATTGTAAACTCCCCCACCCTTTCAATGTGGAGGCCGACATCAGTATTGTAAACTCCCCCACCCTTTCAATGTGGAGGCTGACATCAGTATTGTAAACTCCCCCACCCTTTCAATGTGGAGGCCGACATCAGTATTGTAAACTCCCCCACCCTTTCAATGTGGAGGCTGACATCAGTATTGTAAACTCCCCCACCCTTTCAATGTGGAGGCTGACATCAGTATTGTAAACTCCCCCACCCTTTCAATGTGGAGGCCGACATCAGTATTGTAAACTCCCCCACCCTTTCAATGTGGAGGCTGACATCAGTATTGTAAACTCCCCCACCCTTTCAATGTGGAGGCTGACATCAGTATTGTAAACTCCCCCACCTTTTCAATGTGGAGGCTGACATCAGCCATATGCTATCTTCCCTAATTCAAACCAATGAGACATGCAGCGAAAAAAAACACCAAAAAACATTACTTGTACAGTCTTTATCCTTCCTCTAAGCTAATCACCATCTCTCAGCAAACTAACGGTAAAATGAAACAAATTGATATGTGTAAAATTAAACAGGCTTTCGTCTTTACTGCCAAACTGGCTGTAACTCGAATCAAGGTTCCTTTATATTCCACCTCTATTCTCTATTTCATTTACTTACTCATTATTTCATATTCTCTTTTCACAGGGCTTTAAAGTACTGTTTCGGCTTACTGAAGCAATACTGTCATTCCATTGACTTAGTGACAGAGATGGTTAAATAAGAATGTCACCATGTAGTGGAGTGATGATAATTTTGACATGGACAAGGCTGAAATTCTGACAGAATATTGTGCGCCACTTTAACTTTAAATTTAAATATCTAGAGAACTGCTCAAAATATGAACATCCAGATACTTCACTAAATTCAGTGCTGTTCGGCAGCAAACAATAATGACATGCAAAAATCACAACGTGTTGGGGAAATGTAAATAACATGCTGGTCAAGGGCGCACTGTGTCATATTAGAGAGAAGACGGTTAAAGCTTACACTGGTAGATTTAGGAATGGAAAAAAGGAAAGAAAATTTAGCGGTAAAGTGTGTAGCATTTCCACTGTTCCAAAATCGGAATGGAATCCGAACCTTTCCTATTTCCTTTCGGATTTCCCCCTGAAAAATTGGGATGGGACCATTCCTATTTTCATTCCGATTTCAGAGAGTTTACATGACGTGATAAACTTCTCAGTGAAAAATGGCATTCGATCAAACTACCGATGTAACTTCCACCAAAACATTTTTGAAGGCAGGGGCTGTCAATAGGGTACTAAATCACCCACATATCATAACAAGCAGGCAAGAGCCAAGCTTTTGGAATTTTAGCAGGTGATAAGAGACTTGAAAGATCAGATTAATTTCACATTCATACATTGAAAAGTTGAACCGAACAATTCCTTCGCACAATGAGTAAGAGCCCAGCATCCATCTCCGTCACACGACCAAAACAAAAGATGCCCATTGGTTCTCATTCAGAAAACGGACCAGTGAAAACAAACAGCGTTTCGAGGGGGGGGGGGGGGGGGGGAAGGAATCAGAAAGCAAAAATCGGAAAGCCAGGAGAGTTCGTCTCCCACAATCCCCCATTCCTTTTTTCTATTCCTAAAATCCACCAGTGTAAACAGGCCTTTATGTTGCACTGGGTTACGTTAGGGAGGAAAGGGCTACAAACAACGTAAAGAAATTTATTTTCATTGGATCTCACTCTGAAGAGGACCCTAAGCCTGGATCTCTCCCACCTGAGTGGAGCTCTCTACACACTGGGCAAGTGCCCAGGTAATCCAACACTTACCGTACATTAGTAGGGAACAATTCTGTTTGCAAGACATCCAACATGTTAAATCCACACACTGATATTGCTCCAAACAAACAGGACATCAGCACATTTTGCCATCTCTCTTGTACAAACCACAGAAAAAACACAGAGAGCCCTGACAACACCATGCTGGATGCTGGAAATAAAGTTTTTAAAAAAAATATTTACTGTAATTTTCACCCCCAGATCAGACTACTAGGCATGTCTGTGCCACACCCCAAGCGTTTTGCTCTAGGGGCGCATACGTACAAATACTATCCCTAACCACATCCTTATCTTCAAATCTAAATCCTATCAAATCCCTAACCCCGCCCCCTACCTTTCAACCAAAAAACAGGAGGAAAACAAAAAGAAAATCTGAAAGAATAATTAATCATAATTAATTAAGGCTTTTGTCAAGGAGCATTTCGGGAGGAGCTCTTTAGCTCTGGAGTCACAAAAGGCTTTAAAATATGGACCCCCAGTGCAAAAACTTTGGGGACACACGTACTTGTAACAACATCCTTTTTCAGATATTACATTTTTCTCTTTTTTTCTTTTTGTGGATGTGCCTCCAAGTGAAGCTACATAGAGAAAATGCATGTACCGATTTGTGCTCACTGCTCTGCTCCATTTTCTCTATTCCACTTTACTTGGACACTGTTCCTACCAAAGCATTTCATTGTTAGCCCTCACCCTGCACAGGGCGGCAAAAAACGCCGCACAGGCAGCAAGGTCAAGCTGACCGCGCCACGTGCAAGCCGTATTTTCATGCACCTTTTTGAGACGTAACCACCGTGTTATTGTTCACTGTATCTCTTCTAAATCAAAGGCATTGTGACATGGACATGCTAACCAGTGAACCACTGGCCGGAATCACAAAGACTAAGCTTTCAAAGGCTCTCCCCACACTTTCAAAAGATGTAACATCGACATGCGAACTGTTGCTGAACAAATTTGCAATATTATCTCATTTTCTCACAAGCTGACCACCATCTGGAGTTGTCTGTATCTAAGAACCAATCAGAAACAAGCTCTGAAATAATCTTTGCCCCAAATGCCCACATTGGTTTATTAGTACGTGTCAATCAGGATGAAACCATTTGTGTAGGGCTTGGGAGGGCGTGGCTAGTTACCATGCTTCGTTCTCACAAAAACTACAGCTGTCAGTTTGGAATCATAAGTCAGATCATTGGTTATAGACTGACAGACTAAGGTTTTGCTGGTTAATTCATTATCAAGCATGATAAGGCATAGCAGCGAATGTTTTCATACCAATCAATAAAAACTGGACCACGTGGACAGCGTTTATGGTCATCGATTAGCAGCAAGGGTCAGTGACCCCAGATAAGATTCTCCGTGAGTAAGGTCACTGACCGGACAGCGGGCTTTACAGGTAGCGCGCTGGGTGAGAGTTAAATATTAACAAGGATGTCATTTAGGCTATGCACACACGTATGACTCGTTGTTGTCATGTTGTCTTAGTTAATGTTCCTACTGACTCTGCAATGTGCCCATATTTTGCATGTATGTGCATCTCCATTCGCCAGTATAAATTTGTAAAGTATGCGCCATGACTGCAACGCAGCAAAGTGGTATTTAGGTGCTCACCCATACAGAAAGAAAAAGTTTCAGTACATACACCACAAAAAAAGACAGCTGAATGAGGCCATTTAAAAAAGCCACTTTTTCTACAGTAGTAATTAAAAAATAAGAGTGCAATACCTCTGTATCTTTGCATCTTTACCCCATAGACTTCCATCAGCTTTCTAAACAGTTACTCTCATCATAGGCATATATCTGACTGGTGTAAATTGTAAAGCCCCGTACATTTAGCTGAAGAAATATCTTTGTTTATCTGATTTTGTGGCAGAAATATCATAACAGTAAATATGTGAAATCTTGTCTGCACAAGTCAAAAAGGTCAGACATTAACCCTATTTTTTACTCAGGGTCAGATAGATCCCAGACACTCACTCTTTTCATCTGTTGTTAGGGTCTAAATAGAGAAAATACTGAGTTGTGTTCGCTGTGCAGCAATGGCTTTTAATGTAAAATACCACGTTCCCCAAATAACAGCCCCTTCATCATAGTATCCCCCAACTGAATGTAAAATAGGATTAACCCCCCTGGCGGTGATCAGGTTTTATACAACCTCATGGTAACTTCAAACTACTGTAATTCTGCTAAAAATTGCTTCTTGGATGAGTATTCATGGCTTTACATAAAATTCATTTGACTATTGCCCTGCACATGAATTCCACAGGTCAGATGCCATCGAGTGACCACCCAGTTCTGACCACTACTCCTCATCAATGGTGACTGAGTCATATAAGACCCAATCCTCACGTTGAAAGTGTCACTGGTTGTAAGATCCAATCACTCACTTAAGTGCCACTGATTGTATGAGAGGAGTCCAGACTTCATGACCCTGTGCAGTCTCAAACCTTGCAAAGTCAAAAATAAAAAGTTGTATGTAGCAAAGCCTCGCATAAGAAAGAATATCCAAATGATCCAACGAAACGCAAAGAAAAAGAGGAACACAAAGAAAAAGGGGAGTCCCCTTTTTCTTTGTGTTTCATTGGATCGTTGGGATATTATTTCTTATGTGAGGCTTTGCTACATACACCTTTCTCTTTTGACCATTTTGTCTTTGTTTTAAGCCTCGCTGCGACTCCACAGTTTCTCTGTGGTTTTTATAACATTTCTTAAACCTTGCAGCATTTGGGCAATGATATCATGGTTTGTTTTTGTTCTTCATATCCACAATTGATAAGACCATGAAATCATGGTCCTCTCTTCCCGAGCCCCAGTTGCTAAGCCGACGATGTCGTGGGTTGCATCTCCCTTGTCTGCCAATAGTAAGGCCATGAGTTCACGTTACCACTTCCTGAGGGCCTAGTTGATACGCCCACGAGATCATGATTTGGTAACATAGTCTTCTATATTTGGTGCTTAAGATGTGGGGAGTGTGTGCAAGCCACAATGGATAAACGGAAGCAAATTTCCATATCACTGTAAGGGTTAACACACATATAAATTCCCAAGACATGTAGGCTCCAAGTACAGGGTTCCTGCAGCTCTTTAAGACATTTTTTCCAGGGGTTTTCCAGGGGTAAAAATGTTAAATTCCAGGGCTACTTAAAGGTCCGAAAATAAGAGAGAAAAAAACAACGCGGTAACTACTCACCGACTCACAGGAGCTCTCTCCTGTTCTCTTGAAATACAATACAATTCGCTTGTAAAACATCTTGCCCTTTTGCAGAAAATACATTACATACATGCCTTATCCACTTTTGAAAATATAAATTTCAAGGCTATTCTAGGGGTAATTCACTTTTTCCAGGGGTTTTTATAAAAATTTAAAATTCCAGCGGTTTTCCAGGGGCCCCTGGAATTCCAGGGATGCGCGGGGACCCTGCAAGTATGAATAGAATTAATCCACAGAAGTTGGACTGCCCCAATCTAAAAATAGAAATACACCACTCGACCGGAAGTAGGTACACTTTACAGTAAACAAACCATTCTTAACTAGCGTTCTCTGCATTGATCTGTTCTTATTTTGTGAAACTGAAGCGACTTATGACTAACTTTCAGTGGCACTGAAACTAGAAAACTGAATTACAGTTTGAAACAATCCAAATACAAAACAAGGACAATAAATTATCTTTTTCAACTATGAAATTCAAACTCTTCAAACAAAAGTTCTGAATACGTTCCCCATTTTCTTGCCCTGATCCTAGCCGCAGCCCTTCATTTGTCCAGGCCCCTTCATCTCGCCCTAAAACTTTCCCTTGCACAGACTATTGGGGTTTTATGAGGAAATTAGGTGAACAAACTAGATCCAGATGTAGATATTGACCGATGTGCTCTTCAATTCCATATCTATGTGTATAACATCTAGATCTAGAATCTAGATCTAGCGTTCTAGCCACTGGGAGTGTGAAAGTCAAAATTGAGCAAAAAGAAAAGGTTGTATGTTGCGAAGCCCCGCGTGAGAAATAAGTTCACTTCCATGCTTTTGGCGGACGGACGTGCTTTGGTGCTGCTAAAGAAGCAAGAACTCGCAGCTAAGTGAACTGTTTTACTTTGTTCCTGTTGAAGTCTTTTATTGTTTGTTTTTTTGTTTTTTTTTCACTTGACAAAGGCGAAAGCCGAAAATTTATGCATTTTCTGTCTTCTCTTTAGTTTGCTTTGTACTGTTTGGGTTTTATTTCTCACGCGGGGCTTCGCAACATGCAACCTTTTCTTTTTGCTCAATTTTGACTTTGCTTATAGCCCTGCTGCGACCCCAAGTTTTTCTGTGGTTATTATGATATTTTGGGAGTGTGAAAGCATTCGGAACTTTTCCGCGACACATGTTAGTAGACACCATCAATTTCATCTAGATCTATGCCTAAAGATCAAGATCTAAGATATGATATTCATTTAAACAAAAACTAATGGTTCACCATTTTATGCTCTTTCTTTATGGACGTTAAATTTTGGTGTTTCTTCACTGTAAGAAAAGGACCCAACATAGGCCTACTATGTTTATTCTTCCTAAGTATGCATTCCTTTTGGTTCATAATATTTTGTGATTGCAGGTGTAGGACGAACGAGTGGCTACTGTAGATTTATGTGTAGTGGGTTCCAGTATTACTTTTTAAAAAAATAATTTTATTAACCATGGAACATACAAAGTGGTGCGACCTTATGTTATTGAAGTTGAGCTGCTCGTGAGGCCGGTTGCATAAGGTAATTCACTTCTTACATCGCTCAGGGTTTGTTTTGGGCTTGGGGATGGGAATAAATATCACGTCATCCAAGTGTGGCTGACCTGCATATTTGTTATCGCTATTGCAGGTTCCCCAGGCACATCTTTTACGCTTTTTATTTACTTTTCTACACAACTTCAGCAAGAAATAACACTCTTCTAACGCCCCGCGTCTGTCTCGTGTACCTATTTCCGGTGGATCTAAAAATAGATTGGGTTTTTCCCCTTACGCGGATCAGTTCTATTCCCAAAGCTTACCAAACAGGACCCTAAAGCATTTTCTTAAATGATAATTGCAAATGACAAATACCAACCTAAAAGTGGCTTTCTGCCCACTTTTTCTACAATAAATATTGTTACAATGTTGCCAGGAAGATTTGAGATGGACGTCAGAAATCCTTCCACATAAACTGTTGTGCCAGGTTGTTCACAGATTGTGTTGTTGTCTGTACTGTTGCCAGTCTGTTGGATGGTCAAATACGAAAGACAATAATGACAATTTAAGACTTTTAAGATTAAAGGAAAAAAAAGGGGGAAAAAAGGGGGGGGGGGCCTTTACGTACGCCTGATCTTCGCGATTTTTACCAACCACCCAACCCTTCCATCCCTGCCCCCCCCCCCACACACACACACACACAGACACACATATAAATGCTTTTCATAAGCTTGGATTTTATCACACTCTCTCACTCTCTCTCTCTCTGCAGTGGTGAAATGTCCAAGATAAGGCTTTATGTTTTAAAGTTTTAGGTGATATTTGACATCAGATATTTGAGTGTTCAACTAAAAGCACAAGCACATCGCTTTGAAATTTTATATATAATCCTGAAAGTTACGGTTACATGGTCTTTTCCTCCTTTTTTGGAATTACAGTGCATACACTACCAATATCCCTTTTTTTTTTTTTAAGGGCTCAGCTTGAATGCTATTCATGGGTGAAAGTTAGCCAACTCAAACTTTCCTGCAACATTTTTTCTGCCACACAAAATCCCACAAATCAATGCCACAAACACAAGAAGTGTAAAACACATAACAAGAAGCTTTCCCAGACGATTTCCGGCATGAGGCCTGACGGCGAACTTTCACCCATGATGCTATTTGAAATATAATTCATTCTGTGCATGACTCAGTGATTAGATATCAACTAATAAGTACATAATAGGTAAATAATTAAGCAAACAGAGATGAATTAATTAAATTGTAATACAGATACCTATAAAGGTGTGTTCGTATGTACATATGTGAAGGAATTCAAAGTGAAGGGCCAGGTAAATTACTAGATAAGTATAAGATTATGTATATACACAATTAAATGTATAAATACCACCGTCCATAGGGACTATCCTGGGAATCGGACCAAATATGCTTTTCATAAGCTGCTGGTAAGCCCTCCTCGCCTTGCCCAGGATCTAGACATTTTTTGTGACTGTTCTCAATCATATGTTGAATCTGCTACACACAGACGTAAGTATGTCAATGTCTTACCTTGACATCACAAAAGCTCCCACCATATTTGTCAATTCGATTAAACAGTTCTGGGAACCACAAGAAAAGGCCATAATATCTGGAAAAAAAGTAGAAAGACCAAAACCCTTCACTTGTGTCAGTTGGGAAGGCAATAGGCCCATTGCGCTTATCAGGACCGATGCCTCACCATCTTGATAGTAGCATTGATTTTAATTCATTAGCTGATTTGCACTGTGAGCACTTAAGGCATCGCGAACCAACCGGCGGCGAGCTAACAGTAGTTCATTACAGTAAACAATGGCACATGTTTACATGCACATGGGAGACGTTCGGTCAATTCTTTCACTTCCTTTCCCTTGTTTACACGGATGGTAGGGAATCTGACCAGCTTGGATCCATCCTTTCCACCCCTGTCATAACAGTCAACTGTAATGCAACCAGCAGGCATTTTAACTGCTTAGACATATCTCGAAGTTACACTCATCGGCAGATCCGCCAGCCATCTTGGGTGTCGGAAGAACGAAACAAAAACACTCTGTGACATCAATCGCAATGGGCCTACAATGTGCACATTTCAAATTCAGTGTGTATGAGACTGTAACAGAAGGTTGCTGTTGCAAAAATCTTGTCCTGTGTCACATTCACTACATTTAAAAGGCGTGATTTAAAAAACGAACATTTGCATTGGGACAAAATCATCAAGTTTCCTCTCCCCATATTCTCTAAACATACTTTGAACCACATTCCTGACCACAACCTTCTGTCACAGTGTCTCTGCAGCAGTGAGGTTCAATAGTAATTCATGACAAAATCATCAAAAATAATTATAAATGATCTAACTAAAATGCTGACAGCACCAGAGTCAGTCTCAAATTGTTTCTATTTCCTAATCTTTAAAGAGAGTCTTGTTTGAGTTTGGGTTGAACAGTGTATTCTTTCAACAGGTAACATTGTGGGCCTATCATGAAATTGTATTCCCACAATTGCAGATGACAACTCCTTTTTTGCCAAATACTCTGTCAACTCACTAAAGGACTGTTGATTGAGGAGAAGTGCAATAGTATTTCAAATGTTTATCAATATTAGATAACTAAAGACACAATGATATTTAAGACAGGAATAAGTAAAACAGTTCCCTCCTCTGTAAAATTAGGTCAATCCCCAACTGTCACGTTTCGTGACAGGGCCAATGCAACTTTGCCTTTATACACACTCTGCTGAAAGAGTTTTAAAATGTAACATTTCACATACCCAAAGGCTAGAGTGAAGTTGATAACAAGTAGAATGACCGTTGTTCTCCTCAAGGGCTTTTGAAATAAATGTACTGTGGAGTCTAAAAGCTGAAAATAGAGTAAAATATTTCCCTTCATTTTGAAAGTTTGCCAAGAGATATTAGAGACTTGCTAAATAAATAATAAAAATAATAAATAATCTACATAAAAAAACAGCAAGGAGAAAAAATTCACTGGTGTTAGGAAGAAATGCCCAGACCTGAAAAAATTACAAGTGAAAGATAGTTCTTTTTGCTACTATGTCTATTTCTTTGACATGAAAGCGAAGTATCGTAATTTTGTAATAAATGAAAATAGGCCTAAAAACATCGAATAATGCTTTCTCCTCAACAATGATGGCCTCCCTCCTGCCTTTGTTTTGTTTCGACTTTAAACTTCCGGTTGCGTTTCAAAGTTTGAAGGCATGAGTTTCTGCGCCGTCTGCTTTATGCACGGTACGGGCCATGCGGGTGTTGCTGTGCCAGTTGTGAGTTGTTTTCTTCCTAGATCTACATAATCTGTGTGCTGATTGTGCGTGTTGTTTGCAACCCGTTCTTTGAACACTAGTAAAAAAAAAAGACACATTTAAGGGCAAATATACCCATATCATAAAGAAATAAAGGCAATTGCAACAGTCAGTTTGTTATGATTTCCACAGAAAGAACAATGCAAATTACGAAGCACTTCACAGATAATGTACTCTATATATATTATTATTCATACTATAATGGAGCAAGACAGTGAACATGTAAGCACATGAGACTTATTGTGACCATGTGACCAAAAAGCTTTGAAACTCAATTTTTGGAGATAAATTACATGGACACATCCTTTTATTCAAAATACAGCCTTTAATATTATTTATTCACTGTTTTTTTCTTTAGCCACAAAAGACAAAGAAAAAAAAGGGGGGAACTCATTTTCGTGGAAGAACAATATTATATGATCAGAAATGTCGCTCTTTGCCTTTCTTTGCAGTGTTGGACAGTAGGTGGAGCTGACCCATTAGACTGCAATTTATTAACCTCTTTATGACCATCCACTGGGTCCACTGGTATGCCGTTGTCACTGTATTGCTACCTTACTGTACAGGTAGGAATTCCTTTGCCATAAAAGAACAAAATATTTCTCATTTTCTCATGTCTTCCCAACACCTTGAACACAGAACAGTTTTGTGAAATAAAGGACAGCTGGCAGGTCTAATTTGCCTATAATAAAGACTTACAGCCAAGGTGAATGATATGGGTTCATACAAAGTCTTGAAAATTGATTTTAAGGACTTTTTAAGGACCTGTGTGCCTGTGACCAAGAAATATTACAACTATACAAGTGGTGTGCAGCACTCATCGAAACGGAATGTTTCTGTATCCAGAGCTCAAACATAGTAAATTCACTCTGAAAAGTTCAGACATTTCAAAGTACCAATTATCCAGTTGCAGTTTCAAGATTTAAATCTCAAATGTTTCAATTGAAACACAAATTTTAAGGACTTTTTACGGACCCTGACATCATTTTCAGAATTTAAGGACTTTTTGAGTACTTATTTTTTCTTTTATGGAAATTAAGGACATTAAGGACTGTGTGAACCCTATAGGATACATTACACTTACTGTTCAGAAATGTGTCCCACTGAAACAGGCATTCAAGAAATCTGGCAGTTACTACAGTCTGCGATGGCAGAGATTTGTAAGCAGGCATGCAATGTCATTTCAAGCCTGCAGAGAGCTGTGCGGTATGATAGTAATTCTATGGAATCTGGCTCACACTCATGGAAATGTTTATATAATGCAGAGGGTTTTCAACTTTGTTCGCTTTAAGACCCTTTTCAAATCTCTAACCCCCACCTGAGAACCTATCTTACAAACAAACAAACAAATAAACGAAATTAAAATCTACACCCAAACACCCCCCCCCCCCACACACACACACACAAACATGGGAAAAGAGAAATATAGCAAAAGTAAGAGACAGCCACAGAAATATAACATGCACACAGAAAAAAAAAAAGAGAGAGAGAGAGAAGTTATGAACCACACACACACAAAAGGACAAAATGAGTAATCTGTGGGGTCTAGCAAAATAAGGCTAGATTCTACTCACCTTTGACATTGTGTGTTTAAATCTTGTGCAACAACTAACGTAGCTCTGAGAGACGATGCGGAATCCCTCTGCCACGTAAGTGTCCAAATCATCATCTGTAAGGACCAGGGCATTCAGCTGGCAATGCAAAAACAATATGAAATAAATATTATCTTGTAGACATAGTCCAGTCCCTTTTGTAAAAAATCATCGTCCTAAGATATCAATGTTTACAAGTTCTGAAACATCAGAAAATAAAAGATTGCTATGCTTTTCACAACCTTAGTTCGTGTCTGTTTCATCTCCATTTTCTGAAAAACTGGAGATCTTTCAGTATGTAGAGGAGGCATATAACAAATACACACTTTGACACTGGTTTAAAATGTGTTGTGGCACTTATCAAGCTGTTTCACAGTTCCGATTTATTCTTACTATTTATCATAATACTAAAGCTGCAAATGTTTAGCGTCAAATTTCTCAGCTGTGCAAAAAGTGAAGTTGGAACAAACAAGAACCAAGGACATGTCTTGTTAACAAAACTTGGGCAAAAAAATTTAAGTTGGTATTTGTAAATTTTTTATGCTGGTAATAAAGAACATATATCAAGAAACCCACACAATTAAATTCTAAATTGGGGGGGGGGATTGAGTTTGTGTTTAGCAGCATGAAAACAGTCACTTTGCGCTGATCATGGTGTTTCATTACTTTACTGTGGGCTAGCCTTCAGGCCGACATACATACATGTGATTGTGTGCTATGACCAGTGAGTCACAGAGACAGCAATAGTCAGGGAACTTTAGGAATTTATGAATACACAAAGTCCCCAGTCCCTCTCCCCTGCAACTTTCTCAAACACCAGGCTTAAAAAATTCTTCACTTACCTTGAGAGGGGTTCTCGATTTGTTAGATTTATGAACCTGAGTCAACACTGAGATTGCATCTTGTTCCTTGCCAACCTGAGATGAAAATTTTCATGATTAAATGAACAAAATCTGAAAAAGAAGGATTTTTTGCCATCGGGGTTTTCAACCCTTCTTGCCTCACATCCCCTTTCAAAGCTGTAGCCTCCACATGAGGAACCCCTCTCTACCTCATTAATAAAAAAAATGCCATAGTCTCCACTTTCATTTGCTCTCTCCATTCATCCATCCATCCAGCCACCCATTTTGATCCATCCACTATACCCACCCGCTCACCCAGCCATCCATCCATTCATCTCTCTCTTGCTATCTGATCATCCCTCTCTCTCTCCCTCACACACACACGTACATACACACACATAGAGTAGAAAGAAAGAAGGATGTATGCACCAAGAGAGAGAGAGACAATGATGGACAGATGGATGAACTGGTGGATAGATGGATGGATGGATGAGACAATAAAGAAAAAAAACAAAGCAAAATATAAAAACACAATTCACAGAAGAACTGATGGATATAAAATAACACCTAACAATGAATGGATGACCTGACTGAAGGATAAATGAAAATGCAATGGATGGAACATGAAAAGATGAATGAATAGATAAACACATTATCAAACCGATCAAAAGTAAAGACCCGTCTTCTCCAAAAACACTTTCAGTTCTGAAATTTCATTCTCAATCTATTTATTTCCTCAATTCCTTTTATTTTTGTTGTGAAACAGACCAAACCTGGTATAGGCACCTGATTGGTGGTTTGTCGCCCATAAATTATGCATCACACTAATACATTAAGCACTGCCCACACCAGACTGGTGGCTCGCTGCCCATGAATTATGCTTCACACTAATACACTATGGCCTAGCATATTAGTGTAATGCATAATTTATGGGCGGCGAGCCACCAGTCTGGCGCCTACACCAGCCTCAGTCTGTTTCACCCCTTATCTCTATATGCCTGTGTTATGTACATGTATGTGTACATGTAGATAGTCCAGCATAAAAGTGCATGCAATAGATTGTGCGAGAGAGAAAACGTACAGATGGAGAGAACAAGACTTTCTGTAAAGCGCCAAAAGCAATATTTTGGGTTGGGCACTACAGTCGAGCACGCGAAACTCCAACACACCTATGTCGAAATCACGGATCCCACAAAGATCTTGGTCCCGAATTTATTTCTGAATATTCTTTTTAGTTATTTCACGCAAACCTCGAACTGCGACATGGATTCGTCGAACCAGTTTTCCTACTGCGGGTGTGATCCAAGTAGACTAGAAGTAAAAAAGAAAAAAAAAAAGAACGCCAGAAACTTGGAAACAGTCATTACCAAAGCACTTCCAGAAGAGAATAAAAAAGCGTTCAGGCACAAGGTCGCGTGCCGCTGTCACATGCACATCAGTTTAATACTTGCTTCTCTTTCAACTGACCACGGGAACGGGGGACGGGAAGATTCTGGGAGGTAATTCTTGGTACACGTTGTCAGCTGTATTATTTTCCTTGAATATATATATATATATATATATATATATATATATATATATATATATGTATATATATACAATAATAATAGCTCATGATTAATGCTTCACGCATTCCTCGAAATTCGGCAAACTCAAACTAGATGAAGCTACCCCAAAGAATTCGAGTTTTCCGTGCTCAACTGTATATAAATGATCTTCATCATTATTATTATAATTATCAACAAACACAGGCGAACAGACAAGAGAAAGAACTTCCTACCTGCAGCAAAAATTTAGGGCTCTCCGGCATAAGTACAAACATTGCTGCCGAGGTCAAGCTGGGAACTGTGCACAAAGCAACAAATACTCGCCAGCTATGGAATGTGAAATCTCCTGATGAAAAGCTCAGGTATTCTCTAGGTATAACAATCCATGCCAGTCCTAGAACAGATGAATGGAATTACATAAACAATTTGCTTCAAATCACCTACCAGCTCCACAATATTGGCATATGTCAGACGTATGCCAAAAAATAACTGAAGGTTCATTGCATTCCTGAGTATGAGGGCTATCAAATAATATTGCAGAAGGAGAAATGCAGCAATACAGACCCACAAAAGTTAGCACAGGGAATGAATTAATGCATGAGATGGAACTGTGCCAGTGAATCTGGTAGACATTCTAAATCACCCTCCATTACCACTACCTATATCGTCATTTAAATTTCAGAATCATCATTATAATCACCACCATCATCATTACTAATGTCATCAATATCATCACTGCCATCATCATCATCATCTACATCATGATCCCCATCATGATCCCCATCATCATCACCAACATCATCAACTTCATCCTTCTCATCATAATTATAAATTGTCATCATAATCATCTTCTTCATTAACATTATATCATTGCCTTCATCGCCTTTTTTCTAATCATCTCCCACATAAAAACAACTGAAAAACAACCTACCAGCCGCTACAATATTCCCAGCCATCCAGAAAGTAGCCAGCAAACTGATCATGGCACCTCTTCTTGATTTATGTTGAAACTCTGTATAATATGTAAACACAACAGGCATACTCCCACCAACTCTGTAAAAGAAATGACAAACTGTCAGGCTGGGTGCATGCAGGGTCACAGTCAGCCAACAGACAAAACAACACCAACTGAGAACGTGTATTTGCTCTGATCTGCTGTACAGGAATGAAGTTCCTGAACTTCTCATGGTCCCTTTATGAGGTATCCTTATCCATTCCACTGTCTCCAGTGCAGCTCTGGATAGATACTGTTTTGTTGTCCTTTTTTTTACTCTAAATCATTATTTCTTTTGTTGCCTTTGTTTTCTTCAGCAAATGGATCCTTTTTTCTCTTTTCGGACCACTTTAACCCTGTTAGTACTACATACACCCCAGTGCTAAGGAGCTTTCTAAAGAATTATGGTGGTATAGTGAAATAGCTGTAACTCTTTGGAATGAAATTTTAGCTCATAATGATTATACATTTTTGGAAAGGAAATTGGATGAGGAGTGTACAAAAAATTTGAACCACCACAACTGACCGATAAAAAAGGTTAAACCCAGTAATAGGGTTAATCCTAACATACACCTAGCCAGCAACCCAGCCGATATCCAACACCTACGACTGACCTCAAGTTTGCACATAAGAATGCCATTGTGCCTATATAGATCTGCTGGTTGTGACATCGCACCTACCTCGGTGTGATGCAGGGATCCTATCCCTACGGTAATCGTACCGATCCCACAGAAATCTATGTAATGATGCTGGTTGGGTAATATGCTCAGCATGCAACAAAAAACACACAAAAAAACGGTGCTGTTTAGCATAATGAAAAAAAAAGTGACATATTATGACACAGTATTTAATGAAATTTACCCGACTCCACTGAAAAATCTGCATAGCAGAAATAGCCAGAACACCGGGGAGACGCTAGAGGCCAGATTTCCTATACCATTCACCAACAGAGACCAAACCAGAATATTCCGTCTTCCCCACTTGTCTGCCAAGGAGCCCCAGAAATATCCTCCAACCATCATCCCTGCAAAGTCAACATACACCAGTATGAAGCACGTGAATATTTGAATTCAAAATTTGGTCACTTCACCATTTATATTGAAATTTCAGAAAGTCAAGTTTATGCATAATGGCATACCATAGCATCTGTACAACTCGTGGTTCAATTGTATTCAAATTTATTGTTACCTGGCACAAGATAATAAGCCATTTGATTTTAATTTCAAACAAATTCTAAAATAAATGATAAAATAAACACAAAAAGTTTTTCAAAATTTACTCTCCTGAGAACAGGTACTCCAAATCTCCTACAAATAGAGTGTATTGTGAAAATAAGAAATTCTGTTTTCTTTTCAGTTATGCTGCTGTGCTGTGCTGTGCTGTATGCAGTTTGGCCAACACTCGGGCCCGTAAAGTACTGAGTCAAGGCTGTTTCATATGTGATGCATCATGACGGTTCCGTCCACAAGATACATTCAGGTAAACTGAGTTATTGCTATCAAGTGAAAGAGAACTCTTTTCCCTTGGACTTGATGCTAGATTAATTGAATTCTGAACAATTTTAGAATGTGTTATAAGCAATTGAAGTTCATGACTATCACTTTTTTTTTAACGGTTAAGTTTTGAGAAAATTTCATTTGGACAATTACTCAATAACTAGGCCTGTATCTTCTGGGCCGAACCGCTGTGTTTCATCTCATATTGGTTTTGACTCAGACTTGAACTTCTATTGAATCAACTAGCACAATAGATTTATTTCAGTGCACAAGGTCCTGTTTTATTTCACTGTAAAACTAAGACAAAACTGACTTGGCTCAGTGCCCATTGTACTTACAAGGAAATATTTATTTCGGTCTTGAATCAACTGACAGGTCAGCCAACCAGTCATGTCCCATCCCGCACTATAAACATCCAACCATAACTCCCCTCTACTACCTCAGCAAAATTTTAAAGAGAATAAAAGATGGGGTGGGGGAGGAAGATATGCAGAGCTCTTCGCTGGAAAGATGCATATTTTGGTATAGTGCAGTTTAGTAGGTACTTAGGCCAAAATATTACAAAATACTCGGGGGCCATCTGTAAAGTATGTATGCTTGATTTTGACAATTTCTACACATAAAGACAGAACCTCCCCACCCCCACGAGTTGAGCATACTGATGATCTTAACTCCACTTCTTTCAAAATTTGAGACATCTGGTGAGGCTGCAGGTTGTCTTATAAATTGGGGGTTAAATTCTAAAAACAAGAGTGAATATGTTTTTTAAAATATCATAACTATTAGTATTAAGACTGATGAAGAGAGTTATTCAGTTTTCGCTTCTCCTGAAAAATTTTTAAAATCTAGTTATAATTGCTTATCATGCGGCCCTCGAAATGCACTTTATGAATGGTCCCTTACTGACCTAGAAATACAATTGAGTTGAGCCATCCTTTGTCTGAGGAGGTCAACGAAAGGTCGCATGTTGCTGAGGGAAGCAAGAAGCTGACAGAGAGTACTTCAATGGCATCACTGGACACTGCCCAGCCACATAGTAGCAAAACTATGACATGAAACTTGCCAATTCCTGCAAATGGATGGATGGATGGATGGATGCACAGATACATGGATGTATGGATGCATGGATGGATAGATGGATGAGTGGATGGATGGTAGGATGGATGGATGAATGGATGGATGGATAGGTGGATGGGTAGAGGGATGGATGGACGGATGGATGGGCAGGTGAGTAGGTGATTGGTTGATAGGGAGGGAGGAATGGATAGATGGATGGATGGATGGATAGATGGATGGGGAAATAGATGGGTCCGGGAGATGGATGAATGGGGAGATGGATGGATAGATGGATGGAGGGGTGGATGGGTTTCTGTTGATTTCTAATTTGCCAATAAATAACTTTCAGTTTTTGAAAAAAAACATTCACATTTATATGACTTTTATGTGAACACTTCTTGTCGCATGTAGGTCACTGCTGTCAGCTGATTTAAGCTATTCATCATGCTCATGGCTAAAAATTAGAATGCAGAAATACCGTGTTGGGAGGGTAGAAAGTGACGGGCGGGGCAGTGGTATGGCTTTTAAGCTTGTACATTATAAAATCTGAAAATTACCAATAAAACATTTTTGGGTGACTGTTTACAGCCACTGATATGATAAAAACCACAGAAAAACTGTGGGGTCTCAGCAGGGCTATAAGCAAAGTCAAAATTGGGCAAAAAGAAAAGGTTGTATGTTGCAAAACCCCGCGTGAGAAATAAAACCCAAACAATACAAAGCAAACTAAAGAGAAGACAGAAAATACACAAAATTTTCGGCTTTCGCCTTTTTCAAGTGAAAAAAAATCAAACTATAAAGGACTTCAACGGGAACGAAGCGAAACAGTTTACTTAGCTGCGAGTTCTTGCTTCATTACTGATATGGTACTTTCTCAATATTTTTACCATAGATGTGTTTGGAAGAAGCTAAAACATTTTTAAGTTGCTGATTGTAACATTACTGTACATACTCATACATACTGAAGTGAGAACTATGTATAAAAAAAATCCCTTAAGATCATTGCCGCATTGCCTTGAGTTGTTGTGGAAACTGCAACCGGCTGATAAATTACTGTGTATCACAGTTGATACATGAGATCTAGAGGGTTAAGCAGTTTCAATCAACCCTAAAATAATGAGTAGAAAAAAACAGAATGTAGATCCACACATGCTCTAGGGTACAGACACCCCTTTTCAATTCTTGCTTACCACATTGACCTTGGGCATTGATGATACGCTTTTTCTGTTTACTCACCACAAGCCAATAAAGCGTCCTCGTATGTAGTAACTTGACCTCGGGATCCTGGAAAATAAACAAAGAAGAAAAACAACTCAATTGTTATCATACGATATGACATTTTTGCAGAGTGGTCCTCAACTTTTAAAAATTTGTTCTCCACTACACTGATCTCTCATAGTTTTGTTCACCCACAACGGTTCAGGCTGGATTTCACAGACTTAGCAACACTGACGGGGCAACCCAAACAACACATGAAACAGTTATGGTCATATGTGCCATTTTTACACAGTGGTCTCCAACTTAGTATGGATATTGACGGTATTCATCACAGACCATTACAAAACCTATGAGAAATGGTGGATGGCTTAAGAAGGCTTTTTAACCTCCGTTGTACGTCACTAAAAACTATGCATGGCATACGTTGTGGTGTCTAATGAACACCACACTTCAAAAGAATAATTTACGAGGATACCCTCGTTAAAAGTATGGTGTCTCTCAGATCTGTGAGCGTACAAGTAGGGATATAACAATTTGTATTTGTATATTACTATAATACCATTTGGGAAATTTGCCTTTGTGTCATTGCACCCAGTTACAACTGGAGCAGGCACGTCATCGCCACAGTGGAACACCGGTCAGCATTTTTTTTTTTTTTAAACATTTTTATAAGGGGGGAGGGGGGGGGTGGATGAATTTTCTTTGATTTTTGCCCAGGCAGCTGCCTGTTAGGCCTGCTCTTTTCGATTTCCAACTGCCAAGGTATCTTTTACGTGCATAATGTGCACACAGACCCTCCGAATTTTTTCGTCCTTATCCGAGAAGACTAGGTACTCGATCCTACCCCCCAATAGGATCAGGGACACGAATATATGAGAAAAATCCCAAACTTCCAACATGCCTGCACCGGCCAGGTTTTGAACCCGGCACCCTTGGCATGAGAGGTGAACATCTTGCCTCTAGACCACCTTGTCTTTAGGAGTGCAGTGTAGCCGAGACCCCAGGACGTACAACAAAGAGGATGACAGATAAATCAGCTTTAGAACGACAATAAAATCTCTTTAAAAGTATGGTGTCTTTGAGACCCTTTGGTACTCGGGACACACCCATACGTGCTCAGCTCTCCGCACCATCATGTCGGACAAGGTCTTCTCACTAACAACTCCAGTAAGATGTTGATTGAACAGTCGTCTTGCAGTACCACACAACCGGCTCTTGACTCCACAGCCTCTCTGATGCCCAAACAGTTTTATACATTCGATGGTATCCCCGTCTTCTTGTGGTGCTGTTTCTCTCAAAGCTGCGAGAATTTCATTTTCCCCGAGACTAAGAGAACCTTGCATTGGGGCCTCACCAGCAAGCGTATCCGCTCTCTCATTGCCAGATACTCCAGCGTGTCCAGGGGAGAAAATCCAAGTCAGCCTTTTCAGTTTACTGTCGTGCAGATACTGCACCCATTCAGGCTTGAGGTATCCTGTCTTTATTTTCCTGAGCATGCTCTGGGAATCTGTCACAATGACGGCACATGTGTGGGTGCTCCTCTGTAACCATGCAAGTGCGTTTTCAGCGGCTACCTATACTAGATGTTGTGACTTGATATGCAGCTCCATCTTCTGCCACTGTCCTGCCATCAACGCTGACCGTGTAACCCCATCCAGATCTTTCTCCTCTAGTGACTGATCCATCTGTATACACCACCGCATCTCCTGTCCTGCTGTTCTCGTGCACCAGTTCCAGCATGTCCGCATTAACGGCACATGCAGCCCTCTCACGGCAATCTCGGCCCATGGTGATGACCACTCTAGTGTACTTGCCAGCCATCTTATCGTCCACTTTCACATACTCCTCACCCCTTCGCACATTGTCAAGTTCACACACTTTTTGTACAGTGGCCTCAGCTTCAGCTAACCATGATCTGCCTCGCTTTATTCTGCTACCTTTCCTGACATTCAGCTGGTCATGCAGCAGATGTTTTTGGTCTTTCGCCACTCTAAACATTGCCTTAACCTGGGCTAGTGTGTGCCTTTGTTCAATACTGGGGAGCCCGAGGATGTATCTCATTGCTGCTATCGGAGTGTCACGGGTGCATCCAAGGATGATTCTCATTCCAGTGTTTTGAATCTTTTCCAATTTCATCAGCTGTGTCTTGGAAATTGTGATGATGCCTAGACCATAGTCGATGACTGATAGCACTGTGGCTTTGAAAAGAATAAGCAATTGGCACTGTTCTAATCCGAGGGCAGCCATTGTCTTTACTGCAGCCAGTCCACTTGCCCATATTTTAAAATTTTAAAACCATGGGAATATGGCCTATGACATCATTGAGGAATCCTTGGAAATTAACGGGAAAAGCCCTCGAAATAAGATAATTATAAAACAAACGTTATTAATTGCTCCTGGGTCCATTTGACCCACGACGTACAGCGAAGATATGGACACTGCTTCAACTTTCCACAACCACGAGCACCTGGCCATTAGAATGGAGAATTCATGACAAAGTCTTGATGTTCTAAATCTTTCATGTCACAATTTGCATGGGCTATTTGACTATTTCATAAGATATGCATTACATTTGATTTTTACATAATACTATGATTTTTACAAAACACTATGTACTTTTTGCAAAAAAAAAAACAAAACAACAACAAATAAAACCAAACTTATACTTCATTACCACAGCTAAAAAAACATGAGTATACTCCTAGACCCTAGACTTCACACCCTTTCCCCACCTCGCCCTCCACCCACACATAAACATAATACATGACATACATATGCATACAAAGAACACAGATAAATAGATAAACACACTCACACAACAAACACAGACAAGTACAAATGCATATACATACAACAAACGCAGCCAAATAAACATGTGTATACATACAACAAACACAGACAAATAAACATGTATACAGACAACAAACACAGACAAATAAACATGTATACATACAACAAACACAGGCAAATAAACATGTGTATACATACAACAAATACAGACAAATAAACGTGTATACACACAACAAACACAGACAAATGAACACGTGTATACATATAACAAACACAGACAAATAAATGTGTATCATGCCACAAGCACAGAAAAATAAACACATGTATACATACAACAAACACAGACAAATAAACATAACACATACATAGGCCCCACCCCATCCCCTTTGAGCATACATATTTTATGGATGGTTCCCAACATGCTAAAAACATGTGCAAACCTTGATTGATAAGGTACGTTAGACTTCAGTAGACTTTTCAGTGGGCCAGGATCGATAGTTTGCTTTGATTTGTTTGTGAATAAAATATTACATGTCTACCAACTTTTCCTTTTAATGTCAATTTTTTGCTTTTTTTTCTCCTTAAATCAAAATCATAAATAACTGAAGGATTGCCCCACCCGGTTACCCCTAGAAAACATACTAAAGCCTTTTAATTGGACAAGAGTGAGAAAAGATTAGATACTAAAAATGATTAACTTTAAAAGAAAGAAAAATCGGCAAACAAACAAAAATAAACCAGATAAATAAGTGGACAGTAGAAAGTAAAAAAGTAAAATAAATAAGATAGAAAGACAAAGAATGAATGAATGAAAACAGGGAGGACTTCCGAATGCGTCCCAAGGCCAGATTGTCTTAAATAATGAAATAAATGTATTCTAAACTGTGATCAAATTGTGAAGAAATCCTCACAAGACTGTGACTTTAGGAACGGCCGTACGCCGGAGGTCGCAGGCTGGTTAGTTTGTCCTGTGAGGGAATGTTTTGTTTTTTATATAACAACCAACTACAATGCAACCAGCAGGCATATATCTCGAAGTTACACTAATCAGCTGATCCGCCGGCCATCTTTGGTGTAGGAAGACCAAAGCAAAAACACTGTGACGTCATGCGCATTCTACCTATACTTAACGTGCGGCTCGGTCAATAACTGCTGAGTGGTAAGGAACTCCTTATGTGGAGCGAGGCAGAAGTCTGGCAATGGTGACATGAACCGCATTCCAAAGTTTTTTCCGAAAAAAAAAAAAAGATGGATTGCGTGGAAAGCCAGAATGAAAGGGGAAAAAAAAATGAAAAACAGTAAGAAACTAAAGGATTTCGTGGAAGGAGTACCATATGAGTTACATAACTTCAGCCAGGCACATACTTCGTGTTCTGAGTGTTATTTGCCGAATCGCGCATTTACAATAACAACATCCACCTAGAGGACTAAGAGGGATGGGGCAGCAAATCATTCTCTCCCCTTCCCGGATGCGTGATTTTTTTACATACGAGCTTTAGCATCAACAGACCCCCCAAACACAGGACAGCTCCAACACATCCCAGGGATTTTCGGTGACGTTCAGAGTCATATCAGGCACAGTCCAGAGATAGCAGCACCTATGGCAGTGTTCGATAGGACGAGAAATCCCTTAGCCGATGACCTGTGTTTGAGGGGTGTGTTGCTGCCCCGCTCCTGAATTTGCTAAAGCTCGTACGGAAAAAAAACACGCTCCCCGGACGCTTCTAAAGTCGCGTCCTTGCAATATCTTCACAGTGTGTCTCCAATGAAACTCCCCCCCGTTTTGCTATTACCTGAAGAAAGCAGCACTTTATAGTCGTAAACCATTGTATCACAGTTTTGACCGCACACAACGGAGGGCCACAGACTCAGTGTCTCACACATAAGACAATTACAAATATCGGTCTATGCCCTGACGCTTCGACTATGCTCACTCACAAAACATTATATCGCTGGCCCTTATCATCAAGTGTTCAAGTGACGGGAACCAAATTTTACTGGAAAGGTGAAGAAAAAGTTTTACTTGAAATGTATTCCTTCTCGTAAATACATTTCAGAAATGATGTAAAGAACATTTAAAATACTGCGCTCTACTTTCAGCAAACAGAAAAAATAATATTCCTTCGAAGAGTTATCGCGGCCTCAGTCCTTGTTTGTTCTATCTCCATTTTTTAAACAAAAAAACAAAACTGGAGATCGCTTGGAATGTAGAAGGAGTACACTAACTGCACACTTCGACACTTATTTAAAATGCGTTATGACACATCTGTGGTTTCATCAAAGAGCCAGCGATCAAATGCTCCGAACAGTCTTCATTCACATCAGTGACTGAAATAACACAGGGCCACTGTACAAGAGGTGAGCACACAGGCACACAAGAGGAAAGCAATGTATCCTCATACATTACGCAGCAACTTCAAATTCATTCCTCACCACTCCGTAATTTGAAAGCATAAAGGTTTTAGCATAGAGCGCAAAACTCATGGCAGCTGTCACGGCTGCCAGTCCGTGACGAATGCGGTGCCCGTTAGTCCAAAACTATAAGTCACCGTTTATCTTGCTCGTATCATCGATTTTCAAGTAAACTGACCTTTGGATTTCTATGAGAGTTTGCCTGTGCCTTTACTTTGTCATTGGCGTTGAGGGAATATTTTTTTCCTGAGCCAGGCTCTTCTTCTTTACTAGTAATAAAATACTTAACTCAGTGGCAAGGTGCTCGCCTCTCATGCCAAGGGTGCCGGGTTCAAAATCAGGCCGGTGCAGGCATGTTGGAAGTTTGAGATTTTTCTCATATTTTCGTGTCCCTGATCCTATTGGGGAGTAGGATCGAGTAGCTAGACTTCTCGGATAAGGATGAAAAAATTCGGAGGGCCCGTGTGCACGTTAAAGATACCTTGGCAGTTGGAAATCGAAAAGAACAGCTCGAACAGGCCGCTGCCTGGGCAACTTTAAATAATATTCATCCCTACCACCCCCCCCCCCCAAAAAACGCCCGACCGGCGCTGCACTATGGCGACGACGTGCCTGCTCCAGTTATAACTGGGCTGCAATGGCACAAATGCAAATTTCCCAAATGGGATTAAAGAAGTGTACAAATACAAATACTTCGAGTAAAAAAGAAAAGACTTCCGAATGCGTCTCGTGCCAGTATTGTCAGGCTGCACATTTTAATTTTGATGTGCTATAAAGTACTGAAGTTAATCGCCCAGCTGCTATAGAAACGATAGAAAACATCCCTGTATAGGTCTAACTCGCCGGGGAGTGGGGTGATATAACCCATCACTTTGAAATGAAGTCAGGCGTACTATAAAAAAAAAAATACATGGATTGGATGGGGAAAGTGAAAAATTCCCAACACTGAGCATTGGCACTCTATAGATGGCTTCAAAGGGCTTTGAATTTTTTCTGTCTTTTCTTTCGAATAGTGGTCACGGCCTCGGTGAAAAGTCACAATTACGACAAGCACAGTATATTCTGTCCCTCAATGTCCCTTCACTAACACCTGTCATTCATGACATGCGGGTTATAAACTTGCACAGCTCTTGAAAGGCCATCGTAAGCTAAAGAAATGGAAATTATTGTTCCCAGGCCTGGGCAAGCATTTTTCTTCCCATTTTACTCGACAATAAACACTGAAATGAGATCAGTTGTATGATTCACTAAGGTCGAGCTGAGCTAAGTGTTTTAGCAGAGTCCTATTATTATAGAATGCAACAGATGTCTTATGCTACGGGTTTTGCTGTCATAGAATTATTGAATTAGCAAAGGCGGGTGGGGGGAAGCGAGACAGAAAGAGCTTGACAGAGACAGAGTGACAGAGACGGACAGGGAGAGAGAGAAAGGGAGAGGAAACAGAGAGAGAAAATCGAGAAAGATGGCGGTGGAAGAGACAAGGGAGAGATCAAATGTATAAACAACGAATACAGACAAATAGATAAGCACACTCACAGTCATACATACAACGAATACAGACAAATAGATAAGCACACTCATAGTCATACATACAACGAATACAGACAAATAGATAAGCACACTCACAGTCATACATACAACGAATACAGACAAATAGATAAGCACACTCATAGTCATACATACAACGAACACGGACAATATAGATAAGCACACTCATAGTCATACATACAACGAATACAGACAAATGGATAAGCACACTCATAGTCATACATACAACGAACACGGACAAATAGATAAGTACGCCCATAGTCATACATACAACGAATACAGACAAATAGATAAGCACACTCATAGTCATACAAACAACGAATACAGACAAATAGATAAACACACTCATAGTCATACATACAACGAAAACGGACAAATAGATAAGCACACTCATAGTCATACAAACAACGAATACGGACAAATAGATGAACACACTCATAGTCATACATACAACGAATACAGACAAATAGATAAGCACACTCATAGTCATACATACAACGAACACGGACAAATAGATAAGCACACTCATAGTCATACAAACAACGAATACAGACAAATAGATGAGCACACACATAGTCATACATACAACGAATACGGACAAATAGATAAGCACACTCATAGTCATACATACAACGAATACGGACAAATAGATAAGCACACCCATAGTCATACATACAACGAACACGGACAAATAGATAAGCACACTCATAGTCATACATACAACGAACACGGACAAATAGATAAGCACACCCACAGTCATACATACAACGAACACGGACAAATAGATGAGCACACACATAGTCATACATACAACGAATACGGACAAATAGATAAGCACACTCATAGTCATACATACAACGAATACGGACAAATAGATAAGCACACTCATAGTCATACATACAACGAATACGGACAAATAGATAAGCACACCCATAGTCATACATACAACGAACACGGACAAATAGATAAGCACACTCATAGTCATACATACAACGAACACGGACAAATAGATAAGCACACCCACAGTCATACATACAACGAACACGGACAAATAGATAAGCACACTCATAGTCATACATACAACGAATACAGACAAATAGATAAGCACACTCATAGTCATATATGGGTCAATGCCAAAAAGCTCTCTTTTTCACATATATATGCCTTTCTGTGATCGTGTTATTTCAGTCATTTTTGCTCCGATTTGTGGTTTCTTTGTGCATGGTTATTCAAAATTGATCCAACAACCTGCATGAGCAAGATGATCACAGTTGACTCTCTCGTTTTCTTCGAATTTGAATTTGATTTTGGAAAATGACTGATTTTTTACATTTTCAAAATGGACACATTCTATGGGACCTCAGAAAAACCAAAATAAAAGGGTATTTTGTTTTATCTGTGGATTCTGGCAGGTATGTTTTGTTTAGAGTGATAAATCAAGATGACAATACTGAACAAAAAAAGTTTCTGCATGGGGTTAGTAAGTGATAATTGCTAGTTTTAAAAAAAGTGGCTGGACGTTACTTGTGGTGTCACGCTTTTAATGAAAAAATAAGAGCCTACTGTGAAATACCTCAATGTAATAGCAGGTTAACCATGTGTTCTAATAACATGTTATCCTTCAAATAATGGGAATTGTTGCCTTTGGCTGGTCAGTTTTCAGCTGCACAGGCTTCACAAAGAAAGTTTGAGAAATCATGTATTTTGTAGTCACACCGTAACGTCCAACCACATTGCAAGAATACAGTCATTTTATTTTCCCAGTCCATCTAAACAGGTCTTTGGTAGTTTGTATGTAGTCCTTCTCATATGGGGAGCACAGGATGGTGTTTTCAAGATGAAGAAATGCAACAACAAATCTCCAGAGAAATTGAAATTTTTGTCGTCACACTATATTTAATAGTAACGTCCGACACGTTCCTCTATCTGTTTGTAATGACCAACATTTTTTTGGTCTCTTTTTTGTCTGATTCTTGCTCTGATAAGTTTATTTGCAACATGTTCCCTAAAAATGCATTTTCCCAGTCCCAGCAATGAACACAGGATGAAAAATGAGAAATCTGGCACTGTGAATGGCCACCATCACTAGAGTTTCTATAATCATGTTGGCATTATCCTTAATTTTACTGGAATTAAATTCAAATTATCTTGGCTGTCAATGCTAACTGAAGTACTATGTCCATTGTATTGTCACTGTATATTTAACAATTACATACTTGCTTAAAAATGGGGATTTACATTACTTTTCATGGTTTGTCATCCTGTAACGTCCAGCACAAAATAAAGAAATAAAGTCATCTAATTTTTGTAGTCCCAATAATAAATCCAAATTATCTTGGCTGCCATTGCTAACTAAAGTATTATGTCCGTTGTATGGTCACTGTATATTTAACAAGTAAATATTTGCTTAAGAATGGGGAATTACATTACTTTTCATCGTTTGTCATCCTGTAACGTCCAACACAAAATAAAGAAATAAAGTCATCTAATTTTTGTTGTCCCATCCAAATTATCTCGGCTATCAATGCAAACTGAAGTACTATGTCCATTGTATTGTCAACCGTATTTAACCATTAAATACTTGCTTAAAAATGGGGAATTACATTACTTTTCAATGTTTGTCATCCTGTAACGTCCAACACAAAATAAACAAAAAAAGTTATCTAATTTTTATAGTAGCAATTATAAATCCAAATTAACCGGTAAAATTAGTAAATTTAAATCAAGTCTCAATAGGAGCAGTAGTGCATGATAAAATCTGCCCTCATTAACAACACTGTAAAAACTTTAATTTTGCCTTTTGTGGCGGACGTTACTGTGACTACAAAAGAGCAGCATTTTTTGTGCATTAAGTGCCTTCTTTTATACATCATTGAAACTTTTGGCAAACAGTAATGATTTTAACACTCAATTACAGGAGAAATGTGCATTCTTTGCCATATTAGTGACTTTATTGCTACTTTTCTGTCATCACAGTAATGTCCGACACATTTCACTTTCATGTGAAAATCATCCCATTTCACCAAATTAAGAACAGTTACAGCCATAAAACTTATAAAATCTAAAACAAAGATGGGCAAAGTGTCACAGAATGTGTCTCTTTTCCTCCTTGTGTGTTTTACTTTTTCCAGTCCCTCTGTCCATGTTTCTATTGGAGCTTTTTTGGCACTGACCCATATACAACAAACACAGACAAATAGATAAGCACACCCATAGGCATACATACAACGAATACAGACAAATAGATAGGCACACTGATAGTCATATATACAACAACACAGATAAACACACTCATAGTCAAACATGCAACGAACACAGACATGTATATAAACACATCCAGGCATAGTCATACATACAACAAACACACACACACAAAAATAAGTAAACACACTCATGTCATTCATACAATCAACACAGATAAATAAACACATAGAATACACACATACAACCAGAGACATGCTACTAATTTACTACAGCCGACACATACAAACAACAGGTGCACTCACGAGGCCTTGTCTGTAGCAGACCATCTTCCTCCTCCTCTAGAAGCCGCCTTCTCTCGTCAACACCGGATTCCATGTCTTCAGAGTCCCCTTGCCATTCACTTCCTTGATGCTGGGTATCTGAAGAAACAAAAAATTAGGACGTGAGGTGGGGTGGAAAGGGGGATGGCGGAGATGGGGGGGGGGGGGGTCATGTGAAGAAAAGCTAAATCCAAAGTTGAATGGAAGGGTGAAAGGAGTTGTACAAAAAATAATATTCCAAAGAAAAAAAAACACCAACACAGGTTAGATGCTATAAGGGTCATGCAGCTAAAATACACACAGTACAAATTTTAGTACCAACTCACAACATATCTCCGAAAAAAGTTATTGTGGTTATGTCACTGATGAATTGATTGGATTGACGTGGCCAGCTAGCTATGTACCTAAATCCTAGCCATCCTTTTAGTATGGAAGTATGACCCTTGAACATACCAACACGACACTGTCAAGTGCAATAGCTGTCGGTTGTTTTTTTTCTTTTTTTGGTTTACTATTATTAGTACTTGTGAGTGGGTGCGTGCGCTTGCAGTGTACGGCAGTAACAAAACTGGTAACTAAATTACCACTTCAATGAGGGACACCTCATGAAGAATTTAATATATTTATGCCCTACAAAGGTAAACAAACTGGCAGGCATGATTTCCATAGATCTATAGAAAGAAGAGCACAAACACAAAACACCGTAACTCACTTCACAGATCACACACCGTATCTATCTAGTATAATAATTTTAAAAAAAACTTAAAACCCTCGCGCCAGCCTATACAAAATTTAGTCAAGCCTGCAGACTATATTTGGCAACATATGTTGCTGAAACTGTGCACAAAAATAGAAAACAATTTGGAATAATCGCGTTTGCCGTTCTTTTACAGATTTGGAAACTCGAATGGTGGGGAAGTAGCTTTTTTCAGTTTGCATTGTCGCTAATTTCTCCCGCAATCCATTCTTTTCCATGAACACATGACGTAATCACTTTCTGCGGTGTGTTCACTATCAAACACACTGATCCGTGACACAGACTAATACATGTAAATTATTATAACTAGACTGGAAACACGAGCTTCGGGCTTAACATGTATTAATTTCTTGGTGCGGAACCAAACTTCCGGGTTCAGGTTCAGTAGGCGCGTCAAAATGGTATCACTCAAAATTGTAGCTATGCTGAAGCGTCGGTCGCTGCCGTAAACCTATAATGGCGGATGGTTCATGACCTTTCGCTGTTTTGTGACGTCACACAATGGGATCATCCAGTCTGGGTATTTTATTAGTCTGTGGATCCGTGAGCAAATTATTGCCATTTTATGAGGATCTGACGGGCTGCGTCGGGCAGAAACGCGCAAAGTGAGTGCAAAATGACATTTCTAACACAAACAACGACAACAGCAACAACAAATAAAACAAAAAAATTAAAGGAACAGGCAAGGCGAAGCAGATCCATGATAACCATCCAAAACTGAAACTGATAAAAATAATTCTCCCGGGCAGGGCCGGGTAACTCAGCTGGTACAATAATAAAAAAAATTTTTTTTAAAACCCTCGCAGGATCTTTAACAAGACCTATTGCCGCTCTTACAGACCGGATTTGCCTGAAATGTTACAGGTGTCTTTTTCTTAACCTGCCAGCGGTGGATTTGGAGACTTGAGCTGAAGTGATGGAGAAGTGTTGTTTTTTTTTTTCAGTTTGCATTGTGTCGCTAATTTCGCCAGCCGATCTTTTCTTCTCCATAAACACAATCATGGCGTTATCACTTCTTGCGATGCACACTCTATTAAACACACTAACTCGTGCGCAAATCGTAGCCATTCCACGAGTGCTGACAGGGTACTACGCAGGGCGTCAACGCGCGAAGGGAAAGCAGTAACACTGATCTAAAAACCAACAAACAAAAAATAAAATAAACCTAAAGGAACTGGCAAGATGAAGCTGCAGATCCATAATAATCATCCAGAACTGAAACTAATAAACAGATTTATCCCGGGCAGGGCCGGGGACCTCAGCGAGTATTATTGAGTAAAGTACGTATTGTCACCACTGATTTGCACTTAACTTGAATAACCCGTACCAGCAACACCGACTTAACTGTCTCGTCTTGATAAGATGAGTCACATACACATTTAATTTGTTGTTGTTTTGTTTACACTGACACACCAGGCCTGAGCAGAATCCAGGAAATGAAAAGGACAAAGTTCTACACCAATAAAACCTTAAAATGAAATCTGAATTAGAAACCACCTCATCATAGCTGTCTTTTGTCTCAGCACACTATTCAATTACATTATCGTCCAACTCACGTACTGTTGTATTGGTGATTTTGGGTTACAGGTACCTTACATTGCTGACCGTGAGATCTATATCCTCCCAAAGTGCATTATCAATATCTTTAATAAATTTGAAATATTAAGCAGAAATAATAATATGCAGCAAAAGGGTTCATACAAAGTCTTGAAAACTAATTTTAAGGACTTTTTAAGGACTTCCTAAGGACATGCAGTAAACAAATTAAGGACCTGCGTGCCTGCGACCAAGAATTATTACAACTACACAAGTGGCGTGCAACACTCATCGAAACAGAATGTTTCTGTGTCCAGAGTTCAAACATAGTAAATTCACTCTGAAAAGTACAGTTATTTCAACGTACCAATTATCTAGTGTGCAACTGGAAGATTTAAATCTCAAATGTTTCAACTGAAACACAAATTTTAAGGACTATTTATGGACTTTGACATCATTTGCAGAATTTCAGGACTTTTTGAGTACTTCGTCTTATGTTTTATTTTATGCAAACTAAGGACATTAAAGACTTTTAAGGACCTGTGTGAACCCTGCATGCTTCTCTTTGTACATGAGAAATCTCACTCTCACCAAAAACTCTGAAAAGCTCCCCTGTAAAATGGGAAATCACTGCTATGCCAGCAGGTGTGATGAACGGCAACATGAATGTCTGAACTCCAGCTGCCTCCGACCCGAATGTCTTTCCTAGTTCGCACATGCAGCAGTAATAAAGAAAACTAAATACTGCTGGAGTAAAACAATTCGCTTATATCATAGCACTGCAAATCCGACGTTGGTTTTCCTTTACAGAGCCGACACATCCAGTTATTTTTTCTTGTCTAGGTAACTTTTCACGCCCTTTTTCAGTAACCTTCAGAGCCATCCATTCAATTCAAAAAGTATTGCCCCCCCCCCCCCCCGGAATTTACTCAAAAGGTTCACATTTTGTCACTATGAAGCAATGCATGTATATTTTCAAGAAATCATGATGCATGGTGGGACGATAACTTGGTGATAATACATGTATTATCTTAGGAAAATGTTCATTTTGGATCACACATCCTAAGTGACATGGCGAATGTTGATGCCGGACAAAATTGTGAAGAATAGCAATCCATCCCAATAACCCATCCATCTAGCCCACACGAAACTGTTCGAAGTATCTCTTCTGAACGTATTTAGACTAGAGCCACTGAGTTTCGCCATGAAGTACTAAACGAGTGCAACAATGTCATTTTGTGACTTCTCCTGGTGAGATCTGAAAACTGAATTCTTCTACAGTGTATGTTAAAATGCAGATCTTACTGTTATTTTCATGTACAGAAACTTTACGACAGATAGAGGTGGAAACGATTAGGGGGGGGGGGGTGTGTGTGTGTGTGTGTGTGGAAAAATCATGACTGTTGCCGGCAATTATCAGCCAAGTTATATGTTATTGTATACACTGTAAATGTATAAACTGTGGTAAGCAGCAAGGAACGGAGAGAGTGAATGCCTGTGTGTTGTTTTTAATGCTTCTCCATACATTGTTTGCACGATCCTTCTGTATATTTTGAACTAGCCGTCAAGGCCTACTATAAACTTGAACTGAACTGAATTGGTAACTCTGTAGAAAATCCCATTCGCGACTCCACAGAAACGACATTTGTCAAAATATCATTAAAAAATACTGCTCATAAAGTCATAAACACAATAATATGCACTGTAAATCTACCTTCAATCAATCTTGTCGTGTTAACTCCAGAGCTTGATTCCTGCTTCGTTTTACCTCAGATTGCCATTCACACCGATATAACTATTCTGCTGTTTTGTTTTTCTTCTTCACATAATGTGGACTCCAATCTGATCTGCACACATTGTCATATAAGGTGCAGCGGTTCTAAACTTTTTTTTTCTAAAACCTGTTTTCCGCTGCATGCTTGTCTCAAGGCTTGATCTCCCCTCCTCCCCAAACCCACTCATTCAGGCCCGGCTTCACACGCTCAAACTCAGGTGGAATAACAACCCTGGACAATGGAATTAAAGAGCATGTGAACCATAATTTTGGCCTGCTGGTTTTATTCGCTCAAAACACACTCTGATGCCTCTTTATCACATCGAGACTGATATTTTCTACATTGATAACGATTTTGTGTGTTTATTTTGTTAAGGAAAAAGCTTACTAATAGCACCGGGTTTTCGCGGTGACAACAGATACTGGCTTGCGTTTGCGTTTTACAGCACGTCGGCACGATAACGGCCACTTTGCGCCCTTCAAGCTCTATTTGGGTACACGTTCTTTATTTATGTTTCGTAATCAGAGCTTTTAAGTTTAACATAGAAACTGAATACATTCATATAATTGTATCACATTGGTAACATTCTCAAAAGCTGTTTTCTATTAATCTGGAAAAAGTTATGTAAATGGGCATAAACGTTTTTAAATCAAGCTGTAGATCTTAGCCTCTCTCAGGAAGGACAGGATGCGTTGCGGGTCCACGTCAGAAAATAATTCTTCCATGGATCCGCAGGCATAGTGCCTTCTTCGGATATGCATGAAGTCTACACATTCTATTAAAATATGTTTTATTGATAGTTGGCAACTCCATGCCACACATTCGGAGGGATCTTCCCCCCTAAGAAAAAAACGATGTGTGAGGTGGGCATGATCCAGACGGAGTCTACTAAGGACAATTTCATCTCTCCGATTTTGTTGAGAGGCATGAGTCCACTGTCCAAGTTGAACTTGGATAAAGTGTAGAACGTCAGTAGAAGCTGTTTATGCACAATAGAAATTTCAAAAAAAGTAAAAAACCTAGGGCTTTACATTGATTCAAATCTTTCTATGTCATCTCAGGTTAGTCACCTCATTCGTATTCTATACATGGAAATCTGGAAAATTGGTAAAATCAGACATCTTATTTCAACTGAAACTGCGGCTGTTTTAGTAAATTCTTTTGTACTTTCAAAGCTTGACTATTGCAACTCCCTTTTGGCTGGAATTTCACAAAAAAATATTAGAAAACTCCAAATTGCTCAAAACAATGCAGCGAGACTTGTTTTGAAGAAAAAGAAAAGAGATTCAGCACTGCCACTTCTGCAGAGTTTGCACTGGCTGCCAGTCGAGAAAAGAATAATGTACAAATTGTCATCCATTTGTCACAAATGTGTCAATAATACTGCTCCATCGTACCTAGTTGATTTAACTGATTACTATGTTCCATCTCGTCAACTAAGATCATCATCTGACACTACAAAATTGAAAGTACCTAAAATGAATCTGTCCACTGTAGGAGAAAAGTCCTTTGCATTTCTTGGCCCTACCATCTGGAACACTCTTCCAAAGACAACCAGGGAAATTAATGACATTGGTTCTTTCAAAAGCCATCTGAAGACCCATTTCTTTCAGACAAACTAGGCTAGGTGTTTTTCGGCAGCAACAATAGTAAATATTTCTGAATTTCTTTTGTGTATGCGTGTGTGTGTGTGTGTGTAAGAGTTTGTTAAAGCGCCCAGAGCTTGTCATCGACGGGGTTGGGCGCTATATAAATGCAATATATTATTATTATTATTATTACAATCTGTAATTTCATAACACACATAGCGTTCGGTTGGCAGAGTACTGAGACAAGCATGTTTTATCTCGGTTTCACTGTGAGATATGGAATATGGACTTGCAGGGGACGTCGCCCACTAGCGAAACCGAAAACAGTTTGTCTCACTTGTTCGGGCACGTCAAAAGTGTCATGAGTCAAAATGCAGAAAGAGAGAGATCGCGCACTAAGTCAAAACAGACGCAAAATAAGACCCGACTCAGTGGGCCACCAGCCTAAACGGTCGTGATACCCCACCTCCAAATTTCGCTCCTGGGGAAAAATCTCTTCCCATTGGCACCATACAGCGTGTCCAACGTCACCGGGTCATTCCATGCCCTACCGTGTTTGTGAAGTATTACGTAAGATTAAGAACAGCTCAACCAGCGGTTCTCAGCCTTTCAAAATCTCCTTTACTTTCATGTTTATCCACGCATATTACATGGCCCCTGGTTGTATTTCCTCCACTAGCGGGTTATAATAAATATCTTTCTCGTTGTATTTGTAACTTCAGTTAGCGGCTTTTGACATTTATTGTCATTTTGGCCGGTTCGATTCCACAGAACTAGTTACAGCGATGGGACAACCTGGGACAATGATTTTGAGCTACAGAGATTGAATTAACGTGAGAAGGAATTTTCATGCACAATCGGGTTTGAGAAAAATAACTGCGAGTACATAATTATCGTAGCCTAGAAATCTTCCATGACACACTCACTCCCCCCCCCCCCCCTTTCGGTGTATAAAGCATCAGCAACTTCCACAACTCCCCCTTCCCCCACCGCCAGTTCCATGTTACCGACATACAAAGTCACCCCTGACCCCTTAATCTCCGCATACAATCCTGCTTGCAGACACATGCACCAAACACAGAAAACGTAAAGAGGCCTTCAAACAAAGAAAAAATGCCGACCAGTGCTATCTGCACACAATTCTACGACATAACTCTTCATGGTACTAAAGCCAAATTCTGTGACAAACACGATAAAGGCCCTAATCAAGAACTCCACGAGGCGGCTCTCCGTTCCTTGAATACAATTTGCAATGCTAGAAGAAAAAAAAAAAGCAATAATGTCGAGTCATCGTTCAGGCACGTAAAAAAAAAAATACGGGGAACTGTACCGCCAGCAGTCTTTAGGCTGGGGCAAAATATGGGGCACTGTGTCTGCTGTCAAGTACATGTACTATAATGTGCAGAATGACACAGTTAGCAATCCTGACCGCTATTGCGCTGAAACATAGATCGCTTTATTTAAACGCGACACGCGGGATACCGGAACGGATCAATAATTACGCCAAATTTCATTCTTGGCGCTGAGCCCACCTCAGGATGTCAAGAAGGCAACATAAATACGGTCACCACAGACCATAATATGACTACAACGAAATAATATAACTAGTAATCACCATGACTCGGCAAGTTAATCGCATGCAACTTTCGGACTTTTATACCGACAGAAGGAATGGTTCGTCTCGGTATCCTGTGTATCGGCACAGAGTATAGATGTTTCGAGAGGTTTCACTATTGGTCGATTTGCACTGCGAGACACGGGAGGCTCCGCGAAACCACTGTTAGCATGGAGCGGAAAGTAGGTCGCTGCGGTAAACAATACCCGTTTGTGCATTTCCAGGGGTGTAAGAGCTGACAGACGGCTGTAAATGGTTTCAATCAGCCAAAAAATATGAACAAACCACAGTAAACAGATTATATACAGACTATCTGTAATGAAGACGGTCTCTTTCAATTCTTCAATTTCTTGTTTACAGCAGCGACCTAGTTTCGCGATTTGGCGGAAGTGAAATCTCTCTATACATCTATACCAGGGGTGCTCAACCTTTATTGGCATAGGATCTACTTTTACATTTCCCAGCCTTTGGAGATCTACCAGTCTGGCGAAGCCCTGAAACAAGTTTGGCCTCTGATCTACTCGAAATTAGTCGATACCGGTAAATGTCGATTATCCCGCACCCATAATGGCGGTTTCAGTGTTGCCAGGTAAACATTTGCCGACCTGCCACATGTTTTATTTTCAATCCGCCACATTCACAAGGACAAAAGAAGAAAAAACTAACACAAACCCGCCAAATCCAAGAAAAACGACCCGCCAAAATACAAAGACAAATAAAAATATACATGTATATATATATATACCTCGCGGGTGTGTCCTACATTCTTCCCGTGATCGACTGCCAAGCACTTGAAGATCGACCGGTAGATCGCGATCGACTGGTTGAGCACCCCTGATCTATACTCTCTGGTATCGGATAAAACTTCTCAAACATGCCAAACTTATGAAATGTTTGAAAAGGCCTACATGAAAATCTATTGATGTTTGTCACAAAACTTGATTATATTATAATAATCTAGAACTAAAAGGTTTCCAAAAACTGGGCACTGGACAATATTTTTAAATACAGAACAGTGAGCACTACTTGAGGTTTCAATGATTATTCTGTAATGAGTGTCTGAGTGATCATTAAAATGGTTTTAATGAGAAAGAGAGAGGGTAGACAGAAGGGGGAGAGAAAGTTAAATTTACATGAAATGTCTTTAGTCTCTGTCTCTGTGTGAATGACGCAGACATGTTGGTTCACTGTTAGTGTTAGTCTCCACTGAGTTAACAATGAGTACTTCTAGAGCATGGGAATCAATGAGCATCACGTCAACGGGTCACAGCTCTCAACAGTTAACATAAACACTATCACTGATCATTTTCTGCAGAACAAAATCCAATACTGAATGTCCATGAGGACTTTCTACAACCACAAAATATCCTCATGCTTATAAGCTACTAAACCTGAGTGGGCAATTTGCATTCTTTGTTGTTATGGGCTCCATGAATTAAAAAAATTAAAAGTAAATAAAAGTGACTCTATCCTTTCACATTGTATGAAGTGTACATTATTTTAGTGACCTGGGTATATATAATAATCTCGATTTTAAGAATGGGTGATCTATAGTTATCTATGTACCTATATCAAATCATAGAATTGCTGTTAGGTTTCTGTATTCCACATTAGCATAACGATTATACTCAATTTCTGCTTACCCGCCACTTAATCACTGTTGCCCCATCTGGCCATTAAGGTTGTTAGGCTTATGGAAGTGAACCTGAATTTTGTTGGCTTGGTAAAGCCATAAGCAGGACCAGATTAAGACCATTAGAGGCCCCAAGCACTTAAAAGATTTTGATGCCCCCATACTGTCTATATCATTATATGCCATTGAAAGTATTTTTAAAAAATAAACCATAACATAAATTTTTTGTTGACTTCAAAAATGAAAAAAGCAAGTCACAGCCAGCAAATACTTCAAGCTTTTCGTTTATTGTGGGGGCACCTTTTCATGAACCCTCATTCAGCTGCACCATTTGAAGTTTTGCACCATTATGGTCCATGGTAAATCCAGTAATGAAGAATTTCTATGGTGCCCCCCCCCCCCCCCAATGCCCTAAGCACATGCGCATTTTTCTTAATAATTAATCCAGCCCTGGCCATGAAATCTGCATGAGTGTAGCAGAAGGGGTTTTAAAGAATCACAATCAGCTACTCCCATTCCCTTATCTCTGGCAAAGGGAATTAAGCTGCTCAAACTAAAAAAGTAGGCTACATGAGCATGATTAACTCCCTGGATGGTGTTAACACTATCTAAAACAGCATTAGAAATTGTGAATGGGTCAGTTTAATCTCAAGTTCATCAGAGACATTTTTCTTTCTTACGTTTTTGTGACTTTTTCAACCTCTGCTATACATAGTGGGTTCAATGAAAGAAGCCATCAAAAACGTTTTTAATTATCTTATTTCTGGAAACTTTTTCTTGAAATTCCAGGTATTCCTCAATGACGTTATATTTTACGAAGTGGTTATTTTCAAGGCATGCCTTGGAACTAACGCCAGCGTTATTTTCAAGGCATGTTTCATTGACCAATCAGAAGCTGTTTCAGTATTTCTAAACGTGGAGCCTTAGACTGTGCATTGTCAGACTGATATGTAACGACGTGAGGGTCTAGTCAGTTTGTATCATCGAGGCCGTAGGCCGATGTTCGTCTGGGTAGTAGTCAGATTGACATATCAGGGAAAGCCGCCGGGGTAGCTATGTATTGTTTATTGGACTCAAGGTATGCCTTGGAACTAACGCCAGCGTTATTTTCAAGGCATGTTTCATTGACCAATCAGAAGCTGTTAAGGTATGCCTTGAAAATAACGCCAGAGTTAGTTTCAAGGTATGCCTTGTAAATAACGCCTTGCTACATTTTATTGTCATGGTGTAGCGTCTAACAGCCCCCTCACCCATCTCTGTGTTGTTATGCACAGCAGTGAGTTTCTCTCACCCGCCCCCTATTTTACTTTATTCACTAACAGAGTCGCTGACCTAGTTTGACCTGTACCATGTGTGTGTAGTTTTTTCCATAAATATAACTCTCTCGAAAGAAATTTTCTTTTCCAAGATTGACCTTGGGGGGGGGGGGGGTGTGATGTTATGCAAAGACATCTAAATAGATAATTATATAATCTTATTGGCTGATTTGTGGGTCAGACAAGCCTGCTAGACCCAAGGAGAATGGGATAGGTGGTTATGTGTTTTGTGGAAAGATCTATGTGAATGTGTATGTGAGAGAGGTAGTTAAGTATCCTGAAGTAGCCGTGACTGAAGACCTGGAAGTTCTGTGGATATCTTATTCTCATTTTTATTCAAGTTCTCGTTTTCACTATTCAACGGACCCCCTGTTTTATTTCATTGACAGCAGTTGTGCTGGTTGCGTTTCATAGGGGAGCAGTCGACTAAAATTGACCTACTCCCATCTATAATATGCTGTAAAAACACTTCAACTGTTACACGTACCATTAGTCACAAGTCCTGGGATCTCACAGACATCACATTTTGAAAGAGGATTTTATTCTTATATCACTACTCTGACAGACACCATTATGATTCAAAGAGGGTAGCCTAATAAATTATTCTTAAAGAGTGCGTGTAGATTAGTCACCACGATGTATGCCATGTACAGTTTTTTGTGACATACAGCAATGATTAAAAATGAATTTGGGCTGCCTGCCACCAATAAAAACTTTTGATGAAATTACTTTGTAGCTGATGATTATGATATCATGGTTATCTGGTAGATATTTGTCAGTTTCATTAAATACATCGAAATTTAATGATTCAATAATATTATCAATTTCAAAGCATTTCACAAGTTGTACTCTGTAAAGTCATAGGTCGGTAAACAAACAGTTATGAACCGGCTTAGACAGTAAATGAGTAATTGTACTAATTCACAGGTTGTCAAACCTACCTAACTCCTCACCATCACTTTCATTATCACTGTGTAGAATACTGTCCTTCACACTGTGTGTCTGGTCAGGCAAATGCTTTGGCATCTCTCACCACTGACAGACTTGAAATGTTCGTCAGCTCTCCACAACTGATATCTGGGGAATTGTATCGTGGATTTCATTTGAATGCACAACACGTGTACAGTGTCTTTTAGTATAAGCCCATTTTCATTCTCTTGTTACAATTGATTGAAAATACCTCGTCTTGTTGCTTTAAGAACTGATCATTTCATTCTTCTTCTTCTTCTTCTTCTTTTATAGTTGGTTCGTCTATAAGACGATTCCCCAACTGCACTATAGTATATGCGACTCAACGTCGCTCCTCTGAGGCTAAAAGCAGGGTAAAACCTTACATAGATGTTGAGACCATTTAAAAATATATTAGTTGTATAAAGTCTTTTGTATATATAACTCTGGTATAAATATCTCTTGGTTTCCAGATTGTGCACAGAAATACAACCCGCACTTTAGTTACAATGGTAGCTGCAACGGATAATAATGTTCTTAAATTCATTGTCGAAAGTCATTGCAGACGATAGTGTTTGGACTTCTGCCGGGAGGTTGTTCCACATCCTGATGACATTAGGGTAAAAAGAATAAAGATGGCTGTTAACCCGTGAGCTTGGGATGTTATATTTTATATTATTCCTTCTGTTACCTCTGGTATTAATGGTGAGGTGGTTCAGTGGGATATGGATATTTCCTTCCCTGCCTTTATAAAATATTTTTACTTTGTTTTTTGCTCTCCTCTCTTCTAATGGTGTCCACTCGAGGTCTCTCATCATTTTATTTACACTACTACTTCTAGTATAGTCATTTGTCACAAAGCGGGCAGCTCTCCTCTGGACCCTTTCCAGTTGGTCTATGTTTATTCGACAGTGGGGGTCCCAGACACTGCAGCCATACTCTAGGGAGGGCCTCACAAAGGTGTTATAGCATTTTTCTTTTACTTTCCTATCGCAGTTAGAGATGTTCTTTTTTAGAAATGCTAGTATACCGTTTGCTTTGTTACATGTGTTATTAATGTGTTGGTTCCATGTAAGTTTTCTGTCCAATGTAACTCCCAAATATTTAGCCTCATGTGTTTCGCTCAATTTTTCGTCGTGTATAAAGTAGTCTGAGGTGATGTTGTGTTTTTTATTTGAAATTCTCAGGACTTGGCATTTATTGGGGTGGAATTCCATACGCCAGTCCCTCTCCCATTTTTGTAGACTGTCTAGATCTTTCTGTAAAATTTCCGTATCTTCTTTTGAGTTTATTGTTCTATAGAGGAGGCTATCATCAGCAAACAGTCGTAATTTAGTGCCTGGAGAGATCTTACTTGGCATATCGTTAATATAAACTAGGAATAGTAAGGGGCCCATTACAGTACCCTGGGGTACTCCCGAGAGAACAGCTGCAGGATTTGATGACTTTCCATCAACGACGACTATCTGTGTTCTATTTTCTAAGAAAGACTTAATCCACTTCAAAGTACTGTTCTAACTCCATAAGGGTTTAGTTTAGTCAAGAGACTAGCATGGTGCACTTTATCGAAGGCTTTACTGAAATCTAATAAGATGGTATCAGTCTGCCTGTTGTTATTCAAGTTATTAACAAAATCATTGCAAGTTGTGACCAGCTGGGACTCACACGACCTGTGTTTTCTAAAACCATGCTGTACATGTGTTAAAACTGAGTGTTTCTCGAGATGCTTCATGATGCTGGTATGCAAGATATGCTCTAAAAGTTTACAAGATATTGATGTCAGGGAGACTGGTCTATAATTTTCAGGACTAGCTCTATTTCCTTTCTTAAAAATGGGTACTACATTTGCTTTTTTCCAGTCTTCCGGTATTTTTCCTTGTTCAATTGAAGCTCTAAATAACAAAGTGTAAACAGGGGCAATTTCCTTGCCACAGAGTTTCAGTAATTTGGCGGGAATTCCATCAGGCCCTGTAGCTTTATTTTCGTTAAGGTTTTCCAAAAGTTTCAGTACTCCATTTTCTGTGACAAATATTTCATCCATATCCGGCAGTTTGGCATCACTCAGCTCTCCTGAGAAGACTCCCCCTGGGTCGGAAAAGACCTTACAAAATTGAGTATTTAAGATATTGGCTCTTTTTTGGGCATCTTGTTGTGGGTGCCCTCTCTCATCGTTCAGTGCGGCTACTCCTAAGTTTTCTTTATTTTTACTTTTCACATATCTCCAAAGTTTTTAACTGTTATCAGATGAGTCACTTATCATCTCATGGATATAATTATTATGAGCTTTCTGGCATTCTTTCTGTGTCAATCTTTTAATTTCTAGATATTTGTTTTTCACTCGTTCGGAGTTGCACTGTTTCATTTTTTTGAACCATTTATATTTTTTCCGAACTAATCTTTTCGTTAGAGTATTTATCCAGGGTTGGTGAATTTTTGTGGATGACATTTTTGTTGGGACATTTTCCATGATCATGTTCAAATTTAACTTGATACAGTCCCAGAGTTTGTTTGCGTCAGTTTTTGAAGAGTGGTATTTCATGAAAAAAGTGCCAAAAGTTGCTGCCTCCCTTTTCAAATTATTTTCGTCTGTCTGATTCCATAGGTAAATCTGTCGCCTAATAGGTCTTTTCTTAAAGGGTTTCAGTTCTGAATCAATCTGGACTATGTCATGGTCCCCTAGTCCAGGAAGAATTTTGATCTCTCTTGTAAGGTTAGGGAAATTAGTAAAGAATAGGTCTAACAGTGCATCTCCTCGAGTGGTCTCTTTTACTGCTTGCTCTAGGCCTATATCCGCAGCACTGTCTAAAAATAGGTCATTTATTTCTCTTAAGTTTTGGCAACTCTTCACATTTCCTTCTTCCCAGTTTATATCAGGTAAATTGAAATCTCCTCCTATCCAGATGGTAGCCTTTTTGTTCTTTTGGTAGGCACTGAGAAGTTCATTACAAATGTTCTTACTAGTTTCCAAGTCACTACCAGGAGGTCGATAGACTGCACCCACAACAAGAGGAGGTTTACCCTGCACTCTAATCTTACAGAGAACAGTTTCTCCTGCTTCCTCACTAGGTATTTTTTCACTAACTAAGTTCTTCTTCACTGCTATCAAGACCCCACCTCCCCTTCTCTTCTTCCTATCATTTCTGTAGATTTCATAATCATCATTAATTGAAATTTCACTGGTTTTTATATTTTTGTTTAGCCATGTTTCTGTTCCGATGATTACGTCAGGTTTAGTTTCGTTCAAAAATGAGCTCAGTTCTTCTTTCTTGTTCCAAATGCTTTGAAAATTTATAACCTGGGTTCTGAACGTGGTTTTCTCTTTGGCTGGCTCTTTTTTCTTGGATTTGGGGTGTGGGGTTGACGAATATTTTGGTTCAAAGATTGGTATTTCTGTGTTACTTTTATTAGTATCTAAATGTTGTAAGATATCAAAACTATTGTGGGATCTTGATCTACTACAGTCTAAGTTTAATTGAAAATCAGTGAATAAGCTGGAACTAAAATTTGGCATGCCACACTGGATACATTCCCATGCGGCACTGCTATTGCCCAGTGTTTCATACATTACTGAGTTTATTCCCATACAGTCGATGTGGTACCAGCGGTCACAACTATCACATGCGATGGCCCTCGTTTTCCAGGTACATTTTTTAAGGCAAACGGGGCAAGGGGGGAATCTAGTCTGGGGTCCAGGGTTGAGCTCCACGTCACCCGATAATGACAGTAGTAAGAACAATACCAGAGAGATGTTCATTGTATTTGAAGAACTATTTAGCCTAAATTTCGGACTGGTTCTAGATCTATATCTACTTTTCTGTCCGAGGACAGACCAGGTGTTTATTAATGAGGTCCTGGATTTAGGCGAGTTGACAACACTAAATTTCCAGTTGTTATAATTAGCCTCATGTTTAGATCTAGATCTAATATCCCATCTACATCCAAGTGAATACAGTTCTGGTCTAGATCTATATACTAAAACGGTGAACAATGAACTTATCGACATTAAGAGGAGAGATCTCACTATCTCACTCTTGATAATGGCACAAGACGTGGACTTCCCACCGGCACAAGCGGTCGCCATATTGGAACTTTTCAGTCCACCCTTACCTTCCAGTTATAATCACAATCTGGGACCAAGAGATTAAAAATTTAGTCAAATTATAATTCCCATTCACTTCCAATTCATATAAAAGTACTGTGAAAACACTGTTGGTATAATATACGTATTAAAAATTGGTAAATTCATCAAAAGGGGGGTGTAAATTTGGAGCTCTCAGAAAAAGCGTCGTCTCCTCGACCGGAAGTGCTCTGACATTCACAGGGCACACAGGCAGATTGGGTATTAATAATATTAATAATAATACTGTTATATATAACTTCACTCCCATCATCATGTTATAAAGGAAGCAAGGTCTCCTGGTCTAATGTAATCATGGAAGGCTCCTTAAACGCCGAGCCTTAAATTCTACAAAATACCATATTACCCACAGAAAGACGTAAAGGTGCATGTGGCCATATTTTGAAAGATCTTGAAGTTCTCTACTTTTTTATACTTTCACTGATTTTGCGCTACAAATCAGTTGAACAGAAGAAAGTGTTCCCACGTTTTGAGATGGGAAAAAATGAAGCATTTTCTCTTCAAGTAGAATTAAATGGTGATACAAAATTTCGTTCTCCGCCTCAATATTTACATTACACACTGGTGATTGGAAGTCAACTTTAGAAATCACATTTTGTGGATTCCCTGAGTCAGTGGGCCAAACAGTGAAGTATAATGGATCTAACTTTTAAAATTTAATATTTGTGGTCCATTTTTCTCCCTCTTCTTCACACAGAAATATTTTCTACTTGCATCACTCAATGTAAATTACATTGTAATGCTTAAGAACTGCATTTAATCTGCACTATAGGAAATCCATGAAAATGAAAATACACCCTCAAGGAAATTGAGACGGTCTGAAAGAATTGTAAGAGCTGAAGAGTTCTAGTATTCTACAAGTTAAGTGGTTAGCGGTATGGAATGCTTTTCTTTGCTGACCACTAAGTTTCACTAACCACAGTTCTTCATTTTACCCAGCAAAACATGAATTTATAATGTCCCAACCACTTTGATCTCATGCAATTCTTTACAGATTTTCTTTCATTTTCTGTTTGAAATTGTAAGGGTGAGGTTAGGGACAACATCAGGGTTAGGGTTTAAAACTTTAAAACTTGCAGGGTTAGGTATGTTTAGGGTTAAGTTTAAGTATAAAAGAGTAAAGGTGACTGGGCGGTCAGGCTGTATTGTAAGGAACTCTTTCCAAATAAATTAATTAGAGCCTTTAAAGTCCCACCTCCTTTATTTCCAAGAACCTGCGTACTATGGGAGAAAACACATAGTGCAGTTGAGGAATCGTCAGATTATATAGACGAGTCAACTACATGGGAAGAAGAAGAAGAAGAAAAAAGTGAAAGAGAGCATAGACTTCTAAGACTAGAGTGAACTGAGAAAGTGCGTCCAGTTTTACTAGAGTCTAGATCTAGATCTAGAGTCTCTAGAGATCTAGATCTAATCAAGATCTAGATCTAGATCTAGATATCTAGATCTCGTCTAGATTCTAGATCTAGTTGTTTCAAATTTAGGCCTACTGATCGTTCCTCTAATGTACCTGTCAATATGATATAAATAGAACTCACCTGCTTAACTTTCTTTGTTGCAAGACCTGTAGATTCTGTATCTCGATTTAGATCTAGATCTAAATGTAACGGTATGATTGTGACATGGACTGCTGCTTTCTCATCCAGATCAATTTAAACAAGATTGAAAGTTTTCTCAGCTTCACGTGTGCTGCATCTTGGACTCATAAATCTGGATCTGTATGAATCTTCGTAAATGAGCCCACATATATCCATCAAAGATAACTGAACAGAAATTCCTAATTAAATAGTAACACAGGACTTTTTCAAAGTTGGCTTGATGAATTCAGTGTTTTGTGTACTAAACACCTCAGCACTGACAGAGATCTTCCCTTGATATGGTATCAACGATAACAGAACTTTCTAAATTGAAGAGTCCAACTTCGTACTGAAATATAATCGTACATTTACCTGGTGTCGTTCAGCTATTACTACCTTTGCTCGCGGTTACATAATGTTGATAAAGAAGTATTAATGATTACATAATGTTGATAAAGCAGTATTAATGATTATTAATCAAAATTAGCACCACGAATTTCAAAAAGTTATGGGTTTTACGCTGTCTGTGCCCAGGAGTTACAGTGTAACACACTATAGCAGCAACACTACATGGAGGGGAAATGATCACAGAAAACTAAAATAGTAGTTATTTATAAAAAAGACCAAAATTGCTATGACGGAGTGTTCTGATTCTGAGAGGTGTGGGTTTCTTTGTTTTGTGATGTTTATTTTGGAACAGCTCCTTCACCATTTGACAGGGACTGCAGTATTTTAGCACAATGACTAGCATCTCGGCATATTAATTGGGAGTCTGTGGGTTTGATCCCCGCCAAAAGTCTTTTTTTACCTAGCACTGCTCATTTATTATCAGGAATCAATCTATTATTTTAAAGATTTTGCAAAATCGATGTCGTGGGGAAACTGATCACTGCTAGTTTGCTCCAAATTACTTCCTTTATTTATACCTGTTCATTGAATGGGACAGTCGGTAGTTAAAAATTAAAATGCAAATCAAATTTTAAACATGCATATGATTTTTTAAATAAGTATGAACAGAATTTCATCCCTCTCTATGGTAACTTAGATCTATCCTTCACTATTATATTTGTGAGGTTTTCTAGGGAAATGGTCCACATTGCCCTTTTTTTTTTTCAAAACCGAGTTAAAGACATGCTGTGAAAGTACAAATTGTCCTGAGAAGAAGGCATTTTATTTCATGTAAAAACTGAGCAAGTTATGGCAATTTCAAGGTGGCAAATAGAAAAAGTCACTTTTCTTGGTGTTTTTAAGATAATAATATATATAATAGATTTTTGGGGGTCTTTTTTGTCGTGTTTGGTTTCATTACTTTGTTTGTATGGAAGTTTAGTTCGTTTCTATTTGTACTGTCTGTCTGTCTGTCTTTCACTCTTTCTGTCTCTGTATGTATATAATGTGTGTGTGTGTGTGTGTGTGTGTGTGTGCAGCAGCTGAATGTCTGATCATTGGTGCAAAAAATAAAACTGTGTTGTTGTTGTTTTAAGTTTTACATTATCCCCATCAGATCAATTCCATCGGCGTTATACTAAGAGACAAAAAATGGTTAGTCCACATAATCTAGTATAGGTTGAACCAACCCTGGCAGTTCTCTGGGCAAGAAATTGCCAGCTGTATTATCCACAACGAGACAAGTGGAAAATACATAATTGTATTCTAAATCAAAGAAAGGTGTCAATCCAGCAGATACCTCCACCGCACCAATTTCACCTTGTATCAGTGTAGCATATATATTTTATTATTATGCTGCTTGCCATGAAGCGCAATAAACCTATGCACGTTTCTAAAGTTCTAAAGAGATCCTGCGACCGTATTTCACGATAACACTTTGTCATGTTTTATCTGGTGTCTTCCATCACTGTCCACGACAGATCTCCATGCCATGCAATGTTATAAAAAAAAAAAAAAGAAGCACGCCCCCACCAGCTGTCCAGAGATAATAATCATCTCTCCCGAGCTCAGGGTTGAATTAACAATTAGGCAAAATAATCACTTAGGCCTACTTTGGGCATCAAGGAAAAAAGGGGGGCCCCAAGGGAAAAGGGGGCACCACAGAAAAGGTTAAAGGGTGTGGGTACCTTAAACCTTTTTTCAATGCCAGAGTATCGCCACTTTTTACACAACTGTTGACAAAGTAGAAATTCAGCTGAGCAGGAAAGGAGATCGGTATACAAAGAAATAACGGACACATTTTCTTGTACATGGATAGGCCTAACTGATGTATCAGATAGTGCAACTCCCTCATCTTCAGAAATTCTAAGCACGGGTCCACACATTGCTATGGATATATAGTTATTAACTGAGTCTACGAATATATTGACCCCTCTTCATTTCCGTGGCTGCTTTTTTTTTTTCATGTCTATGTCTGATATCTCCCTTTCTATCTTTAACATCTCTTATAGAGAGAAAGTAATCAAAACACATATATAGCGTGTGTAATGACAAAATTAACTTTTCAGTTCCATGTTACGAGAGTGACGGAAACCTGTGAAGCAGCCTGACATGATCTACCTGTTTGCACCAATGATTGTATATATATTTAATAGAATCGGGGCAGCCAATTTTACAAGAAGCGGAGATCGGCTTTCCTGTGAGATGAGGAGGCTGGGAGTGGTGGTGGTGGTTGGGGGGGGGGGGTGGGGTGCCAAAACTCGCCTGCCATGATCTATAGTCTATCCAGGACCCTTAAATGCTATTACTGCATTTTATTAAGTGGCATTTTGGAGCCATCGCTCATTAAATTTGGGTAAACTACCTTGGGAATTCGTCACATCTTTGGAGTGTTTCTTACAAAGGATTAGATAACAAGTGGGGCAGTCCTTATTATACTTAAGTGGAATATGAGGTGTCACGGGTGAGCAAAGAGGCATAGAGACTCGAGGTTCCTGGAAGAGCATTTTAAAAAACGGTGAAAAAACTTTGCATTTGTACAGCCTGGTGAAAGAAAACAAACAAACCATAAAGAACTGGAGTTGACTGTATTGTTTCTTTATTGCTTTATCCTAATGCAGTGCTATGCTCATCTAATTTAAATTTTCTCCCCTCCCCACTTTTTTGTTTGTTTGTTTGCGATATTTTAATCTTAATTTTGTGAATGCAATGTTTTACTTTTAAATCCAGCCCTTCCAGGTGGGGTGGGGGGGGGGGCGTGAGTAGGTGTGTTATAGTGTGGGGAAGGGAACTGGGACAATGAGAACTACATGATAAGTATCACTTTTAGTACCGTACCGGTACTCTGGACTTCGTTCTGGATAGTGCAAGGAAGCGCCTTGGGATAGTGGAAACTTCCCTTCCTTTCTAATGGAAGTAGGCCTAGTTTTCTCAGTTCCTCGAAAATGGCAAATGGGACTAAACAAATTGCGTGACTTGTAGTAGAAATTGCAGTCAAAATGGCTGGAGGAGGGGTGGGAGGAGCGATGAGATGCAGTGGAGAAACCGCAGAATAAAATTAAAACTGTCGATAAATTCATGGAAATCGGATTTTTTCGCCAACTTCCGTACCACTGTAACGTCACGTGACATGACATAGGTCAAGATGGCGGCTAGTGCAGGTGAGACTAATGTTCGTCCGACAATGATTGCTTGTTTTCAGTGATTCGAGACTGTATGTGGTACATTCTTGGATACGTATTGTTTCCAAACGAGATAATGGATGTGCAGATTCATAATTTGGGTGCGGTGCTCAAGGACATTCTGTTAAGGCCTTAGTGGTCTTATAGACGAACCAACTATAAAAGAAGAAGAAGTAGTGTTATCCATTAACGGACATCGTCACGCACTGCTATGACGCCTATCTTCTATGGCTATAGATCTAGTATAGCCTATTATTATGTTGCAGTTTTCTTTTTTCACTTCACAGAAATGTTCGGCGGCTTGATCCTAGCTAGACCAAAGGTCTAGATCTGTTATTTTGCACAGCAGTTTGTGTTGTCGGAAGCGTTTATAACCTACTTGCCATCAACATCTTTATTTAAGTTATTTTTAATTTTTAAGACTCCATTTCTGTTCATTGGTGAAATAGAAGTGATTAGCTCCTAGATTTAGATATCTAGATCTATTCTAGATAATCTGGGAGGTCTTCCCCCCGTCCGCGCCACTTACCAAAAAGTTAACAAACATAATATGAATAAGATACAAGCTTAAACAACCTGCATCGGAATGGTCAGATGGACCTGGGGGCGTGAGGGTCTAGTCAGTTTATCAATGGGCGGTAGGCCTAGTCAGATTGACTAATCAGGCGAAAAGGGGCTGGGGTAATTGTGTTTTCTTGACTGGCGCGGACGGGCGGAAGACCTTCCGATAATCTAGATCTAGATCTAGACTAGATCTAAATAAAGGTTTGGCTGCCGTTATGATGTGCCAACATTATGGGGGTCATTATCATCGGATACTGCCCAGGTTTATCTGCCGATAATGTTGGTGATATTGCCCAGGTTTATCTGCCAACATTATTTTATTGGCAAAGACTGCCTGGGCCAGCAACATTATAGGCGGATAGGCTACTAGTACTACCCAGGTTTATCTGCCAACACAATCGGCAGGTCTTGGGCTGCCAACCATATCGGCAGATAAAGCTCGGGTTTATCTGCAGGTAGGCCTATTGGTGCTGATTAATTATTACGAAAAAACAAACAAACTGCATAATTTATTCCCTATAGTATTATTATTATTGGCCTACAAAAAAAAAACTGTTCCCTATTATTGTTCTTGGTTTTGGATTAAAAAAAAAAAAAGCATTGATTCCTAATATTAGTAATATTGAGACTTCCATAAGAAAATTTTAAACAAACCGCCCTGCTGAGAATCGAACCACGGCCCCCTGTAGCAAAAATGTTAACCACTACGCTACTGAGAGTGAGAACCCTTGAGCAATTGTGAGGGAATTCTTACTAAATGAGCATCAGCATGACAAAACCAAGAAGCCCATATAGTAGTACGAATATATAATGACCTGAGGCTGAACCTCCTATTATCCATTTTTATTCGGAAAAGCCTGTCCAAGTTCAATCATGCCATCATTTTCAACATGTGTGCAATACAAACGTTGATTGGGATGAACGGAACAAGGGAGAAAGACGGAGAAAGGTTCGAATTTGGGGAGATCACTCACAAATAGGTACAGAATTTATGTTGCAGATAAAAAAAAAAGGCCACCCTTGGCCTTATTGGTCCAAATGGGCAAATAAGGCTAACCCTTATTTGTCCAAATGGGCAACTAAGTGTAGTACTCTGTACTTTTACTGCCGTACACTTTGCATGGCACTCCACACTCATGTTACTATTAAAGGCAAGGGTCATCCTCCGTGTCCACAGACCGGCCCTCCTACCCCTCCCCGCCAGCAGTGCAAAAAGAAATAAAGAGGTGTTATCGGGGAGTTGTGTGGGCATTTTTGGTAGTACAGTGGTAGATCTAGTGCACTTGTTTTGCCGCGGTCAGATAGAAATTTAATGTGTCGAGGAAAGAATGGAATAACATGTCGAGTTTTGATACTCTCTAAAAGCTGTTTCGAATTCTTCGAATGACGAAAACGCATCCCCTTTGATAAACGTGGCCATCCTTCGTTTGTATCACGCACCTCTAGCCTTCGACATGTTTGTCCACACACTGTATACAGCTCTTATGTAGTCGATAGGCCTAGGCCTATGGCCATGCGCCAGACCGACTGCGCATACCAATCAACTTCTGGAATTGGGGACCAATAAGGCCCAGCTCGGCAAAAGCTTATATGGACCAATTGGACAAATAAGCACTTCGATAAATCCTAAGGGAAATTTTCTGCGACAGTATTGGTGGATAAACACGTAAAAGTCTTGCAAATGGATGAAAATAATTCCACGAGTGGTGTGAGCTTTGACAAACCATAAGGTAGCAAGGCTAATCTGAATGGGGCTGCTTTCTGGCCTGACGTTATGGTGTTCAGCGAGTGCCAGTCTAGTTCATCTCTTTCAAACAATCATAACCAGCTTACTTTACCGACCATGGCGATAAAACCAAATTCCAAAATAAGCAGAAATGGACACCGCCTTCATACATGTTTGTTTTGTGGCCATATGTGCAACACTCCAACAGAGACCTGAATGCCTCTCGAGTGAAGTGAGATTTTCAACTCCGGCGCGATTCGTCCCGCTAATCGAGCTGACTATAATATGTTTTGTGGGGACCCCCATTTCACGTTAACCCCTAAATGACGTTGTACATCAAAATAAATTGCATAGCAGGAAACTACTGGAAAGATTTATTAAAGGATTCTCCTTTACTCCGCGCATCTTTTTGTCTCCCTGGAGCCAGTGACAACAGGGGAAAGTCTGAGACCAAATCCGGGAAACAGAGAAATGCAGGTTCTATGTGCATTTTCACTTTTTTGATTTTAATGAATTTCGAAAGTGATTTACGTCGAAAATGGCATTTTTCCGTGCAGCCTAGGCAAAGGCATTTATATACAGTATTGTTGATCTCCTGAAGTGGGTTATAAAAATGGCCCTGATCAGTCTAGCATCACTCGCATTAGTCGCAACATTTCACTGGTCTGTAGGTTGCTCTGATACTTTAATGTCACTGGGGAATCCCTGTTCCATTGTTTATTCATTTAGCTTACTAATTACGATCATTGCTGTTTGAAATGCATACATGTATCTAGATCTAGTGATCTTTGCTGCCACATGTGATCCCTTGCCATCAAGTACAAGGTAGTTCTGTTTAAATACTATTCTTATTAATCTTATTCTTCAAAATATAACACAATGCACCTTATGCACTGAATCTCTCTACTCTCTCTCTGCCTTTCCACCTCACGTCACAGTCTCTCCCTCTTGTTGGAAGCGCTTGTTATTGGTCGTAAAATACACAATGGGACGTTGAGACATGATGCATGTTACATTGTTACTGTCAGCACAATCAAAAGTGTGAAGAAGAGGGGGTTTCTTTCTTATTTTTTCTTTCTTTCAATCATGCACACTATGGACTTGCAAAAATAAACTAACAAGCTTTTTGATGACCAGTTTGGGAAAGGGGGAGTATTCCAAGAAGAGGGTAAATTCATTATAGCAACAAATGTAGGAGTTTTCCTCACCTCTAGGAAAGAGTGGAAACTGAAAAATCATTGGTTTTTAATTTTAAGCATTTTTTTTAAAGAGCACCTACTGGCGATTTGAAATATTTCATTACTGATATTGTTCAACACAATTCCCTAATACATTACATATATTGTCAGTTCTCTTTCAATGTTTCATGCTGTTTCTGGTTTGTTATTTACATAGTGCAGGTTGTGCTCATCACACTGGTTTTTGAATTTTTAAAATCAGATGATAAATGCAAAAGTTATGACTCTTTAAATGCTTCATAACTGCGCGTTGTGCATCTACATTTAGTGTGGTCTGATATTGTGCAATATCGACATGTTCCATTTAATCATTAAATAAATGTGCCATTAAATTTTAAAAGCAAAATTCTACAAAAATATATTCCATGGCCACCTTCTAAATATGAAATTTATATTGCGCAATCTTTTTTTATGAAATTTTGGTCAGGAATTTTGCTGATTTTCATGGCGTTAAAAGACTAAAATAACTTCTTTATTGTTTATCCGATTTTAAAAATTCAAAAACGGGCTTGTTTCATTCAATACAAAGAAAATGTATTTTTGTTCAGTAATGCAACGTACTGACAGCTTTCATCTTATGGTCAGATGGTCTAGTCAGTAAAATCTAACATGTTTTGAATTTATTGATAATAGTCTAGTTCTAAATCAGCGTGAGAGAACTAGACACACACATGCACGCACGCACGCATGCATGCATGCGCGCACACACACACACACCGCTTATGACACGAGTAGTGTGAGAGCCTGGAAAAGGACACCACCCTCTCTGAACCTCCCAAATCATTAAATAAGAGTGTGACATATCTTTCTGAACATTATTTTGATGTTTGTGAAGATTTAGAAAATCAAATATTGAATTAGAAAGACTCTGGATGACAGATTTCAAAATTCCTTCATTATATTATATGCTATTTTTCTTGTTTTCAGCAAATCCCTTCAGCTCTGTAGAGAAAGACATTGAGGTGGGAGGCACCAAATTTAAGTATTATGACATTGCCAGCTTAGGAAAAGAAAAATTAGGTGAGTAGATTAAGCCTTCTCAGGGTATTTAATTCAATTTTCCTTTCGTAATGTGCTTGTGAATTTCATGCATATCCATTAACGATGTGCATAGTGTATTGATTTGAATTGAATTATAATCTATCATGCCTACTATAGTACTAAAGTAGATGAATGAACAATGTGGTTGTAAGAGATCATGAATATTGCAACAAACAATATCGACACTCAATTACTTGGATTATTATTTACACCAAATTAACCAGAGTTTTTAGTAGTGCAGCTTTAGGTCAAGAGAAATAGAATTTAGTGTAGTAAGTACATGTACTTTTGGTTATTTTGGACTGGATATTCAGGGTGATTATCACACCCAGCACAACTGCCTTTGATACAGCGGGATGAGGATAATAAAGAAGCTGTGAAAACAAGTTTTGTGTCATACTGTGACCTAGTGGTAGTAACTGTCTTTTTAACAATGTCAAACCTGTAGTTCAGATCACTCTGAACTGCATGAGTTCTAGATTTTATTATATTAGAGAGAGATAGAGAGAGGCAGACAAACTGAGAGGGGGAGGGTGGAGGTAGGTAATTTAGTTTATATAATTCTGCCTATTTTAGTGAATACAGCGTGATAGTGATACCAATATCACATTGTTGCACAATGCAGTATCACATTACCATCAGTGTTAAAATGTTGATAAGCTTGGTTTTGTGTCATCCATGATCTGAAATTGTCACAGTCACATATCCAAGCTACTCCAGACAAAGTGCATTGTTGTGGTTGAAGGTTACACTCTTATCTCTGTATTGGGCAGTAAATTAATGACACACTCACACACTGTTATCTTCAGATTTGTATAGTCAGCATTATCACAGTTCTGACCGAATAAATTGACCAGCTACTGCAGGATCTTTTTGAAAATGGGGAAATGAATTACATTGCAAGCTCGTGTCTTTAACTTTTTCAACCTGCTGTCCCAACATATCAGGATTTTCTTGTGTGATTACAGCTTAATATACAGAGAGTTAATGATTTCAGGAAAGATGCCGGTAACCTTGGACAAAATGCTAAAAATATTGACCAGTCAGAAAATAACTTCAGGCACAATTATGGGAAGGCTGCAGTACTTAAAGATGCTTTACTTTATTTTTGAAATCTTTAATAATAATCTATGACCTGAAAATTTGGATTAGAACACAATAAAATTGAACATTTTCATCCAGAAGCTCAGGCTTTAAACTTTAAAGAGCTCAAAAATCTTAATAAATAAATATTCATACTAAGATGATCCATTGTTATGGTAAAGAGCATCTTAACAGGAAACTGGCAACAGGGTCATGTAATGGCGGTATGATTTCAATTGCTGGAGTTTTGGACCTGCTATTATAATACTCCATTATTGAACTGATGTTTAAGACTTTGTTTTTGTTGTCCCCTGCTTGTATGTTTGTTTTGTCCCTCAATTTGCCACAATCATTGAAATGAACACATTTCATGATTTTAATTTACATATAATTTGTGCACTAGTAAGTGTGTTCCTATTCTGCAGTGTTAATCTTTCTAATAAATGTGACCTTGAGGCTGTTCATATTTTGATTTTCAAAGTCCCACAACCAGCGATACATTTATATTGATTTTCCCCTTCCAGCCCGCCTTCCATATTCCATCCGAGTATTGCTGGAATCAGCTGTACGAAACTGTGATAATTTCCATGTCCAGAAAGATGATGTTACCAGAATTTTTGATTGGGAAAAAAATCGGTCAGCTCAGGCCGAGATCCCCTTCAGACCAGCACGGGTCATCTTGCAAGATTTTACGTAAGTATTATGTGGAATTTTTTTTTTATGGGGAATATTCTTGAAATGATCTTGTCCTGTATGGAAGCAAAGATTTGTATGCACTGTGTTTATGTTCTTACAGTTACTTATCTTTAAATTTGCAGTCCTGTATTTACAATTTTGTACATTATTTTGTTTTCATTTGAAATCCATGATGATAAATATAATTATTTTTCAAAATCCAAGTTTGTATTTCTTGCCTGTGAAATTTGCTGTCAGTCTTTGTGGAACTGGCAGCTCCTGATGCTGGTGAATCCACTCTGATAGTTGGTTCTTAATCTCTTAAGACCTATTTCCTCTTCTCATGACATTATTTCTCCCACAGCCATTCAGCCATTTTGTATTTCAAAAACTGTTTAACACAATTATTAAGCATTCTAATAGAACAAGTTTATGTCTGGACTAAGACTCCAAAGACTGATGTGTCACTTGACACTATTTCTGTTTAACAAATTCATCGGTTGGAGTTACCACGGTGGAAAATGCACAGGCCTATGTGTTTTCAGTGAAAGTCTGTAAACACCTCCCCTCTTTCTGGTAAAGAATCACTGCTGTATGAGGATTAAAGCTTTTGTTGTTTTAGTGGATTTAAAGGATGTTTGCTTGTCCTGCCAGCTCCAATGGTTTTGATCCTCTGCAAAGTAGTTGACGAGTAGAGTCCTAACATGACAGTTATGTTTCCTAATTTGCAGGGGTGTCCCCACAGTGGTGGATTTTGCTGCCATGAGAGATGCTGTGAAACGTCTTGGTGGAGATCCAGACAAAATTAACCCCATCTGCCCGACTGACCTTGTCATCGACCATTCAGTTCAGGTGGATGTGTCTCGAAGGTAAGGGAAAAACCTGGCAGTCATGTATGTTTTTTCTTGAGTCTTCTAAAACAGACTTCACACTCTTCACCATTCTTCCTTGATAATTGTGCGTAATCTTTTCTACATCAGCTCTTGATTATAAGCTAACTACCATGCTTTCTTTTGAGAACACAGAATTCTCTCTCTGCTAAAGAACCTGAAGTTTGTACTTATTACTCGATTACCTATATAGATGTTCAGCAAAGATTTTAGTATTGCTTAGTAACCAAATGATTGCATCTGGGAAGAATGCTGCAAAATGGGAATTAGCCATACTGAACTTCATGAAAAACATAAACTTGATTTAGTGAATGCTGCCCTGATGTGTTAATCTTAAAATTTAGGAAGATTATACTGTTATTTTTGTGAAATTTCTGAAGAGCAAAGCTGAAAAGCCTGGTACAGTAATTATATTGGATTGTAAACACTTCATTTGTATAAAAAGAAATTTTATAGGACGCGAAGAGTTTTACATGGAAATTTGCGACCTGTCTGAAAAATTCCTTGACGTGATCACTTAACATAATTCCCTGTCCTTGATGAAAAAAACCTGGTAATCATTTGGTGTGCAAATTGTGATTTGACTCTGTACTTCCATCTGTTATATAAGTGTATTACACTTATATTATGTATTCCATGTAGAAGCACCGGAAAAAGATGGTAAATCATTTCCTGCGGTAAAAAAATGCACACTATGCCACTACAGTGCCATGTACTTTGGTGAATTCCACATATCATAATGGATAAGTCATTTTTATCGTTTTTGTGAGTTTGCTGGATATGTGTTGCATCACAAAATACACCAACAAAATGGGGGGGGGGGGGGGGGTTGTGCAGGGAATGAGTTAAAACTTTGAGCAAAGAATGAATGAAAAATGAGAGTACTATGCACAGTATTTTACACAACTCTGATATAGTCATGCATTAGTGCAGATAGTGCTTGTTTTCTCTGGCTTTCATTGACACAGCTTTTGGCATCTGAAATACTAGACACCCTTAATCATGATTTTATATTATCATTTACTGGTTTGTTTTTCCTTGACAATAAACATATTTTGCTTCACACCCTTATATCTGTCAGTACATGAGTGGTTGGAAGTCCCGTTTCATCAGTATGAAGTTGAACTTCTCTTGTGTCAATAACATTCATATTTCTTACAGCTTAAAGGCAGATTCATTTTGATTTTCTTTTCTTGTCATTTTCTTCTCGAGTCTGAGTCCCTTTTATGTGCCCCGTAAATGTTGGTTGTGGTTTTGTTTTTGGGTGCTGTTTCTATATAACTTTTTGAATTTGCTAACTGATGCCGGTATTCATTTTTCCTTATCATAATTGTCCTTAGTTCGGTTAGGGTCACTCATGCATACATCATACATGAAATCAAAATACAAGTTTTGTGTGTATTTTTTTCTGTGCCGTACTTTTGTTGTGCTCTATCCTTCCGTTGTTACCCCACAGCTATATCAACTCCATTCTCCATTTTTGTCATTTTTCTTACTTTTCATTCACACTCTATGTATGTCTTGGTGTTGTTTGCATTTTTACAGGGGCGTCTCTCTCTAAAAGTGTTTTCTGGAAAGAATTTGAATTGGATTAGGGAAATGGAAATTTGTGATTAGGCCAAAGTTGTACTCATCTTCACAACTATGAAAGCTTATTTGGGATCACAAGCTTCTTCACACAAATATGAAATTTGATGCTGATTTAGTTTGTGTTTGGGGGGGGGGGCTTTTATTTTAACTTGAGTAAAGAAAAGCTGAATGACGTTTTTTTTTTGTTGTTGTTGTTTTTTTGGTGGGGCGTGGGACACAGAAGATTTAGGCTAAAAGCAACCATTGTAAGAAGGATGAATTGGTTGGATGGAGACCTGGTCATGTTGACATTTGTGTTGCCATGGATGGATGTTCACATGTGGTCATGGGGCTGAACGTTTTCTGGTTTTGAAAGATATTACAGAAAGGGGAACGGAACCAGGACAATCATGAACCTGTAATTTAGGGTAGGATCGAGTATCTAGTCTTCTCGGATAGAGGACGAACAAATTCGGAGGGCCCGTGTGCATGTTGCGCACGTAAAGGATACCTTGGCAGTTGGAAATCGAAAAAAATAGGCCGAACGGACTGCTGCCCGGGCAAAATCAAATAAAATCAACCCCCCCCCCCCTCCCCCAAAATAAGCCGCAGACCGGTGCTGCACTGTGGCGACGATGTGCCTGCTCCAGTTGTAACTGGGTGCAATGACACTAAGGCAAATTTCCCAAATTGGATTAAAGTAGTATACAAATACAATACAAATATTTGATTGCGTCACCATAATTGTGGTGCATGCCGTTATTCTGTGTTCTCCTATAGTCTCGGTACACAGAATTTGAATCAGAATAATTCGGAGAAGCAGGAAGAACCTCAGAGAAGTTGAATGAAGAAACCCATGAAATGTGTTGGGAACAAATATGGCCACTGGCTTGTCTGCCTGTTGTAAATGCTTAAATCCAGGCTATTTCAATAATAAAAACCATACCATAAAACCTCACATGATAACTTTTTTGTTTTAAATGCCCGGACATTCTGTGAATTCCTGGAAGGAATTTTAGTTTTTGCTTAAGGGGCCAGGGAATGTAATAAATAATGCAAATGTTTAAAACAAAACATGTGTTTGAGATACTCAGATAAAGAATGCATTTCAAGTAATAGTCTCCCCCCCCCCCCCCCCCCCCCACCACACACACACACACACTCACACACGCGCGCGCACCACCACCGAAATCAGATCTTTGGCACGCGTGCGGTTTCGCGAGAGAAACCAGCGGTATTATTATTATTGGTTTTTTTTTTTTTTTTTAGGACATCGAGTAATTGAGAAAGTATTTTTAGCACATGCGCAGCTGAGTATTCATGTTCTCTGTGATCGGAGTATTGATGTGAACGGCCAGTGATGGTATCAGACGAAAATCGATCGCCTAATTGCAAGTTAAATATGCCGCAGAATTATTGGCATAGTTGCACAAGTAATTGGCAATAATCAGACGTGGAAGTTTTCTGGGAAAACCTCTATATTTGAGCTTTCGTTACCTGGAAAGTGATTTTTTTTGTTTTGTTTTTTGTTAAAAGACGCAATACCTCGTCAATGTCTTTCTAAGAATGTGGCATAATATAGCCGTAGTCTTGTGTGTGTTTTATTAAGATATTTGTTTGTTGGCCAGAAAAAACTATGTACATGTCACGCTATAACATAAAACGTTATTAGGTTTAACTCTCTGTGTGCCAATCACCGACATGTCGGTTCTTCCACTGGTCACGTTTGTACCAATCACCGTTGTATCGGTGCGCAAGAACGCTAGGCTATTTTGTGTGGGGAAGAAAGAAAGTCGACTTTCTATTCATAAATGTTACTGTAGTTAGTCTGGATTCATATCAACCACTATTTTCTTCCTGTCGGCAAACGTGGAAAAATTCATGGCACACAAAAAGTTAAGAAGGAATAAGCTGTGGTTTGGTTGAGGTTATTCAGTACTTGTTAACCTTTTATTGGACCTGGTTTTTCCCAGTTTTATATCTCTGGCTTTACTTGGCGAACTGGTGGCCTTTGAAAGAATGTCATTACCTGCTTTCTCCTTGTGTGTATTTTCTTCTAAACTTTGACGAGCGTTTGTTGGCTATCTCATTGGGCCGGTTCAACTCTACGATGGCATGCGAATACTGGTTTTGTTTGATGTGGGAGAAAAAAAAAAAGGGAGGTGGGTCGTTTTGTTTTGGTTGTCTGACTGCGGGGGGGGGGGGGGGGGGGGGGGTGGGGGGGGGGGGGGGCTCTAAGCAATAGATGGATTTATTTTTTTTTTAGATTTCGGGGAAATTGCTCTGAGTTTTTTTTTTTAACTTGAAAGCAAGGGGGGGGGGGGGGAGGGGGGGGAGAGGAGAGAGAGGACCCAGGAAACAGCTCGAATTCTTCATGATTCCTGGAAGTGTCTTTGTGTTTTAAACCTTGAAAGTTAGAGGAGAGGCGGGGTGGGGTGGAAGTCCTGGAAAATACGCCAGGGAATTTTTTGTGTGTTTTTGTTTACGATTCTTGGAAATGTTGGCTTTCAGTTTAATATTGAAGTACGAAGTGTGGGAAGTTTCGATCGAATTCATTAGTGTTCCTGGAAAAACGGCCGTGTCTTAAACCTCACCGCCTCTCGGCCATCGGCTAATTGTTTAACATTTCGACTAATCTGACTTGTTTTAGGTACATTAGGGCTAGAAAGCATCAGTCGAGAACTAGAATACAGCAAATCAATCCATCGTCTCCCACCACCGGCCTCTGAATTTCAAATCTTTGTTTCTGAAACATGGGCAGATCATTCGGTCACAGTGGATGCAAGTTATTGTACCTTGAAAATGCAGGACGTTCGGCCCAAAGGGTGGTTTTTGGGTGGTGGGAACTTCACGTTCACTTTTCTGTGCGGTTCGCTGTTTATACACATGGAACCGGAATTTCAGTTGTTGGCAAAAGGCTAATAGATGGTGGTAATGTAGGATAAGATGAAAGACAGAGGCAGGAAATGCTTAACTATGACACACATACAATCATTGAATAAACATCAAATAAGAAATAATATGGTGGTCCGTTAAAAAGAAAAAAACATTGGCACAATATAATTGGCACAATATATCTTCAAAAAATGGTGTAATACACATGGAACAGCATACGTAAACTATTATCTATGAGAAAAGTTTGATAATAATGGCAAATGATAAACACATGCTTTCCCCTTTCAGGAATAAGTAAATTCAAATTATAATATATTCATCCACCCCAAATTCAGTATGCGACTTGGATAGGCTGTGTCACGTCACTTTGAACTTTACATTGTCAGGTAAATGGAAGTTTAAAAAAAAAAAATTATTTTATTTTAAGCTACTGAGTTTGTATGGGACTAGATCTAGAAAATGTACAATGGAGGAGTGATTTACTATCATAATATGTGCAGTCCACAACAATTTTGAAGCCCGTTTCCCTCTGAATTGAGCATCAGTAGCAGCTGTCATACACAATCCGAAATAGGAAAAATTGAAAGCGACTCTGACCGGTCAGAATGCATATGGTGTGTTTATATATTATAGTGTATTCTTTAACGGTCTAGACATTGCCCCCTGAATCTCTTCACCCACCCACCACCCCTTTACTCTGACCTCCTGTCCCCTTCTTTCTATCTATGTGAAAACTACGCGTTTCATTGTACATGTATTGCGTATCAATCTACCTTATGTTTGCACGAGTTTTCCTTCCTTGCTTTGTTCCCTTTGTCTACGCTCACCACCTCCATCCACCCCCACCATTTTTTCCCCAGTGTCACCTACAACTTACAGTGTAAACTGAGTGGATCCGATTTCCTCTCCGTTCCCGCTTGTCCTCAGCTTGACCTTTAGTCCCAGTTGCCGAATCACCGGAGCGTCTCAATATTTCATCATCGCAGACTAGTCGTCAGTTCGTGTCCTCCTGCCACTCCAGTTGCTGAACCGATCACGAAGGTTTTATCTCGCAATTTAAAATTTCTTCCAGTTTCCTTCCAGCAATTTCATTACTACCCACGACCTAGCTAGCTACGCCTTCAGTTACAATGGATTCCGTTTCACAAAACGAAGCTCTTATTGCTGCGGTTCAAAAAAGACAACCTCTGTATGACAAAAGTGATGACAATTATTCAAATCGAGTGTACATCACAAAAGATGATGATATTCACCGAATTCCTCTCTTCGTTGAAATATACTGTGAGTCCAGTAACGTCTTGTATGGCGTCTTCTTTTCACCCAAAACAAAAACAATAGTTGCAAAGTCTCTATTGTTCTGAGATTAAAAGACTGGTGTGTCCCGTCAGTTCTTACCTCCAGCCCAATGTTCACGAGCGGAGAGCAAGCTGAAGCAAAAACGTGCAGCATTCGTTTTCCTGCCATTTTACGCCCATTCAGTTAAGGGTTGCGACACGAAGAGGAGTCTAAATCGGACCCACTCAGTTCACACGTTTCATCTGCTTACTTGGCAGACGTTTATTGCCGTACTGGAGACGCCAGCGCATTTTTGATTTTTTTTTTTAAAAAGTGTTCTTTTTTTTTCTCGGAATATGGAAAGAAAGATTATAGACGGCACTTGTGGAGGCAAGTAGTTGCCCGATAGGACCACTCTTGCGTCCTCATGAGCATTATTATGTTTGCAGTAGTAGTATAATTTAGGAAAAAAAAAACTCCGCTGAGGAAAATCAGCCTGAGACTCCCCAGCTTGGGCTTATTTTACTTAGATTCATAGTCGTGTGGATGTTGTGAAAAATCAAGTGTTGGTATTTAACTAAGTACGTTATGGATGGCCCCAAAGTGGTCGGCAAACGCACTAGCACAAAGTCCATGATGTTTTCAGTGTTTAGGCAAGAGGCCACAATGTTTCAGGTTGATGGGAGTAAGGGCAGAAACGGACCAAATTATACCTGAGCATAGTAGAGAGGCCAGGTGACTAACTTACAGAAAGGTTAACGCATAAATAAATATGTGATTTGGGTCACTGTGATATGAAAACGGGGAATAGCTGATATGTGAAAGTTGGAAGCTGAGACTGCAAACATACTAAATAATGGTTGAAGTTCAGATCTGATTGTGAGTATTTCGGCTCCTTGGCCCGAATGGACTCGACCAGTTATGTTACCATTGGAACGTGGATACATTTCTGCGCTCATGTCTTGACCCGTAGACTGTCCCAGATACGAATCAGTAAGGTTCAGTTTCAGATACATGTAATACGATGTGGAACACCTGTCACAAATAGCTATCGATTTATCACAAAAACTTGTTCTCGGATGTCTGATTGGTGCCCCAGTCTCTCTCCCCCCTCCCCCCCCCCCCCCCCAAATTCGACTGACCATTGTCATACTGGCCCAGCCATAAAGTACCTATTCCCGAGTTTGGAGAGTTTTGAAACACCCCCCCCCCCCCAATGCATGTCTTGCGAGTGTGCAACTGTTCGAATGGTGAATGTCCATGACTATTGATTCCAGGAATATTTGACTGACTGTTTCGTTACAAGTATACTGGATATTTAAACTTTTAAAATCCAGCAGTTTATTCTGCCCCCTTTAAAACACAACAACAACAATCAAACATTTGATACCATACCTGTAATTGGAATGCATTCATACCCTCCCCCCCCCTTTTTTTTAAAATAAAAAATTTACGCTTATGCGCTGGGAGCAACCCCCCCCCCCCCCCGCCCCCATCCGAGCGTGCATAGTTTTTTGGATGGCCCCTATCTTTACCACAGATAGCAGACTTCCTAGTTGGTTTGTTTGTTTGTCGAAATTGTCTCACTGTCTATTGACAAAATAATGTCAACATTGGGCAAAAAGAAAAAGTATGTAGCAAAGCCCCGCGTAAGAAATAATACCCAAACGATACAACGCAAACTAAAAGAGAAGACAGAAAATCTTCAATATTTCGGCTGTCGCCTTTGTCAAGAAAAAAAAAAGGGGGGGGGGGGAAACAGAGAAAGCAGTCGAACAATAAAAGATTTCGTTAGAAAATGTATAGAATCGAAACAGAATAATGTATACTTAACTGTCAGTTCTTGCTTGGTTGGCAGCACAAAAGCACGCCCGTCTGCCAACACATATTCTGTTTCGATTCTATACATTTCCTGTTGAAATATTTTATTGTTCGGTTATTTTATTGTTCGATTGTTTTCTCTGTTCCATTTTTTTCCTGTTGTTTTTTTCATTTTTGTTTTCTTGACAAAGCTTAAAGGCGTCAGCGGGGCTTTGCTACCTACTTCTTCTTTTTGCCCAATTTTGACATTGCTTATAGCCCTGCTGCGACTCCCCAGTTTTTCTGTGGTTTTTATAATACATGTATTTTGACAAAAGACTAAAAGAGTGTAGAAGCTCGTGCACTCAGCAGTAAGCACATTCGTGTAAACAGGTCACTAGTGACTGGCCATTCAATGCTGTTTGACGTTATTGTGAAAAGTGGTACATCCTATACTTTGAGGTGTCAATGGCCAAAGAGCTGTGGACCTTACCTGCCTTGCTAAAAGGCGAAGAGGTTTAATTATTATTATTTTTTTAGTGGGGGGGGGGGGCATGTTTATGGATGGATGGATAGATGGCAAGACGGAGAGAACAGTTGAATTATTAATCACATCAAGAGGCTTTTTTTTTTTACTCGGCCGTTGGTTCCTCTCCCGTGTCTCTGCTCTTCTGCATTCCTTTCAAAAGGCATTTTTTACTTGGCCGTCGTCCCTCTCCCGTGTCTGTGCTCTTCTGCATCCCCTTCCCCTCCCCCAAGACATCAGAAACTCTTCATTCTTCTCTCCCCCACCCCTCCCCACACACACACCAATCGTCTCCGAAGAACTGCCCTTAATGCAGTGGAACGCATTATAATAAGATCAGACTTCTTACATATGGCCTTTTCACATTGCTTCACTTCACAGACACGAACTGTATCGTTGTTAAAAAAATGTGAACTTTGAGTCTAGAGGTCAGTAGTGTCAACCCTGTCCTTGCATATCAGCGCGACTTTTTCCTAGTTGCGACTGTTGGTGGCAATACATGACATGCTGGCTGGGGGAGAGGATTAGGGAACAGGGTCCAAAGATCAACTCAGTGTGCATCTGTTAACGATAGTGACAGAAAGACATGATGTTTCATTCCGGGCGGGGAGGTGGGGTTTGAAGCCAAGGGCACCCCTTTTCAGTTTTGCAGTTTTGGTTATGAATGAATTAAAATGTGTTTGCTTTTATTTGTTTTATACAACGTAACTTGTAACAATAGGCATGCAACAAAATGTTGCCATTGTTTCAAATGAAACGTGAAACAGGTTCATGCAAAATACCCGTTAAGAAGTTATAGAATATCAAGGCCTCATCATGGACAATCGCCATTCTAATCGCCCACGCAAGGAGTCCGGGCGGGGAGATAGGGTCGTTTGAAGCCAAGATGTGAGAGGAGTCCGTTGGGGGAGGATAGGTAAAAAAAATCGGCAAAATCGGGCATACCTATCCCACGATCGGAAAGTTTTGTTTATTTAGCTATCAGTCTATTAAAAAAAAAAAATGGGGTCGCTACAAGGCTTGGCAAGCACAACATTAAAATGTGGAAATGCCAGTAATCCCGTTTGCACACTTCACCAACTTGCCATTTACGTCTGTGGGGACTGTGAGTTGAAAAAATGCGGTGTTTTTGTTTTTTTCCCTTCTATTTTTTCTCCACCTATTTTGCTTTTCTAGTTTACTGTCACTGACCTCTCGTTTGGACAGGCTCCCCGACTGAAATGAACAGGCTGTGTGAATCGTGACATTCGTCCTAAATACTAGTAAAATAGTAGTACCGTTTCAAATCTTGCACAGTTTGGTGTAAATTGTGTTTTAATTGCACAAGAAAATGATAGTTGGTGGTGGGAGGGGTTCGATGGAACGAGAGAGGGACCCCCATCCCTCCTTTTTGTGTGTGTGTGTTTTGCTATATAATAATATAGTCAAACTAGAAGAATGGAACTCTTGACTAATGTGAGGAGAACCCAATTTAGGGGTGCTGTATGTGCAAAAAATGTGCACAAAACAGTTTTATCAGGAAGGTCAACATTTACGAGTGACAGTTATTTGGTTTTTGTTGAAGGTAATGATAAGGAACAAATAAAAACCATTTTTAGTTTTCCTTTTGGGGTGCGTAATTCACATTCATTGGAGACGTGATAAGAATTTTGTGTGATGGCCTAAATGTTATGGCCAGCTATATGGGGGCTTACATATGAGTGTGGGTGAGATAAAACCGCGGGATCTCGGTGACCACAGAATGCTTGTGTTATATTCTCACTATGACCTGTGGCCATACCCACGGGCCATGCAGTGCGATTGGTAACAATGGGCAAATTGAGAAAGAAAAAAAACAACAAAACAACAACCATTGAGTTATTTGGATAGGTGTTCAGACGGAGAGATCGATAATTGTGGGTGGGTGGATAGACTGAGAGAACAGTCATTATTGATGGGTCAGATAAATAGACGGATGGAAAGAAGGATAAATAGTCGGGTCAGAAGAGGTAGTAGAAGTGGGTGGGCGGCCTACGGAGAGGACGGATGCTAAATGGATCCAGAGACGGGCAGATGAAGATTAAAGTGATATTTCAATGGAAGAATGATGAACGCGATAAATAACTGGGACAGTCGTGGAGAAGTAGATGGAAAGATGGACGGAGAACGATTGATTCATGTTTCAAGGGATAGGTTAGAACGATGGAAAGGGGACAGATGGGTGAACAGAAGGATACTTTTTTTTTTTATGTGTGAGTTGCAGAGCAGAGACGATATGGGGGGGGGGGGGTAAAGACGTCAATGGACAAAGGAAACAGTAAATAGAGAAAGAACTTGCTTGCGATAGGCCAGTTCCTTCGCTGTAGTTTCGGTTTTAAAAAAAAGGGGGGGGGGAAGAATGAGAGAGAGGGGGTGTCAAGTTTTTGAACTGGCTGGACTAATCCACCTCTGTACTTGTACTGGAGATGTCAGGCGTGAGGTTAGATCAAATCAGCCATTATGAAGAACTTGTTTCCTGTTTTGCTCACGTGAAAATCATCCTGACCCATGTTGGTTGTTATGTAATGAGTGGAATACATAGGTAGGTAGATAAGTAACACAGTCGGACAGTGGGCGGAAGGATCGATGAATGATTATATGCAAGGGTAGGTAGGTAAGTAGAAAGAGAGAGAGAAGAGAGATTTAGTAGTAGATAGACGGGTGGAGGACAGCAGGTTGAACAGTTGGGTGTAGAATCGATGGATGGATGAATCAGTCAACTGGTTATGAATTTCGGAGTTCATCCATGGACCAGCGATACGAATTCATCGACATAATGTAATATACAAAAGAACGGGAAAACAAGTACATAGCTATACTGGGCAGGATATTGGATGCTGTCAATCAAAGCTGGTGAACAAACGACTGGCTTTGATTTGTATTTTAAATGAGGATTGGGAACATACGTGGAAAACATTATTGCTGGGTAGATCTGCACTAGGACAGGGACACAGAGACAGATAGATTAGAATACGTAAATAGACGGAGAGATAGATGGATTGATCAGTGCATGGATGGACAGATAAATAGATGGATCAGTGGGATGGATGAATAGAAGGGTGGATAGATTAATGGATGGATAAATGAATGGATAGGCAGGTAGAGGGATGCCTGTGTAAGTGGGTGTGTTGTGGATGGATGGTACACTGATGGCTGAGCAGATGCTAATGGGGCAATCGTGCAGTTGCGTATCAGTGGTTATTATCACTGTCCACAGAGGCAGGCTGGGATGTCCACAGGTCGGTAGATGAAGTCTTATGTGGCCGAACATAATAGTAAATTGTAAAGGGGGAAGAACCTCGGTCTTATTGAGCCAAAGCCGGACATTCACACATCATAAACATGGGCTGAAGAGCTAAGAACTGGGAGTATTACATGTATAATTATGTTGTTATCCCATCGAAGGCGCGGAAATCTGACCAAACAATTAGCCGGTAGGAGCATGTGGAAATGGGGGGGGGGGGGCATCCTCTTTCATGACCTCTGCAGAACAGCAGTATCAGATAGCTATCCCATATGAGGACGGCATGGTTAGTAATAATAACCAACAAAACAAGGCAGCTGTGAACTGTGTATCTGTCCGACTTTCCACTACCAGAGCTCACTACTTTTATCGGCCAATTTGTCATTGTAGCGTATACTTCATGCAGGAAGGGGTGAGGGACTTAGAGTAATATGGAATAATCGTTTCTATTGGGGTTGGAGGTGGGGGGGGGGGGGCGGGTGCTGTTACCATTTCTACTTTCAGACCAGCGGATTGGAGGTGGGGGGGGGGGGGTTCTCAGGCTAGCAGACAGACTGATCGACGCCCACAACTGTCAAGGGAAACCAGTGATATGATCTGCTATTTGCATATTCATGCTGTGATGAATCCTGGAGCTTGAATTCACTTCCTCGTCATCCAGAATAAGAGACTAGCTTATTTCTTTGTGTCTGTCTGTCTGTCTCTTTTTCTCTATCTCTGTCTCTCACTCTTTCATTCTTCATTCTTTCACCACCTGCCCTAACTGCGCACATAGGACATACACCACTACCCCCTCCCCCTCCCTATCTCACACACAAGCATACAATAAGAAGTACTTCTCCCCCCCCCCCCCCCCCCCCCACCCCTGTGTCACGAGTGGAGTGAGTGCAATTAAGGGGATTGCTACAGAGCGGGTGTAGAGTAAGAAGGGCTCACAGTAGACAGCAAGTTAAGCGTGCTGTTGTGAGTAGGGGGAGGTCTGAATGAGGCGAAAGCGCTGTATAACTATCACTGCAAGTTAGAAGGCCCGACGGAGCGGACCTGTGAATAAGAGCCCATCGGGCGGACATAAAGGAAGCAGTCGAGAAGACTAGTGGAAGAGTCTTTCCAGTAATGACTGGTATGTAGAACGTTGGTTGATTATTATGATTGATGTATTATATTATATTCGTCTATTACCATGATGTGAATAAGTATATGTGAGGAATGTGGAAGTCCTTGGTATTGGATATAGCAATGTGCGCCATGAGCGATAGATGAAAGTGAGTTCATGGATTTGTAGCGCGAGTGAGTAGTGTGTACTCCGATGGAAGTGTGTTACCGTAAGATGTGTGGTGAGTGAAAGGTGAACTAGTGTGTGTACGCTTCATGGATTGTAAGGAGAGGTGGAGTGAATAGAAATGGTAGGGTATTATACCAATGTAATGTTATTCTTGTAGGTGTCGGGGACGGGCCGAAGAGCCACCTCGATGAGCACAAGTGATAGGCCAGCATAGGGCCGGAGGCCATACGTAGGCCAGAAGTGAGACTGTCGGTGCAGGACAGTGGAGGCACATAAAGTCGTGGCAGTCGGGCCACGGACAGGGACGTAGATATGAGAGCGAATGAGATACTATATTATTGCCATGATGAGGGGCAAGTGAACTGATAAGTTGTATGGCAATAGGAAGGTGATGTTGAGAGACTGCGGTGCCAGTGAATCATTAATGTACTATTAAGACCCTGAGGGGAGAGGCTGAGGCCGAAGTGCCTTTAGGAGTAACTACCGGATTGTGGATCCGAGGGAGAGTGTGTGTGAGAATAAGGCCGTTGTACGGCAGTTCATTTCAATAATATAATGTATGTAATTGCGCTATTATATGTATAATTATGTTTAATAAATGTGTGAGTCTGATGGGTTGTTTTGTTAAGTGTTAAACTTGTTTGTTCGTGATTGTCGTCCTGTCATAAACTATTACATCTCCCAGTCTGGGATTTGTGACACCCTGCCCCCTACGAAAATGCTGTGGTCACTCCAAGTTGAAAACTGCTGATCTAGACAGTAAAAGAGTGTTAGGCTGCAGGTTTTAGAGTTAGTGCGATGCTGGCAGTATTACTCTGGCTAGGTTGTCAGGTTACACAAACATCACAGTGTCCCGCCAGATCAGATACAGTGTTGCCATTAATTTTGGTTTATAAAGTTTTATCCACTGTTGTAACAGGGATGAAATGGGGGGGGGGGGGGGGGTGTCGCAGAAGGCCAGAATTAATTTAGTGTCTCTGGCAATTGTTATTTAACAATTCCTGTTTAGCAGAAGCAGTTGACCCCACCAATCCCCTCTCTATCTTTTCCTTCCTTCCCCCCCCCCCCCCCCCCCCCCCCCCGAACCCCCACTCTCATTAGAAGGGGGGGGGGGGGGGAGACAGCATGACAAAACAGCTCTTTTGCAGTATTGTCAAGTTTTAACTTTTCATTTCTGCTGATGGAATATACTTGTGGTAACTTTGTCCAAGGATTGCGGTGCAATTTTATTTCTTAAAATACCACTTATAAATTCTTTCATATTCATTGTTACGTAATTTTTGTTTTATTATTGTTGCATTTGTCCCAACCCTTCACTGTTGTCATCCCATGTTAAATCTAAACATCTGACCGCAGGTTTTTGACGAGGACTAATATTTCTGTAATACTAATTATCATGAAATACTGAAATATAATATATATATATTGATGGGGAGTAAATACAACTTGTGACTCTCAACTTTTTTATTTGTGAATTTTGTTAGTCTTGTTTGCCTACTTTATTTTGAAATGGTTGTTTTGCACAGAAAAACCAGTTTTTATCATTTGTTAGCTATGTCATTGAAACAAAGATATTTTTTTGGGTTTTCATCAGAGAGAGAACTGGTGTTGCCAGATCCCCCCCCCCCCCCCCCCCCCCCCCCCCGAAAGTCATGCTAAAGTACTGACGTGTCATGATGGTAGCACTTGCAGAGTTAAACACATATTGTATCTGTTGCTGTCTCACATACTGTCCTCTCTTTCTCTCTCTCATCCCGTCCCCTCACTCCCTTCCCTTATCTGTCAATGCTCAGCTTTTATTTTAGTTTCTGAGGCAATAGTCCACATTCCATATACCCCTATATGTATTTTCTTGCTTCTTTAAGACTCTCGTCATAGACTGCTATACACGTTCATACTGCATTTAAGCTGTTAGACCTTGTCGAGAAAGTGCAAGGTACAATGTGGCAGCTAGGGAGCTTTTGCACCATAAAAATCTGATATTTCCTGGTCAGTTTGCCCTGCTTTTTTGTTTCACAGCATCGAAATTTGGTTCCTCCTTCACCCGTTCAGCTGTACAGTCTGTTCTCTTTCTCTTTCTCCCTCTCTTTCTCTCTGTCTGTGTCTCCTCCCCAGATAAGATATGTTTGTCTTTCACTGTGTTTTCTCTATGTCTTCCCATACAAAATCTATTTGTCCTTCCACTGTGTTCTCTCCATGTCTCCTCATATAAGATCTGTTTGTCTTCCACTGTGTTCTGTCTATGTCTCCCCATACAAGATCAGTTTGTCCTTCCACTGTGTTCTCTCCATGTCTCCTCATACAAGATCTGTTTGTCTTCCACTGTGTTCTGTCTATGTCTCCCCATACAAGATCAGTTTGTCCTTCCACTGTGTTCTCTCCATGTCTCCTCATACAAGATCTGTTTGTCTTCCACTGTGTTCTGTCTATGTCTCCCCATACAAGATCAGTTTGTCCTTCCACTGTGTTCTCTCCATGTCTCCTCATATAAGATCCGTTTGTCATTCCCTTTCTATTATCTCTTTCTCCCCATTCAACATCTAATTTCGACTTCCTGTCTCTCTCCTGTGGCCTTCAGTTGATCACAAAGAGCTGCCGTCCTGAAAGTTTTCCAGGTCAGGTGCTCTGGCCAGATCATACACAAACTTTTTCGCAGGTTAGGAAATGAGTGAAAATGTATTTGAAAATTAAATGATATGGCAGTTTACACTGAAAGATGAAATTACACTGAAATAGTATTTAACATTTATTTTAAGATGTATACAAAAGAAAATAGCTGGGCATAGGGTGGAACTGAAATGGAACTATGTATTAATGAAAGTATATATATCTGAAAATTAAATGATAAGACAGTTTAATGTGAAAAATTGTACCGTCTTGGTGCTAGCCTTTTTTTTTTTCAGAGCAGAATAGTATTTTAAAAATAAACGAAGGCATTAGGTTGGAGCTAAAGTGGAACTGTGCGTTGGTAGAAATTAAATGACAAGATACTGTAGTTTGAAAGGTAAAATTATAGTTATACTTAATATCTTTATTATATTTAAAAAGCATACTGAGGATAGTAAGTTTTCAAAAGAGTAGTTAATGTCCATCTTCTGAGCAGAAGGGCTGTTATCTAAAAACTGAACCGCCTGTTGCTTAAATTAAGTATTTATATTACAGTATTAATTTAAAACATAGATATCTGGGACAAGACATCCGTCCTTAGATCATCTTACATGAATGCATGTCCAAAAAAAGGGAAAAAAAATATAACTGAAAATGGCATCTTTTTATGTTGATAGACGAGCCTGATGATTTAACATTGATAGCGAAATATGAATTCTGTGAAAAACAGTTAATGTATACTAGGTACTAGAGGACATTTAACTGTCTGAAAATCATGTCCCCAGCATATCTGTGCACCCCGTTTTTAATGAATCGAGATCAAGTTATAAAATCTCCTTATATTGAGACCGTCGAGTAAAACTTTTGATCAAGTAAATGGTATCATAAGGCAGTTAGTGGAATGGCCTATGTGACAGTGGCATAAAAATGCATTGTTCCACTGCCGTAACAAGTTGTTGTATTGGTAGGGATCATTTATCTACAAGTAGGAATAGCATTTAAGATGAGATTGTTTGTTTAGTACCAAAGAACCCTTTAACAACTAAGCCCAGACTATAGGAAATTAAAATTGACTGAAAAAAATTACACCAGTATTGTCATTTTCCGCCATTTCAATGGTTCAGGACACAAGGAATCCAAATGTCATTTGACTTGCATTTTAAATATCATTTTCAAGAAAAACAGACATCTGTCATAAATTGTAGTATAGTTTTGGTTGTGGTGAGCATGATGGGTAAATTCAGGTATATTTGATAAAGACAATGCATGTTGTTGTGATGCTAAGAACCTGGGCACGCGTGATCTATCTCGGCATTGCATTTGTAATTAGTATAGGATATGAGGTTCGATTTTTTTTTTTATGAATTGGTCTACAAGGCAGCCAAATTGTGCTCAGCTGAAGGGAAACTAATACATTAATCAGAACTTACTAATACATTTCAGTATGTCATGCATGCCTCCTTGTCCTGTCCTTTTGTGAAATGTTAACGGGCATTTAAAAACAAAATATAGACATTTCAGGGTAATCCCACAATGGCACACAACTATTAATTATGTTGTACATTAATAGTTGTAAATGAACTGTTTCCTTTAAAAAATTTACAGATACATGTATGTTATATAAAATTAACACCAGAGACCTTGAAAAACGAAACTTTAAACCCCTGGACTCAGCTTCCAAGCCTTTTAGTTTTTTTTTTAAAGGTTTCAAATTATGCAATTTAAATGTTGCACATTGAAATTTATCCCCATATTGTTGTTATAATTGATTTTGTTGGTGCTTTTGATGCCAAATTTTTTTTTTCTTTTAAATCTATTTATCAGTAGTGTACTGCTTTTGCATGGCATTGGAATGGACTGGATAGTTACATATCAAAAACGCTTTATTTGTTTTGAATTGTTGCTTTTCAGTTTTCTTTTTTTTTAAATTAGTATTATCCCCGTCCAAGGGAAAAAAAATGCAAATTCATATATAATTCAGAACAATAAATCCTGTGCAAACTGTCCTTTCAATGGTGGGTAAAGTATGATCCTCGTCATACTTTATCAGTTAGAATATGCTGTTGTCTTATGAAAAAAGCCAGTGAGGGGATGAGGAGCATCAAAACTCAGAAGCAAAATATATGAGGGAGAGCAAGAATTTAACTTCACCTGCATAGAGTATGCTGCATTGAATGTGGAAAGATATCAGAGTGCAGTTGAGAGGATATGGCGTATCATTTCCTTAGAGTTGGGTGGCAGCAAAGTACATTGCCAGTTCTATGCCTTTCGTCATAATTGTGATGTAACACTAAAATTAAGATAAAGGCCAAAATGACTTTAAATTTCAGCAAGTAGTATGTGGTGATGCATGATTTTGCCAATAATCTTACTCCACCATCTGGGAAACAAATTCCTTTGCCCCTGGGATAAGCCGCTATTGGGATAAAAATGCTTGCTCAGTATTTCAAGTCAATGGCATCATAAAATAGTGATATCTTTGCTTTATCTCTATTATCATTGGATTTGGAATGTATAAGAACTGCACACAGAAAATATAACAGCAAACTGCAGCAATGTGTGGCATGATGTAGTATATTGATCTATTAATTGTACACCAAACGATTACCAGTATTGTGACCCCTGTCTCTCAGATCATTGGTGAAATCAACTGGGAAAGCAGTAATAGTATCTATCAAGTGTGATTTTTGGTAAAAACTGAAGTTTTTAGTTTTGCTTTACACTTCTTCACTGTTCACTATGTACATGTGCAAAGTGTATTTCATGAATAGTAGGCCAAAATGAGTGAAACGTCAGTCCATATGACTATTCCAAGTTAACTCTTGATTTGGCCAGGTCACAAACAACCAAAGCTCACTTCTAGGTATAGTTTCAAACTGGAAAAACATTGCCAGAAATGTTTATTCAGTATAAGTGTATGTTTATAAATATTACAGAATAAATTATATATGTGCATTTTCACATCCAATTAGTATGGCATATGGTAATAATTTATGGTAAACCATATTCTGTCTCTGTGGTGGTGTTGAAGCACAAAGCACATGAAAAAGGGAGCAAGCATGTTGGAGTGCATGTGCAATTTGCCTTCGCTTTCTTATTTTCTTTATTTCACCATTCGAATTGGTAATTGAGAAATTCTGAAATATTCAACTTTGGTAGTCATAATGTGGAAAAAGAATTTTAAAAATGAAAATCTGCGAAAAAGTTGCGATCTTTCTCCTCTCTATCTCTATTTTTGCTTTCTCTCCCATCTCCAACAGCGCACCCGCCCCTCACAATCCTTTGTGTTATGCTCCGAATCCTGGCGGAGGCGGCACCAGTGGTGTTGGTCATAGTGCCAGTCCCAGCAGTAAGCTGTCTTATAGACCCGGGACCCACAGATTCGCAGGGCCCCTTCGACCAACAACGCCAACATCCAGACGGGCTTTCCCCATGTCATCATCGTCATCACCATCATCACTTTCATCGTCAACGTCATCATTACCGTCCACATCGTCCATGCCACCATCTTTGTCTTCCCCATGTTTTCTGTGCTCACATACTCAGTTCCCAGTCCAGCAAACAATTTGTCCATTCCACGCCCAGCAGACAAAAGGGTGGGTCTTCAGTGTGCTTGCATGTTATATTGTGATGATATATAACCAAAACGATACATACATTGCTCATCCTGTGCTGTAGATGAATTAAACAAAAAATTCCAATGCATTATTCACTGTATCACTGGGAGTGTTACCAATTTAGCCTTTCACTACCAGTAGTAAGTAACACTATTTGCAGGGGGAAAAGACAGCTTACCAATAACAACTTGTCAAAACACCCATGGGGCAATGGGCATGAGATTTCACATGGAAGCTCTTTAAATTTTATGCTTTCCATTGCTATTCTATTAATTACTTTCAGGTTTTGCTAATAATGTCGCTTTATAGATGCACAATGAAGTGACCTTTTCAAAGGCCCTGAGATTCTCCGGCCTGCAAATGTTGGGCACTCAAGCATGGTTTGTAAATCTTCCAAAGTGGATAGTTAAGGGGTTAACATGACTGTCAGTGTGACCACAAAAAAAAAAAAAAAATGTGGATGGAATAACATTATCTCACAACTGGTTTTAGCTGATGAAACTGGCCAAATTTTTAACACTGTACAGCCAGAACTGGTGAATTCAACCAGCAAATGCAAGCCTTCAATTTCCCTAGAGTTGGGTGGCAGCAAAGTACATGCCAGATTTATAAAATGACAAGTTTCAGCAAAAAAAACAACAACTAAAAGTCTTGGCAAGCCATATGAATTCCCTCCTGGCAGCAATGGGATTATTGTTACCTATGACTTGGCTATCAAGTCGGGTACTACAGGCCCAACAAATGATATTGCACTGGCCCATCCAGTCAACTAACTGCAGTATAGAAGTTGGCAGGACCTAATTTTGTCTGAGAGAGGAAAAAAAAAACCTGTTTCATTTGGAAGTATAATATTCATTATCATAAATCAATTTTTTGTTTTAAGTTTTTGAAAAAAATTTGAAATATCAAATGAAAAAATAAAATCCCGTCAAGAAGTTCAAGAAGAGTTTGGTGAAAAGAGATGTGCACCTGCGTTTTCATGATAGAGCAGGCGATTGTCTGTTATTGCAGCTGTGGATGTGTCCTAAGCACGTTCACCTAGAGCAACACAGCAAAGAAAACAAAATTATAAATTGAAAACAGATTCAAGTAACATAAACTAACATCCCACAGCTGCCACATTAGAAGTTTATCTTGCATTAAATCAGTAAAAATTAGTAATTAATTTTATACTTGTTTTGACTACCAAATTGAATGTGAAATACTGTCTCAGAGCAGAAAATGAAGTGCAGGTCATAAAATAAAGACTTCTTATCTGGGTCATTTTTTTTCTAGTACTTTGTAGAAAACCCTGTTAGCTGACATTTGAAGGTCACAGTGAGAAAAAAAAATATCGGAGTCCAAGTTTTAAACATTTTTCATTAAATTAAACAACATTTGAAAGATTTCCAAAGTCAGAAAAAAATTGTTTGACTTTGGTCAGCTTTAATGACTACATACTGAAGTACAGAATATGCACATATACAAATTACTCTAAATACCTGACAATTGCATATACAGCAAAAGCAATCGGAAAGATTGGCAAAAAAAGATTTGGGTCATGTAGATAAAAGAAAAATTCCACATAGACAAAATGAAGACCTGGCGTCATGTTTCATTCCTTGGGAACTTGTGGCCTGGAACAAAGTTTGAACAATCTTACTGTGTCCTCTGACCTTTTTAAAAAATTTTTTACTTTTTTTTTTTTTTTTTTTTTTTTTACACTAGTTCTCCGAACGGTGAGTGGCAAACAAAACAAAAGAGATTGAGAGACTGCAAAAACAGGTTAGACAAATGCTGAGTTTTTTAAACTATTCGTTCACCGGACAATCATGGTCGCAAAACTTCAGGGAGAAGGTCTTCCCCCCGTCCGCGCCACTTACCAAAAAGTAAACAAACATAATTAATATGAAGACCTCCCCTAACCCGCGCTTTCCTTCTTTCTTTCTTCTTTCTTTGTCCCATACAAATATTAAACCCAACCCTTTGATAAGCCCGCTCAAAAGTCCCCTCTTTAGTGTGTTTTCTTGACTGGCGCGGATGGGCGGAGGACATCCCCTTCAGGGTATACACAACATTGTCTGTGTAACACTCAGCATCAAGCTGAGCACATGTCTTGTTTACTTTCAAGCAGGCCACGCTCAAAGGAAATGGCATATTCGATACTGTGTATCGGTTTTGCTGGCTCCCAGTAAAGAGGTTGCGGAATCGCCATCCATAACAGTTATATAAACATACATTACGGCATCCATGCAGCTCGACAGGAAAAAAAACAGTAGGCCTAGGCCTAGATATGCCAAAATTGTGAGTGTCTCGCTTAAAGGCCATGAAAATAAATGCTTAGACGTCAGGCAGAAGTTTGCGCAAAATAACAGCCTTCGATACTGAGTATCGATTGCTACACCGATACGCAACACTCTAACAATCATAAAAACTACACCAGGAATTTAGACCGGGTTTAAACGCTAAGGCGTTTCACAGTTTTCAAAAAAATATAAGACGTGGTCAAACGCAAAAACTAAGCCAGCCATGCAACTCGGCAGTATCAAAAACGGTAGTATGCAAATTTTCAAGTGTCTAGCTTGAATGGCCATGAAATGCATAGGCGTCACAGACAGTTTACCCCCTGCTCTCATTATTATAAGATGATCTCATATAAGGAAGAGAACTGTAAAGTTGGTCTATTTGTACAGTTTTGATACTATTTGCAGTTTGTGGTATCACAAAATCGTCTGGCATCTCCCTAGTTTGTAGATCTTCTGCATCCCTTTTCCCCTAAAACTGAATTCATGTCACTTGTCAGCAGTGGACTCACAGGAGGTGGTGGGTGCTTTGGGGTTTCCTTCTGTCCTGTCATTCTGCTATATAGTCTATGGCCTTGCTTCTTTCCAGCACAATATGACCAGTGTCATGTTGATGTGCTTTCTCCATACTCAAACTTAGTGGACTTCAGCCGATATCTGATATATCTCATGTTATTATTAATTTCAAGTTAATAATGTAGTCCATAGGTGGTCATAACGCTCAACATTTCTATATTTTCATTATTTGTTGTTTAGAGGAACTGAAACTTTGATGCCAAGTTTCTCAAAACTGAAGTCATTGGAGATACAGCACTTGTGTACTGTGGTGATAAAATGTGGAATTAAAATGTGGCATAAGAAGGAAAAAAAACAAAGGAAGTGCTTAGAGAGGGACACATGTCCCCCTCTAAGCAAGTGCTTACAGAGGGACATACACACATGTCCCCCTCTAAGCAAGTGCTTACAGAGGGACATACACACCTGTCCCCCTCTAAGCAAGTGCGTACAGAGGGACACATGTCCCCATCTAAGCAAGTGCTTACGGAGGGACACGAGCCCCTCTAAGTAAGTGCCTACAGAGGGACACATATCCCGCTCTAAATGTATGCTTACAGAGGGACACATGCGCCCCCCCCCCCCCCTTCTAAATGTGTGCTTACATACTACAGAGGGACACATCACATTATTTTAATGTCTCTAAGCACAGGATTTAAGATATCTTTCAGCGCAGGATGTAAGAGGGACAGTTGCATAGATCAGTTCCTTTAGCATGGAGGGGCATAGTTAGAACGTATTATGCAGTCACTGTGTGGGCTCTGAAACAAAATAAATATTTTTGAAGATCTAGATCTAGTTCTGGATCTCACAGATGCCGGAGCAATAATATGCGCTCCAAATTTAATCTGTTTGTGTGGCCAGTACGTTTAAGTTTAAGTTTGAAGACAAGCACTATGACACGATAACAGCCACGTTGTGCTGAGAAAAGTCAGATGATAGACAGAGGTAAAAGAATGACAGGATAGAAAATGAGCCTACCACTACCAGGGACATGCACCAACCGCTGTGCTAGCCTATACGTGTGAGAAGAATCACAAGGTGACAGAACATCGGAGCGTCTATTTTACGTATGGCGGCAAATAGGATATTTTACTTATTTCGAGAGTGCGGAATGTCTATTTTACGTATGACAGCAAATAGCCTGTAGGCTGTTTTACGTATTTCTGCAAAATATTCCTTTCGCTATTTTACGCACGATGGCGTATGACCATGCGCTGTCAAAGTCGGCATGGCAATTAGTGTTAGGGGTAGGGTGAGATTTAGGGTTGGGAAGATCTTTCGATCTAGTTGTACATAAAATAGCCTACAGGCTATTTGAGGGCGCCGCCATGTTGGACGATCGAAATCAAAAACAGGCAAACTTCCCAAAATAGAATATCCGTCGGTTGGCTGAGTAAAAATAGCAAGTCACCATATTTCGATGACGTTTTTCACATATATGTCCCTCTGTAAGCACTTGCTTAGAGGCGGACATGTGTCCCTCTCTAAGCACTTCCAAAAACAAAACAACTGTTCATAACAAATAAGAAGAGACCTGTACTATATTCTCACAGAGACATAGAACATAAGTGAAAATAAAAGTGGATGAGAATTTTCCTCCTCCGGACTGACCTCAGCCGTGTCGTCTGTTTGTCTTCTCTCGGCTGGTATATATTCATGTATCATCACGTATGAAAAAAGAATCAAAATGCACAGGGTTCAGGTCTGTCGAGTGGTTTCAACCCATTTTAATCCCTATGAAGATTTTCCTATTTCCTTGTACATAATGGAGAAAACTTTCATTTCAATTACTTAATACCATCACCAGGTTAAAAGAAAAAAAAACAACTAACCATTTGAAAAACGTGTTTTTTGTTTTTAAAAAAAAATTTATTCTTTATCTACAAAAGTTGCTGTCAGCTGTTCCCAGTGAGAATATACAATGATTCTGTGGACATATGTTCTTCAGTTTATTCTCCCTAGATATAATAATAATAATAATGAAGATCATTTATATAGCGCCCAGTGCAAACAATTTGTTCTAGGTGCTTTACAGAAAGTCTTGTTCTCTCCATCTACAACTCACTCTCTCTCTGTCTTCTTCTCATTCACTCTCTCTCTCTCTCTCTCTCGCACTCCCCCCCCCCCCCCCCCTCTATCTCTGTTAGACATAAAAGATATATCTTGTTTTTGTATGCTTTCCTTTCTTTCATTGTTTGCTATTATATCATTTTCCTTCTTTTCATCAGTGCCGATGCCCTCGAGAAAAATCAAGAATTGGAATTTGAGAGAAACCGAGAGAGGTTCTTGTTTTGCAAGGTCAGTAACTGTCTGTTACGATTATGTCAGTTCTAATTCTGGAAACGTGGTGCAAATATTTTTTTATTTTATTTGGTAGGCCTATGGCTATGAATATGTATTAATATGTAAGTAACAACTGAAAACAGTGCAATAAAAAAAATCACTTTTTAACAGTGTGTGCATAGTATCCTTTATAGTAAAAGATAAAATACTATTTGTAAATTGAAATAATTCATATTGCCACAAAGGAAAAGTCTGATAGTATTTTGTCTTTAACAAAACATATAATCACATGAAAGTGATGAATATGAGAGTAATCAGTAGGATGCAGTCAAGACTGCTCTAAGACTGATAAGTATTGTCATCACATCAGATTGTTTGTTATTAAAGGCTTGAAATCAGTCTGGATTGAAATAAGAGGGGCTGGTTTTTATACCATGCCTTAGTCCACTGGTACCTGAACCCCAAAACAAACAGCATAATGGAGCATAGTGAATGGTCCATACAAAGCCCTAAAACCCAGGACTGCTATAATTAGGAGAAGGACCTAAGGGCCTTGAAAGAGGTGGAGTTTTCATAGTCATGCCATGCTTAAAAAACAGTTTTTGGTAAATATCTCAATTTTAGGTTTTCATGACTTGGGCAAGATACAGAACAAAACCCCAGAATTCTGTAGATGTGATGTTAGCATAGTCATAGCCATAATGATGTTCCGAACAAATCAGATGTCATTATTAAGTGTTTTTTTTTCGTTGCCAGTGGGGTGCTCAAGCCTTGCGCAACATGCTGATCGTTCCACCAGGATCAGGCATTGTCCATCAAGTCAACCTGGAGTACCTGGCTCGGGTGGTGTTCAGTGACAGTGGCGTCCTCTATCCAGACAGCGTAGTCGGGACAGATTCCCATACCACCATGATTAATGGACTTGGAGTGTTGGGATGGGGTAGGTTGTTTTAGCTTCTCAGCCATAGTGTGACCTAGGCCTGCCAACTATCCTGTATTTTGCAGGATTGGATTGTATTTTTAAAATTTTTGTTTGCATACTTCTTTAATCCCATTTGGGAATTTTGCCTTCATTGCAGCCCAGTTACAACTAGAGCTACAGCGCAGCGGGTGTGTATGGGGGGGGGGGGGGGGGGGGGATTTTTATTTAACTTTGCCCAGGCATCAGCCTGTTCGGCCTGCTCTTCTTGATTTCCAACTGCCAAGGTATCTTTAACATGCACACGGACCCTCCAAGTTTTTCGCCCTTATCAGAGAATAATTCTCAATCCCACCTACCATAGGATCAGGGAGAGGAAAATATGAGAAAAATCCCAAATATTCCAACATGCGTACTGCCTACACTGACCGGGATTTGAACCCAGCAATTCATTTGCAGTATTTTTGGGTGCCTACGTTGTTTGTCTTAGCCTTTGAATATTGGCAATAATTCATTAAGCACGAGAAGGAATGACATTTTATTTTTAAGTTATATATAAAGTATAAAGACATTATCCACTCTGCCTAAACTTTGATCTGTAGTTTGGAAGAGATCATTTGGCATGATTTATTATTGTGACAGGTGTGGGTGGTATTGAAGCAGAGGCTGTGATGTTAGGCCAGGCAATATCCATGGTGCTGCCTGAAGTTGTAGGCTACAAGATTACTGGTGCCCTCAATCCTCTAGTCACCTCTACTGATGTGGTATTGACCATTACAAAGGTAAGCTGGCAAAACTCTAGTGTGTTGCAATTAATTCAGGGCTCATAGCATTCAAGAAACTCCCAGAATCTAGAAATTCCTGGAATTTCAACATGACACTATCTGTACCTGCCTCTTGTGAAAGTACTGTCGTATTTTTAATGTGGCAGTGTTGCAACGAATTAATGAACTAGAATGGAAATATGAGCGCCTGGTAGTATGACAGTCATTAATTTCTTCCATTAGATCTAGCTCTTTATGTTTGATAAATATTTGTTAACACTATCCAAGACAACACCTCCGACAAATATTTCCCAATCCCATCCTCCAAAACTTTTTGAAAAATCTAGAAAACCTCCCTAAATCTCCTAGAATCTTGTGGAAATGTTTATTTTGTGAATGCTCTGAAAGTTGGATTAATTCTGCCATGAAGACAACTCAAGATCTTGTAATGATGATAGATACACAGCTGACCTTCCGAAAGGGCCATAAAACAGGTCAAATTACTGCTTAGTACTTTCTGAGTATCAACTCTTCAAGTGCTGAACTAAAACAAAACGCTTCCCATTCCTCGAGATTAAGGCCCTTTGGATTCCCTCATTTGATATAATAAAAAACAAGCAGAATCTTTAACGAGACCTACCAGCGCTCATACGGCTTTGATCTGCGGGAAATTTACAGGTGCCTTCGTTTTGACCGGCAGAAGGGTCTTTTTAACATTTGGAGACTTAAAATGGTGGGGAAACATTTTTTTGAGTTTACTTCGTGTCATTAATTGACTACTTCCGGTCCTTAATTTTCACAAACACATGAGCCCATGACCTCGTCACTTCCTGAAAAATTCTTGGTGCACGCCACTGCACACTGTGTGCTGTCCTATCTGTCTATTAGTGCATGACCCTTTGCATCTCAGCATTAGTGCTTTTATGCGGATTCCTTTGAGTCTGGAGTGGTGTCCTTTTTTAAAAAAAATTTTTTTGTTATAATCATTCGAAGAATGGGCAGATTACTAGTTTATTACGTATTTACTGAGTCGTCGTGGTTGTGAGGGGTATGAACCATAGTTAACAAGTGGTTTCACTTCCTATTTAATCATTGTTTAAAAAAAATTATGCCAAGGTGAGAAAAGTAGGCTGGTTTCACACATGTACAGACATTGGGCAACATTCATTAGAATCTGAAGTCGAGCATGAGAGCTTGAAATATGGCTGTAACCCTTAGTAGCTTTCTTTCTGCTAGTAGAAAAGTCATCTGCAATGAGATTCATTCAGAGTTGAATGTTTGGTTGTTTTTGAAGTTTCTGTTCAATTTTTCTTTTTGTAACTTTGACAGATAAGTCTCTCCACTTCCCACCTTGACGTCATCTTTTAAGTCATTTTATTGGTTTGCACATCCAGACAGACATTTTTTTTTTTCAGTATACCAATACAGATGTTGATTATACTTTCAGCATTTGCGGCAAATTGGAGTAGTGGGCAAATTTGTGGAATTCTTTGGTCCAGGTGTTTCAAGTTTGTCCATTGCTGACCGTGCCACTATCTCCAACATGTGTCCAGAATATGGTGCTACAACTGGTTTTTTTGCTGTAGATGAGAAGTCCATCGAGTACCTTAATCAAACAGGTATGCTTCTTTTGATAAGATGTCACCTGTTTACATCATAAAACAATCTTACAATCTTCTACAATGTAGAAAAATTGGTGGTTGTCAAATTGTTCCTTACAGTGAAGGATAATGGAGTGTTCTGAACACCCCCATGAAATGGCCAGATGTGTCGAGAAAAGTAGTTTGTTGTGTAAATTGTCTTGTCGGTTGCCAGTTTTTCTTAACAAAAATTAGATAGTGGCTATTTGGGCCATGTAGCCAAATTACTTACAATAGAATTTTTGTTACCAACTTGTGATCAATTTTTGATAAAGTTACTCTGGCCAAATCACCAATAAAAAGATTATTGTGGCCAAGTAACTAAGCCTTATCTTAGTCCCAACTTCAAAGACCAATAAGTTGCTTATATTTCAATATCTGCTTATGTCATTCAGGGCGTGATGCGGGAAAGATAGCAATCATTGAACAGTATCTCAAGGCCAACAATTTGTTCCGCAACTACAACAACGCTGCAGAGGATCCAGTCTTCTCTGAGGTAGATAAGCTAGTTCTTATTTTTTTTTTCTCACTGTGGTTAACTGGAGGGGGTAGTACTTGTCATGTATTGTGGTAACTGGGAGGTATCACCAGTTATGTATTGTGTTTAACTGGGAGGTATCTCTAGTCATGTATTGTGGTTAATTGGGAACACCACTAGTCAAGATTTGTGGTTAACAGGGAGGTACCACAAGACATGTATTGTGGTTAACTGGGAGGTACCACTAGTCGCATATTGTGATAAACAGGGAGGTACCACTAGTCATGTATTGTGGTTAACTGGGAGGCACCACTAGACGTGTATTGTTAACTGGGAGGTATCAATAGTCATGTATTGTGGCTAACTGGGAGGTATCACAAGTCATGTACAGTGGTTAACTGGGAGATACCACTAGTCATGTATTGTGGTTAACTGGGGGTACCACTATTGCACTAGTCAAAATTTGTGGGTAACTGGGAGATACCACTGGTCATGTGTTGTGGTCAACTGAGAGGTACTTCTAGTCATACATTGTGGTTACCAGGGAGATACCACTAGGCAAGTATTGTTGTTAACTGAGAGATACCACTGGTCATGGAAGTTAGTAGAAATATGCCAGTGTATTGTGATTAAGTGATTGAAGCCAAATAGTGGGGAGCGAATGCCACGGATGGCCTCTTTCTGCTATTTTTGCTGACTTTTTTACCCATAACAGATTGTAGAACTGGACTTGGCCACTGTGGTTCCCTGTTGTTCAGGCCCTAAGCGCCCTCATGATCGTGTGGCAGTGAGTGAGATGAAGGAAGATTTCAGTAAATGCCTCAACAACAAAGTTGGTTTCAAGGTAGGTCATGATGTTCAGAGTTGTGTGTCTCTTCAAAGTCATTGTGGGTTTTATTTCACATATAATTTATGTCTGTGTCTGAGTTAGTTGATTCAACGAATAGCAAAAACGGGGGAACATCCATATTTATAACCTGGCCATAGAGGGTAAGAGAGACAAGAACCCAAACACCTTTTGATACGGATTTTCTACCTCTGACGATCTCATGTAGTGGCACTCTCCAAAGAGTTTGAATAATTTTTTTTTTAACTGAAAAGTCAAAAGCAGGTTTTGATTCCTCCCTAGCCTAATGCAGGTGCAGTGCTCCTGTCTCAAATTGAGGATGGCATGAAGAATAAGTTCCAGTGGAATTGGCTTGAGAAGGACAGTCACAGAAATTTTATAAGGCTTCTTGTAGATATCCAATACAGATCGTAACTTTAGCATTGAAAGTATTTTTGTATTTGTATTTGTATACTACTTTAATCCCATTTGGGAAATTTGCCTTTGTGTCATTGCACCCAGTTACAGGTGGAGCAGGCACGTCGGCGGCACATTCGGGGGGGGGGGGGGGGGGGGGATTTTGAAGTAAGTTCAGAATATCATTCATGTGGAACTGACTCCATATTTAATTTTCCCAGTACTCTGTGGCAGGCTTGGTCAGTGGATTCTCTCTTATTAATTGGATTTCAAGATTTTAATTGACAAGGTGCCACAGCACAATAGTTTTGCAAAATTATCTGGATCTAGAACTGGATTCACTGCATGTTTTCAGAAGTTTAGTTCGGATATTTTGCATTTTACTGGCCATTTATTCCTTTCTTTAAAGAAGCAGTCTAAAATTTCTTCCCTGCCCTTCTTTATGTGTAGGAGCGGGGCAAAGAAAAAAAATCAAAAACAGAGATCTTACTATTGGTGAAAACAAATTCAGACAATTTTATCGAGGGTCATTTACGGGGATAAGGGACAAGAAAAGCAGGGAATGTTACACTGTAAAACATGACGAAGAAAAGGCAAGGCTCAACTTAAAGAATTGTCATTGTTGAACATAACAAGAATATGTTCCCACAATTTCTTTACCTGTTACAAACTCCTGCTTTTCAAAATGAATTCAGTCAGGTGAAAGTGGCACATTTCTAGGTTTGTGATTTCTTGTAGTTCTCATTATAAGTTGGTTGTCTTTGGTTTTCATCATAATGCTGTTGCCAGTTGGCCCTAAATTTCGGCGCATATTTGCTACTTGCCCTTACTTACATAAGATATTCACTTTTCCATTCAATTCAGGGTTATGCCATTGCTCCTGAGAAGCTGAACACCACCATTCCATTTGTATACGAGAACCAAGAGTATACACTGAAACATGGCGGTGTTGTCATTGCTGCCATTACCAGCTGTACCAATACCAGCAACCCTTCTGTTATGCTGGGGGCAGGTAGGTACTGTAAAGTTCGGTCTATTGAGCGCACCTGTATATAATATGTGAGTGTGCATGGGAAAACCCGGCACAAGTTGGCAGAGCTGATTTTTAGAAAAACGGCTTTGAAGTGAAAATATGGGTCCGACACAAACTTCCAACTTGGCTGTTGTTTAGGGGACCGTGGCATGTTACAGGGTAAACTGTAGACGAGCAGTGAACACTACTCACTATGATCTCTATAACGGCTTTGTAATTAGACTACGGTCTCCCAACAGCAATCACTCCAATATTACTTGGTCAATTAGCTATTGCCACTTATAGGATTAAATGCCGTTTTCTCCAAATCTTGTTTTAGGGGGGTCACTGACTTCAATTTATCAGAAATGTCTTGTCTTTTATTATATGTACAGAACTCAAAATGTCATGTTGCCGACTTATGCCGGGTTTTCCCATGCACACTCAGTGCATATAAGCCGCATCCACTAAATTTTTTGACAAAATTGGAACTTTTTTCAACAAATAAGCTGCAGCAGATATATACAATACAGGCATTTACAGGTATCACATTTATTCAGTGTCATCATCGTCCTGTCCACTGAATCTACTGAAATCTTCTTCGGTGTCGGGAATTAAACAGTCCTAGTGGCGCTTCCTCCGCCATTTTGTCACTGTCACTGACTTCAGCCTCATTTTCACTGTCGCTTTCCTCTTGAGGCAAGGTGACGGTCACTTCAATGTGTGTGGCTTTGATTTACCGGTAGAAATATGAGCAGTTAACACTGAAAACATGAACAGATAACACTTTAAAATGGAGCATGAACATGAACAGTTAACACTTAACATGGAGCTAAGAATAGACGAGGGAGTAATGCTCCTGGAATCGGAAAATTCTGCAAATAAGCCGCGGGGTTTAAAGCTGGAGGAAAAAGTTGTGACTTATCGACTGAACTTTAGATTAGTTTGTGCTTTGCACGCAGATAGTATCAGGTTTCTGATGTCATCATCAGCATCATCATCATCACTCCTCCATGTTATAAATAAAAAGGGAGAAAAAATAAACCAACAACATAGCCATGATTGTGTTTATGAATGTCTATTGAGCGGGTAAGTGTTGTGCCTTGTCTTGTGTTTGTTGTTTTGTAAAAGAGACCTGATGACTATTGTATGTTATATTATATATTGATGGACTTGCATGCAAGTGTTTGATATGACGTGTCAAAGTTAAATTGCTCTCTGAGGAAAAATGGTTTTCTTATAGCTCACTTTGTTTCTTGGTGTAGCTCAGATAGATGGGTGGAAATTGTGAATCCTGTTTGCCTGCAAATCAGTTGCGAACAGTTTGTAATACTATTTGCTACCCAGTTGTGCCCTGTTCAAGATTCTCATTTGGATGCTTGTGTTGGCTGGTGCATTATATCTTTTACATGGATGTTGTCAGCAGAATCAAGTGGTTGGAGTCCACCATTCACTGTCTTCAAAATTTCCTGTGATATATGAACTGATGTAACATTGGCTAATTACATCATGTTGAGCTTTCTTTACTTCAGGTCTTCTTGCCAAGAATGCAGTGGAAGCTGGTCTGACTGTCCAACCTTACATCAAGACTTCCTTGTCTCCAGGCAGCGGTGTTGTGACTTACTATCTCAGAGAAAGTGGTGTTACTCCTTACTTGGAGAAATTAGGGTATATAACAATTTTTTCTCTCATTTCCTAGGTCATGTTTTTAGAAAATTGTGAGGCGGCCCGGGAAAACCCGGTCAAAGTCACACTGGGAGATCCTGAGATATAGGCTAATAAAGTCAATTTTAGGCTCAACTATCGAAATTGGGTCAAGTAATCCACGTCATTTCTTGGCCATTTTTATGTGGATTTCACTTAGTTTCAATGAAAAATTCAACCAACAAATTGATGAAAGTGATGAATTAATGTGACTTAAAAGTTCAAAACCAGCAGATCGATATCCTTTGATTTATGAATTTTAATCCACCACAACCCCCCCCCCCGGTCTTTACACTCATTGTAACGGGCACAACGTGTAGAATCTATTTCAAGTGAATGCGCATGAATATATGGCACCAAAATGTAGTGCGCATGACAGAAATAACCTAGAATCCAAAAATAGGTCACACAAAATAATCCGTCCGATTTTTTTGTTCTTTTTGCAAAGAACAACCTGTTTATGTGGTAAAGTATTACATGCTATAATATTCTACTTAGTTTTTTTAATGTTATTTTGTACTTTTAATAACATAAAACGAACAAAAATATACGTAAAATTCATGGAATGTAGGGTAACCTTTCACCCACGGAGTTCAACCACTTTAAATGCGATTTTCTCAATTTCATGTTTTCTTACCCTCCCGACTTTAAACTCCAGTATCTCAGCTTGTAGGTGAGATATCAACATGAAATAAAAAGCAAAATGATCAGGAATGGCTGTAGATTAAGTTAGGAACACAATTAGAAAATGTGACTTTTGAGACTTTGACCTGGTTTTCCTGGGCCACCTCACAATTTATGTTGTGTATTTTCCCTTATTTTTTTGCCATTTGTGCTGGCCACATGTGGGATCCATTTGGTCAAATTGGCCATCAAGTCAGATTTGATCCCATGGAGAGTCACATTTAACTCATTTACACATTCTATTCATGAAAAACAACACACATATGGAAGCACTTCTGGGGAATCACAATCAACCAAAACCTTAGTTGCGACAGAACCACCCTTGGCTGACTAGTGCTGTGTTCCCGGATTGGCCTCTACGGCTTAAGTTACCAGATTGAGAAAATGGGTTCCAATAATCATCATTTTCTTGTCTTTACTTTGGTCTTTCCTTTGTTGTGCCCTGCCAACATTCTGTCTTTCCACCTTTTCCATGTACCTCTCTCTGCCATCTTTTTACTTCCTCCTGCTTGCAAGTCTTATCCTCTGTGCCTGCCATTCTTTCTTTTCTTTCTTCTCCATCCTGTCATATCTTCTCAACCATTTCCCATTCTTCCAAGTCCACTCTTTTGTTAATTCCAGGTTCAACATTGTGGGCTATGGATGTATGACCTGCATAGGAAATAGTGGCCCATTGCCTGATGAAGTTGGAGAAGCCATAGAGAAAGTAAGTAACAGAGGTTGGGACAACACACATTGAAATGAATCAATACTGTGAGCTGAGTTATTTCATGGAGATGAAAAAAACGTGTTTTACTAACAGTGTTCAGTTATGACAGTCAGGACATGACGTGGTCAGTCCTGAATATTTTCACCCACCTGTTCAACACTCGCCAGTTGGCAGAATGAAACATGGCAGTATGCATTGTTATAAATTATAGAAATTCTGAGTTTTCGCAATGCCTTATGCATGAAGGTTGGGGGGGGGGGGGGGTCCTGAGAGTGATTTTCTAAACTATTCAATTAAGGCATTTTCAAGCTTGATATTTAGATTCAGCATGACCAAATTAGAGGAAGGAAATTGCAGAAATTATTTGTTTTCATTTGGTTGCCATGGAAACGCCGCCATATTGAATTTTGCACCCTGAAAAATGCGTATTTTCAAAAGCCTGAGGCTTCTGTGTTTTTCATTGAAATCGTATCAAATTTTATACACATGTACTATGGCCTAATGTGCATACCCGTAAATATCAGTTTTTCAGAATATGCAATAGTTTTTTTTTCACAAATTTTTGAATGTTGCAAACATTCAGCCAAATTGATTTTTTTCACATTTTTCTATCACTCTCATATCATTTTCTCAAAAAGTATATAAGATAAAGAAAAAATGATACGTAGTGTTATTTTACATACATTGAAAAAGATTCATGCCAAATTTCAAGTAAATCTGTCCATAAATAAAAAAGCCTTAGGGAAAAATGTTCTCAAAAAGTATATTTCGAGAAAATCGCATCTAAAGTTCTGCAGTGATTTTTGGCCAGTTTCTATAGGTACAATGTGCTGTTACCTCCTCAAAACATTCCTGGTTGATAGGCTTGACTGGCATCTTGGAATAATTAGCCACACGTTCGTATAACATATCACAAAAACTCCCGAAGAGGCGTAATTGTTCGGCAAATCGCACTCACCAATTTGTTATTGTCTATCAGCTGTTTACAATTGAGCGTAACGTAGTTTCCCCTGCCCTAGGACAGCAACCAATGAAAACGTTTCCTACCGCTGGATAACTTCCGCCGACCAATCACAGAGCTCAAAAAACACGAGCACGAGGTCGCGGTCACGGCGCGACCCCAAAGGTCAGATAAGTGGGTTGGGAAGCCACCATTATCATAGGACATTAGGAGTGTGTTGGTCTATTTCCAGACAGTAGCAAGGAGAAAACGAAACGCAAGAGAGCTGTCATGCGTACTGGCGGTGGGCGACATGTTGAGGAAGGTCTCGATACCCAAGAAATACCTTCTAGGTTACTGTAAAGGCCTCAAAACTTCAGGTCAACTTGACTGTTTGAGACGAGTTTGGGTGATGTTTTAGGCACCCCCCATGTAGAAAAAGATTAGCTTACATCAAAAATATTGCAGTTTGGACCACATGAATGATAAAATCATAGGCAGAAATGGTTGAGCTTGCCAAAAAGCAAATAATCGCAAATTCGATATTTTGACCCGAATTTTCGATTTCAGGACCCCCCCCCCCCCCCCCCCCCCCCCCCAATTGCATGATGATTGTTTTCGACCTAGATAAAAATGAGTGACATTGATTATAAAAACTCACGCAGTTTCTGTATATTTTTAGTAAATTTATCCCATCCCCCCCTGTAAGCATTTAGTCTGGTTGGGTGGTCATTCCAGTAGCAGGTGTATTTTTTTCATTGAAATTGAAAACCGTAGTGGGCTTCTGATGCTGTTACTGAAAACCTAACCTATCTTCAATCCCAAGGCCTAAGTCTAAGTGTGAAAAATGTTTTTAAAAATGAGCATGGCATCATCATGATCATGGCAAATAAATTTTGATCTTTACACAAACTTCAGGAAATCTGGTAAAAAATGTCCAGATCCACCTGAAACGTGATCCACATGATCAAATCAGTAATTGAATCAGATTATGTCTTGTGGAGTCTTATTATTTAACTGCTCCTGGGATTTATTAACCCTCATGCGAGGTGTCAAAATACAGCATTGACTTTCCAGGCATTCACTCTGCAGGGGTGTATCAATATGGCAAGGTCAAGCTGACCTCGCAGCAAGGTAGCCATACTTTCATGCATCAGGTCACTATCCTCTTTGAAAAGTAACTTGATCATTGGTTAGACCCTTGCAGACAAAATGTTTTATGGGTTAATTCATTATCAAGTATGATAAGGCATAGCAGCGAATGTTTTCATACCAATACAAACCAAACCATGTGGACAGTGTTAGCGTGGTCATCGCACATCGGCAAGGGTCAGTGCGACCCAGATAAGATTCCCCGCGAGGAAGGCCACTGATCGGTCAGCGGGCTTTACGGGTAGCGCGCTGGTCGTGGGTTAAGGAAAAGAATTTGCACACACTGGCAAATCATAATCAACCAAAATCTCACTTCAGACAAGATCACTATCGACCAATAAAAGTGATGTTTTCCCTGCTCTGCCCCATCAACCATATGGCTGGTTTGAGAAACTGGATTACAAGTGGACGTCCATTATACAAACCCCAGGAAATCAAATCAAAACATTTTTTTTTAGATCCATCTAAAATAATCAAATTTTTTGTGCTGCCTGTCTCCAGGGCGATCTTGTGGCCTGTGGTGTGCTATCTGGCAATCGTAACTTTGAAGGTCGCATCCATCCATTGACCAGAGCTAACTACCTGGCATCTCCACCTCTGGTGATTGCATATGCCTTGGCTGGGACTGTTGACATTGATTTTGAAAAGGATCCTTTGGGTAAGTCAAACACTGGAAACCATCTCCTATTGAGAAATTCTTTGGCATGAAACTGAAGAACCAGGAATGCAGTTGACTCTTATTTTAATGTCTATTCTCATATAGTTAGTATTCTGGGACATCCTTGCACTAGTCAGTCAACATTCTGTTTTTTTTTTCTTGGCCGCCCTCCTTGCATAATGATTACCACCATAGAGATATACTATAAGAATACTAGATACAACATGCTCCTCTTATATGCACATAACAAGTTGCCACTGAGAGGATGCTGGTGATGCCATTTCATTAGGCAGAAAGTGAATGTAACAAATTGTAAAACTCTTTTCAAACTTACACCAGTATGCCCGTTAGGTAGTTTGTTTGCTGAAAGTGGCATCGGAAAAGCTTAGACTTAAGTCCAAAACAAAATGGTCATTGATGCATTCAATTGCGAGTGTCTCTTGTGATCTAGTAGTTACCCTCATTTTGTTTTGGTAAGCATGGCAACCCTGTATGCATCTGATCTGTGACCTTTCCATATATTCATCCTAAGGCACCAACGCAGAAGGTAAACCAGTCTTCCTGCGAGATATTTGGCCCACTAGAGAACAGATTCAAGTGGTGGAGAAAGAATTTGTTGTGCCTGCCATGTTCCAGGATGTTTACTCTCGTATCTCAGTAAGTGCTGCTGCCTCACATACGGTTCACTCAGGTCTTTAAAAGTCCCCAGTTTTCAGGAAAGAAAAATTGACCTTAAACAGTCTTTACATTTGGAAAATAAGATCAGTCCTTAAAAGGTCCTGAAAATATATATTTCAAGTGAAAATTTTGAGACTTAGTTCTTCCTGGGTTTAGAAGTGAATGAAGGTTAAAGAATACTAGTATTGCAATCTTATTATTAAAAAAAATGGTGGCGAGAGTAATTCATTGTGGTGGAATTTTGGCCCTTTTTTTGCTCAATGCTGCAGCCTAAGTGACATTGTCAAAAATTATAAAATTAATTTTCTTAAGTGTCAACTAATCCAATCCAATCGCTTTTGTATCTACTGATTGGGTTAATTCAAGTTTCAGGTATTTTTAAATAAAAAGTTGTAAACATGTAAAACACAATGATCTCTGTTTTGTCTCCCTGTAGAAGGCCCATTGCACCGGAAACGATATTATTACGCGTTCACTTCCGTGCGCGCAATTTCCCAATCACAAATTAATGAGTGAGTAGTGCTCAGAAGCGCATGGAACCTGTAGTAAGACTGTAGATTAAGGGAAGTTTTGTAGACCAAAAAGAAAGAGAGAGATAGAATGGTGGGTTCACAGGTTGATCCCGGATAATGCCGGGAACTTCATCTAGTGGTATCAAAAAATGATAGGTCTTTTCGATCAATGCATATATATATGGTGTTCAGGTGTTTGGAAATGGTGCATTTGATGCACATTTTTGTTGCTAGGGCCTTTTTAAAAAGTTAACACAGATAGCGCTGCTGGTCATTTCTTAACCCATTGCACCTGACTTTTCTCCCTTCAGCAAGGGAACAAGAGATGGAATTCACTGGAGGCCCCAGAGAGCAATTTGTATCCTTGGCATGAAAAATCAACCTACATCAAATCTCCTCCTTTCTTTGATAACATGGTAAGATTTACTCAGGTTTGCCTGTGTGTTTATGCCTGGTGTTCCGTATGAAATCCATTCTTCCCTTTGAGCGAGTATCACTTAACTCTTTCTGTCGCAAGCCATTTAGTACCAGATGCCCAAGGGACACAACACAGAGCTTAAGACATTAAGTCTACTAAGGTGTACACTTTCAAATAGTAAAAACAAGAGTGATATATATAAACAAAGTTTATGTTGTTATTTACCATACTAATATGAAAAAGCAGAAGTTTTATATTATGTACAATTCAGTGTGATTTCGTGTGTCTGCTGCTATGTTTAGCCCCAGGATAGAGATGGTGGGGAAAAAAAAAAAGCAAAACATTAATGACGATCGATGCATGGTGTGTTGGTCGGGCATCTAGGCGATCAGCGCACCATGCGTTGATGGGGACAGAAAGAGTTAATGGTGGTAGAAACTTTCTCAGATCTGCTCTTGCTTCATATGTCACAGTTCATCTATATAAAAAAACAGCAAGGAAAAAAAATTCACTGCTGCGAGGAAGAAATGCCCAGACCTGAAAAAATTACATGTGAAAGATAGTTCTTTTTGCTTCTATGTTTATTCCTTTGACATGAACGCGAAGTATCGTAATTGTTGTAATAAATGAAAATAGGCCTAAAAATATCGAATAATGCTTTCTCCTCAACAATGATGGCCTCCCTCCTGCCTTTGTTTTGTTTCGTCTTTAAACTTCCGGTTGCGTTTCAAAGTTTGAAGGCATGAGTTTCTGTGAGGTGTATTCGCTGAAGGAAGCAAATTGTGGATTAACGAAAACATGGATCGCCCGTAAACTTTACTGAAAATGGGTAAACAAACTCCAGTCCATAGTAGGCGCGGAATCCGAGTCGATACTGATTCTGTCATTGTATTTTTTTGTGTCTCTGGAAGGAACTTTACTTTGTGTACTAGATCTGGATCATTATAAGTAATAGAAGATAATTCTCCCGGGTGTAACTCAGCTAGTTGTTTAAACAAATATTGTTTTAGGGTAACCCTTTTTCATCACCCATACATGTGGAGACTACAGTGCAGAATGGAGGTTAATTAGCTGATGTAGTTGGTTTAAAGGTACAAGATACTCTTGTAAGTCTGTTGGTATGAAGCATCCAAAATTGTCAGATGAAACTTGGAGATAATTTGTGATCTCATCTGATGAGAAATGCATACTGTTTTATTTTCATGTGACATATTGTATAATATGTGATTTGACTTTCAAACATGTAACAGGAGAGGGAGATATCCGGTGTGCAACCTATCAAAAATGCAGCAGTCCTGCTCAATTTTGGTGACTCGGTGACAACAGATCATATCTCCCCAGCTGGAAGTATAGCCAGGAACAGTTCAGCTGCAAGATACCTGGCAGCCAGAGGGTCAGTTGTATATCTAATCTATCAAGTCATGTTTGAGTTGTCAGGGTCTACATCTAGGGTCTAGTTGTCAGGGTCTACATCATGTTCAATCATGGGTTCATTCTTGTAGGGCCCCCAAAATGGTTTTTTCTTTTTCTTCTTCTTTTAAAAAAAAAAAAATATCAAGCAAGTAATATCTGTATTATAAAAGTATTAAAACAAATGAAATATGCATACGTTGCAGTGTGCTCTACATTAGTCTTTGACCAATAAAACTGTTTGAATTACAAGATATTGTCAAATTCTGCGTTTTAAACTATTGTTTCATTCTTTTTTGAGATAGTATTGAGTGATTTCTGAGTTTGCTTTCAACTCTGTCAAGTTGGCTTTCATAACAGTCTTGATTAAATTGCTTTGCTTTGAAGACAGTGTGGTTGCTTATTTTTTTTTGTGCAAATAGAATGTTCATTTTGGAGTTGAGCATGATATTGAATTATCCCCTTCAAATACTCTTTGCATAGTTTAGTGATTATACCTCCTTGTCAGTAAACCATGCAGGAAGTAGCATTCCCTTTACTAAATTGATGTGTTGTAAAACCTAAACTCAACACAGCACAGATGGGAATCCTCAGGAAATTTCCTGGTATCTGGATTTTTTTTGCTTTCTTTTTGGTTTCTTTGCCCCTGCTTGGATATATGTGGCCCTTTATGTGTGTTTATTGTGGTTGGCTGTGACATGTTTGGTGAAAAGTTCAGCAAATTTTTATCTGTCAGTAGTTGTGATCTCTAACACCAAATCTCCTGGGAATAACTTCCTAACTTATTCCAATCATTTGCTTATTTCAGCCTTGTACCCCGTGAGTTCAACTCCTATGGATCACGCAGAGGTCATGATGAGGTCATGGCCCGTGGAACCTTTGCCAATATTCGTCTAGTCAATAAGTTCTTGGCAAAACCAGGACCCAGAACTGTATATCATCCCACTGGGGAGGAGGTGAGAGAGGCTAATCAATTGGGTGTTTTTTATTTTGAGGGACCGGAACTTTCTGCCAAGCTGGGCTTTGTTTATTCAGAGAATTTCATGAAAAGTTTAAGGGTTACAAGTTATGGATTACAGTATGTCAGATCGTCACAGTAAGCACTTAGTTATAGAAAGGTCAAAACAATACTTTTGGAAAAAGACCACAAATTGGTCACAAGAAACCTATTGTGAATGTTGTGGCTACATGGACTAAATATGTTTTTTAGTTGTTTTTTTTTTGGTTGTTGTTGTTGTTGTCCAATTTTTAAAAGATGCTTTTCGGGCCTGAAGATATCAATTGCATATTTTGTCCTACAGTATTGAAGCGCCTGGATCTTGTTATACTTCAGCACTTTAAAATTCATAGTGATATGACATGTTTTTAGACAATGCATGATTACCCCTAAGCACTATTGATCTTGGTGAGAAAAAGGAGAATTTCTATTATTTCCCTCGTTCATTATGGCTGAAGACAGTGTAATGTGTATATAATCTATAAAGAAATGCTTCCTCTTGAACACAGTCAGTCTAGAAGTTCAAAGCCTTTATGAATGGCTGGGAAAAATATGCCTTGTTAATTTTTGTTTTGCTCATATGCAATGTAGTCTTAATTTCTGTATATTCTCAAGGTCCAATTTGACAGTAAACGTCAGACGTTTTTTTTTTTTCTTAATCAGATTTGTGGTAATAATTCAAAACTCTCCTTTTTGATTAACAGATGGACATCTTTGATGCTGCTCAGAGCTACAAGCAAGATGGCCGACCTCTGGTAATTCTGGCTGGCAAAGAATATGGCTCCGGATCCTCCCGTGACTGGGCAGCAAAGGGACCATGGATTCTGGTAAGTAGCTTGATGCGCCTACGTGCATATAACGTATCATTGCATCCATACCAGTGTACTGCAAAGGATGCATTTATATGTCACACGAACAATCCTTGTGAAGGTTTGTCTGTACTCCTCACATCAGGCATTTGAGAAGCCCATAAGAATGATAGCATTGTTACCATATTTGAAATTCTTTATGTTGTCAGATATCTTTAATGCCATTGTATTTCAAACCTGATATGGTCCAATCATCTCGAAATGGCTTTTGTTGACATTCTGGGCTACTAGACACAATTTTTAAGTCCGAACCTGTTCCTTCTTTAATGCTACTAAATATTTCCTTCATGTTTTGCTCTTATATCGACACATTTCTCCCCTACTAGGGCACAGCAAGTGCATTAGATCTACTACTGTGCTGCAGAAAATGCCCATGCAACTCCTCGTGGATTAAGACTTCTTTATTTCTTTTTGCAGTCCTGGCCGGGAGGGGTGGGAGCCTGGGAGAGGGGGTGGGTGAACAAAAGGGGTGACCATTGGTTTCGACATCGTGAGTGTGGAGGGTGGCACATAAGCACACGGCAGTTAGTACAGAGTACTTCAGACTGTGTACTAATTTTTTTTTTTTGGACAAAACATTCGTGCACAGTTTACTCAAGGCCTTGACCTAGATCTCTTGGTTAACTGCCGTACTGTATGTATATCAATTTGTTTTTTCTGAAGAAACAGGTGGCGGTTGAAAAGAAAAAGTGAAACACTGCGCATTTAATGTATAGCTCTACAGCATCTCGCTGATATTGGCAAACGTTTGCCACGCAACTGCTCTACTTTACAATAATACTGGAGGCACGGGTGACAGTATGCCGATAATTAGAAGAAACAAAGGGCATAATTGCGCTATTTATTGGAATTGGACACTTTTCCCCTGCTTATTTTTTGTTCTCTTCCACCACTAATCTGTTATTTTGACTTTCTCTTTACTTGACACAATTCGTATGGTCCCACTGATGTTGAGATATTAGGATGGCACTGTATGGCGAAAGTGTCTCATATTATTAGACTGTTTACATTTTATTTATATATAACTATTTGATAAATATGTTTTAGAAAGGAAGTTCAACATTGACAAATATTTGTTATTTCTTATGAGGAAGTTATGAATATTATGTTCTGGAGATGTTGCATACACAGCTTGCAAGCATGAATGTAGGCAATTTTAATCTTCTAAGATCGTTGTGAATAATAATCATGATTGTGTTGTATGTGCAACCTGTAGTTCTAGACATCAAACACTTTAAATTTTGTTTCCAGGGAGTGAGAGTTGTGATTGCAGAAAGCTATGAAAGAATTCACCGCAGTAACCTAGTGGGTATGGGCATTGTCCCCCTGCAGTACCTGGATGGTCAGACTGCTGAGAGCCTGGGGCTGACGGGAAAAGAAAACTTCAACATCAACTTACCTACTGAAATCCAGCCAGGACAGAATGTAACTGTTGAGGTGAGCTCAGGGATTTCTCTTACACTGGGAAAAAATTGTATCGCAACCATATACAGTAGACCTCAGGTATAACGGCTTCGGATTGAACGGAACCTTGATTACAACGGCATAAATTAAAATCTCCATTTCATATACTCCTCTCATAAATGAAAAAAACTTGTTTACAATGGCGGCACATAAAGCACACCCCTGATTCAACGGCATTTTTCGTTTCGACGGCATGGAATACATTGAGCAAAATCTTGCACCACTGAGAGATCTATCAGGAGATGGGCAGAGAGGGAATGCACGAGTTGGTTTTGGGGGGAGGGGGGGGGGGTGATAGTGTTATGACCAATTCCTAGCCCTTTGTGTGAACAGATGTGAGATTATGTAACTGTGGGAGGTAGGGTGGTGGGATAGCCAAGCACCGTGGAGGTGGGCGATAACGCAAGACTAGTCACACATGGTCAGTCCTTTGTGTGAACGTATGTCCAATTAGGTAAACAGCACCCACGTGTGTGTAAACCTAAGAGAAAGGGAGTGGTCATTCTGCGTGCGCCTCATGTGTAGATCTATGCCCGACCAAGACAGCGTTCACTTGCTGCGCTACCTTTTGAATGAACACATCAACATTGACTTTTTGAGAAAGAGAAACTGCACTGTGATATAATGATGGCCACAAAGAAGAGAAACTGAAAATGCTTTTCTCTTGAAATGAAAGCAAAATTAATTGAAGAGGTGGACAACGGTGTAAAAAACAAGGCTCGGATCTGTGGGGACAATGAAATTTCTTTGCTTCTGGGACAAGCCCTGTGTATTTATATGAGTGCTTTCCCTTTGACCTTGCCCATAATGGCACCTTGCTTAGAACGGCAGTTTTGCAGTGGTCCCATGAATGCCGTTGAAGCTGAGTTTTACTATATTAACCATGGTCAAAGGGTACCCATTTTGCCAGAATGCAGAATCTGTGGAGCCATTGTTACTGGTTCCTAGTTGAATACTAGTACTAAAGTGAATACTGAATAATATATATATATCTATCTTTTGTCAGGTCCCTTCACTCTAATCTGTAATGAGAAACCTTGGACAGGTCTTGATAAACATTGTTGTGAGGCTGTTAGACAAGGGAGGGAGCGAATGAAAAGGAAATTGATACCGCGAGGACAAGTCACTGGAGAGGAGGGGGGTGGGGAGAATCAGGAGTGTAACCCTATTTTCATTACTTAACCCTTTGAACCCCAACCTTCTGATTTTCCATGTCACTAACAAATTTGAAGGTTGTAACAGCTGATGTTGTTCTAGCACGTTATAGTAAGGGGGAGTTAGTTGATCTAACTACAACCCTTTAGAAAACGAAACTATTACAGCTGTAAAATAAATAAACACGAGATCCGACGATAGATTAAATAATACTAAAGTTTAATAACTGTATAGTGAACAATAAATTACTAGGAAGACACCAGCGAAACTAAATATCTACGCCACACAAAAGGAAACTCACTTACTCACCGCCCAACCATTCACACAGGTCTATATATATAAACATTTCTATAGAAAGTTCCCGAAATAAACGTTACCTTTGCCCTCGCACAAACTAACCAATCACGCATCAATACGTCATCAGGTTACATCACCCAAGGCCAAATCTGGCGTAAACATTCGTTTCCACAACGTTATCGAATATTCGGGAACATACTAATATTTACTGAACGAGTCAAAACACCTGACAACAAGCGAGCGAGGAAAAAAAACTACTCACTAGAAAAGAAGGTCAGGTCACGGAGTACAGCACACTCTGGCGGTAGTCAACAATAAAATGAAAAAAGTAGTGGACACATGCTCAGCCACCAGCACAACAACAAAACCGGGGGGAGGGCAAGGGGCAGCCCGCAGATGCTACACAACTCCCCAATTTAAGTTGAATATCTTTCAACTCCAAAAACATTATACAGCGTCTGCACTATCGTGAAATAATCCTATAGCACTCCCAATCTCACAAAGGTAGTTGCTAATTCTATTACAATTAAACAATTTCAGTGTCTTCCCGAATGTCATCACAAATACGATACAATGCAGTGTACTTTGCATCACTAATACCATAACTAATACAATACCATCATTGCTTCCCAATAGTAAACAGTAGGCCTACTAGTCAAAATAACACAACGCCACCACTGTGGTGAAACAATGGTCAATGATATTATTACAAATCATATAAGGTGAAACGATGGCCCATCGTTTACACAATGCTTCGTGCACGAATCATAGCATATAACTTGTTGTACATAACATGGTTATCTCCAAAATGTATAACTCATACGTACAATGGCAAAAATACCAATACATACCGACCACTGATTAGGGTCTTTCTTCATCATATTAGGTCAAAACAAGTTACAACATTGCAATATAACACAAACACTGCTTGCTCGCAGTCCCCATTTGGGTTACATTTTTCAAAAATTACACCAAGTTCCATTGGTAACTAATATGACATAGCATAAAACCAAAATGTGACTAACACATCATGACTCTATATCAGCCATCAATTCAGTATTCAATCACAGATGAACTATGTCCCCAATTACAGTACAATACTGCCGTCCTAGAAATTCATCCAGTAGGCAAAAGTATGGGTTACAATGCATTTCACTGATAGTGTACTACTTTAAAATACCCTGCTCAGGAAATCGGCACAGACATTTTCTCTGCCTTTTACGTAGTGAATCCTGAATCGATAAGACTGTAATAATAAACTCCATCGTAATAACTTTGGACTGTCAAACTTGGCAGAGTTCAAAAACTCTAATGACCGATGGTCGGTTTGGAGCACAAACTCCTTTCCATACAAATACAAAGTAAACTTTTTTACAGCCCAAACAATAGCTAAACATTCGCGCTCTGAGACCGAATATTTTGTCTCACGAGGCAATAGCTTACGACTAGCATATGCCACAGGGTATAACTTTCCCTCGTGTTCCTGCATAAGACTAGCGCCTAATCCGCGATCTGATGCATCAGTTGCTAAGACAAACTCTTTGGAAAAATCTGGCAGATATAACACGGGTTTGGAGATAATGACATTCTTCAAAGAGGTGTACGCTTTCTCCTGCGTTTCATCCCACTGAACTATATTGGGCTGACCCTTTCTAAGTAAATCAGACAATGGTGATGCAATCGCTGAAAAGTCAGGAATAAATTCATGGTAATATCCCACTAATCCTAAGAATGCTTTCACTTCCTTCTTAGTGGTGGGTCTGGGTGCGTCTCGTACCTTACATACATTCTCTTCTAACAGGCCAATCATACCTTCTCCCACTAAGTGTCCAACAAAGTCTACTTCAGACGTTCCAATCAGACACTTCGATGGTCTTGCAGTTAATCCAGCTTGGTCCATCCTCTGCAGTAAGTCCTTGAGAGTCTTCACATGCTCGTCGAATGTCTCTGTATGAATCAGCAGGTCGTCCACATATGCTGTCACATTGTTCATTCCACGGATCAATGGCTTTACGATCCTGTTCAGTGTGGCTCCTGAGTTCATCATCCCAAAAGGCATCCGAATGAATTCATAGTGTTCGCCCATGGTGACGAACGCCGTCTTGGGAATGTCTTGCTCTCGAACTTTCACTTGCCAGTATCCCTTGCTCAGGTCAATCCGAGAGAATAATTTTCCTCTCGAGAGACTCTGAAACACTTCTAATGGCGCTGCTGTCGGATGAGGGTCGACTACTGTGATCTTGTTTAACCTCCTGTAGTCGATGCAGACTCGGTTGGATCCGTCCTTCTTCTTGACGACAACAATAGGTGAAGCATAAGCTGATGAGCTCCTTCGAATGATGCCCAGCCGTTCCATGGTGCTAAGCTCCTCCTTCAATGAGTCGCGCATAGCGTAGGGCACCGGGTATGGTCGTTGACGAACTGGTACTTCTGTCGTCAGGTCGATGCGATGTTCACCCAACTGGCAGCATCCAGGGAGATTGGTGAAGACGTGCTGGTAATTCTTCACCACATCGCAGAGTTCTTGACGTTGTTCCGATGTCAGTTGCGTTCCATACTGGACATCTCTGTAGCTTTCCTTCTGGCCCCAGCTTCCTAGGTCGGCAAGGTCCTCCGTCGTTCTACCGTTGTCGCCTTCCAGGTCGCAGTCCTCGATGACTGTCATGCTAGCTGACTCCACGGGTAGACTCTTGTCTATCAGGTCGTCCTCTGCCAGTACAGTCTCAGCACTATCACCGCCGCCGTCCTTTATGGCGTTGACATGTTCAGGCGTGGTATCTCTCCTACTGTTGTCCATCCCACACATCTCTGTCACAACAGGTCTCGGTTCTATTGCCACTGCTGCTGCTTTTGACGTCCTTGGAATGTATCTCTTGAGGAGGTTGGCGTGCAAGGTCTTTTCTTTTGCACCCATCTTGACTCTATAGTCGTTGACACCGACAACTGAGACTACCTTATATGGTCCCTTCCATTGGACTAGGAGCTTGTTAGTGTTCGTCGGCAGTAGCACCAACACTTCATCTCCCGGGCAGAACTTCCTCTCTCGCGCCTTCCGGTCGTAGTAGGTCTTCTGTCTACCTTGAGCCTTGGAGAGTTCTTCCGTCGCTAACTTCCATGTGTCCTCCAGCCTCTCACGTAGTTCCATGACGTACTGGTAACTGGTCTTCGTTTCCGGCTCCTCTACGTCCTTGGTCCATAGTTGTCGTAAGATGTGCATGGGTCCTCTCACAGTTCTCCCATACAGCAACTCGAATGGGGCAAACTTGGTCGACTCTTGGGGAACTTCACGATATGCGAAGAGCAGCGGGTTGATGTATCTGTGCCACTGCTTGGGTTGCTCTGCGCACAGTCGTCTCAATGTTTTCTTCAGTGTGTCGTTGAATCGCTCCACCAACCCGTTGCACATAGGGTGGTAGACTGTAGTGATCGACTGTTGAATTCCCAGTAGTCTATTCGTTTCCTTCATGACATCTGACATAAACTGGGTCCCTTGGTCGGACAAGATCTCTTCGGGCACACCCAAACGGCTGTAGATGTTCACTAAGGCTTCTGCTACCGTTTCTGCGTCGATCTTCTTCAAGGGTGTGGCTTCGGGGTAACGAGTAGCGTAGTCTATGTACACCAGGATATACCGATGTCCACCTTCACTTGGGGGTTCGATAGGTCCTACTAAGTCCACGGCCACTCGCCTAAATGGTACGTCCACTACTGGCATACTCTGCAGGTGCACCTTTGGTGTCGCTCCTTTGTTCACTGTCCTCTGGCATATGTCGCATGAGCGGCAGTATCTCGCGACGTCACCTTCAATTCCAGGCCAATAAAAATTGCTCATAACTCTGTCTTTGGTTTTCTTCACGCCGAGGTGTCCTCCGACGATCGAGTCGTGGGCTACACTCAGTACATACTCTCTCAGTTTCTCGGGTAGTACCACTTGCCTTATAACCGTCGCCTGTCTCAGGTCCTTGTAGATCCGGTACAGTACTCCTCCATGTTTCTCAAAATGAACAGATTTATTGCCTCTATTAGTTGGGATCTTCTTCTGCTCTAACTTCCTAATGACTTCGTCTTCTTCTTGGAGTCGGATAAGTTCCTCTCTATCCACTCCCGCGTGCCGTTCTGCCCTCGGCACCTTCAGCGACGTAGACCGGTCCTTCCTCTTCTCCTGGGCCCTCGTGGTCACCGCTCCTACCATCACCTCAGTATCAGGGTCGTACGGATCCTTCGCTCCGTCCACGTTCCCGACTACTAGGTCGCAGATGGTCTCCGGGAGACACAGCGCCGTCACTTTGCCCGTCAGGTAAGGCGTCTTCACGTCGATAACGGCTTCCTCCGCCGCTAGCAAGGAGTTATCGATCCTCGCGATAAGTTTCTTCCCACCGGTGAGCTGTCCGTCGTCCACCAGTGCTCGCCGCACCACTACACCTTCACAGCCGGTATCTCTTAGGACATCTACCGCTCGATTTCCAATCAAGCCCTTCATCACTGGTAACTTCAGCTTCTCCACGGTCCTTCCGTCACTGCATCCTCCGCACGTAACAGGCACCGCTAACTGTAGCTTCCCGTCCTTCATTACCGCTTGAACGTTGATGCTGGTGTCAGCCGTCGTCACATCTTGTCTTGACGAGTCGTCCGCCGCTATAACTACGGCCGCCGCCGCCTTGTTCGGCTTGCCTCGTCCCATTTCCTTCTGGGCTGGACACATCCTCCAAACGTGGCCTGGCTTTCCACAAAGGTAACATTTCAACTCACCTTTGTCGTTTAACTTTGCACGACACTCCCTCGCCTTGTGCCCCGGCTCCTGGCACCTATAGCAGACCTGTGGGCTTCGGTCTCCGTTGGGCCTCTGTCGCACTGGCCGGCTCTGCAGTCTGGCGCTCCCGCTGAGCGTCCGGTTCCTCGCTACCAGGTACGCCTCCGCTGAATCTGCGATGTCCTGTAGCGTCTTCGGTTTCCTCTCCCTCACATGGGTTGCAAGGTCTGGTGGGCAGGCATCCATGAATTGCTCTCTGACGAATAGATCTCTCACTCCTTCGTAGGTCTCCTCCGTCTTCGACAGCTTTATCCACCTCTCTAGATAGGTCTTGATCCTGGTCAAAAACATTCCAACATCTTCTCCATCTTCAGGCTTACCTTGTCTGAACATGAGTCTGTATCCGTCCTCTGACAGGTTGTACCTCTTCTGCAACGCTTCCTTGACCTTGTCGTAGTCCTTGGCTTCGTCGATCGGTAATCTGCAGAAGCACTCCAAAGCTCTCCCGGTCAGCAGGGCAGACAGTGATGTCGTCCAGGTTGATCTGGGCCATTCAGCTGTCTCAGCAAACCTCTCAAACCGCAGCAACCAGCTATCCAGATCGTCCTTCTTGTCCTGAAATGCAGGTAGCTTGGGTCTCTTAGAACTGGCGTGGTCGCTGGTCCCCTGCGTCGACTCGCCTCCACGCTGATGGCGGATCCTCTCCATCTCCAGCTCGTGGTTCATCTCCTTCTCCCGAGCCTCTATCTTCAGTTGCTCCATTCTTTCATCCTTTAGGCCTTCACGGATGTAGTCCCGTCTCTCCTGCCCAGTGAGTTCCATGGCGTCCGCTTCCTGGCTGAGCCTTCCAATAACCTCCGACATGTTGTAGATAGCTTGTCGATGATATTCTACAATAAACTATGTAAATAAATCTAGTAATTTTGATCTGGTCCGCTCGAATATGGTCGGATCCCGGACGAGCCCCCAATATGTAACAGCTGATGTTGTTCTAGCACGTTATAGTAAGGGGGAGTTAGTTGATCTAACTACAACCCTTTAGAAAACGAAACTATTACAGCTGTAAAATAAATAAACACGAGATCCGACGATAGATTAAATAATACTAAAGTTTAATAACTGTATAGTGAACAATAAATTACTAGGAAGACACCAGCGAAACTAAATATCTACGCCACACAAAAGGAAACTCACTTACTCACCGCCCAACCATTCACACAGGTCTATATATATAAACATTTCTATAGAAAGTTCCCGAAATAAACGTTACCTTTGCCCTCGCACAAACTAACCAATCACGCATCAATACGTCATCAGGTTACATCACCCAAGGCCAAATCTGGCGTAAACATTCGTTTCCACAACGTTATCGAATATTCGGGAACATACTAATATTTACTGAACGAGTCAAAACACCTGACAACAAGCGAGCGAGGAAAAAAAACTACTCACTAGAAAAGAAGGTCAGGTCACGGAGTACAGCACACTCTGGCGGTAGTCAACAATAAAATGAAAAAAGTAGTGGACACATGCTCAGCCACCAGCACAACAACAAAACCGGGGGGAGGGCAAGGGGCAGCCCGCAGATGCTACAAAGGTGTACTGGTGAATAGGGATATAGACACTGTAGTGCATCACCTGTATCTTACTGAAGAGGGTTCATTGGGTTTAATTGAATGATAGTAAGTCCATTATGTAGTACAGATAACAAATGTTGGCGGAAAAAAATATCCCAGGCTTGGCACTAGACTGATTTATTAATTCCAGTTCCTCAGATCTGGTACTCAGTAACCACTGTTTGGTTTTTGTTCATGTAGTAACATGTTTGGTAAAGCACAGATGCAGGCAGCACACGATTGCTTAGGAGCAAAGTGGTAGGGTGTAGGGTGAACAACAGCTAATCACTGCAGGGTTGTAGAGATTTAAAGAATTTTTGCTGGTAAAGTCTGAGTCTGCTGGGCCATATGGATGTCTCGTTTGAGCGAAGTTGTTTTTCATTTGGCTGCCAATCCCCATCATGAGGACTAGGTCTGGGGTGCACAGTATTTCATGGTATGTGTGTATTCAATTACTGGCCTCCAACAAGAGAAAAGAAAAGGATCAGAATGATATGTGTAGTAACTGTACATGTATAAAGTGTATGCAGTAAACAAAGGCTTGATAACATAAATAGAGAGGGAGTATGTCAGACCCAAGAGTACATAAATCCAAATGTAGCATCTGCGACTGTCAGTTGTAACCAGTGTGCTTTACTGTAGGCCTCCATATATATTCTTCTCTCGCATTCATTTTGTCTTTTTAAATATTTGTTTTTAAATGTCTTTTGACTTGCAGCTCAGTGATGGGCGCACCTTCCAAGCCAAACTTCGCTTTGACACTGAGGTAGAGCTGACTTACTTTCGTAATGGTGGCATTCTGAACTACATGGTGCGCAGGATGTTGTGAAGTCCAGCATATCACTGACAACCAAAGGACACACCTGCCATCTTGGAACACCCTGAACTACGCTAAATTAATTCCATTCGAAATCAAGTTCGTTTTCATACATGAATTTCATGCTGAAAACCAGAGATCAGTAATTGTTCTAATTGTATTTGTTATTGTTGTTGTTGTGATATAGAGTTAGATATACATGTGTAATGAATTACAGATTTTAAAGACAATGTGTTTATTATGGAGTGTTGAAAAGATATTTGGTAGATTAAATAACTGCATTTCAGGGCAAGTATTTCCGAATAGTCTATCACTAGTCATGCTTAAGCCAGTTATAATTTTGACAAATGAACCTCTAACTGTTTACAGTTGGATCCTTGATGAAACACAAAATCCCCTTGTGTTATTTTTGTTTCATTAGCAATTCTTAGAGATAGAGAGATAACTGAAATTCAGGAAAACTTGAATTTGATTGTCAATATGTAATGCTTAATTCATTAGTTACTGAGACGCATTTTGTGAGAGACTTACCCATGAGGCTGCCATTTTATTTTTGATGGAAGTTTCCAAATGTTATGATGTATTTTTATTCTGTCAAGACAAATTAGTGGCGGAGGAAGTTTTTTAAAAAATATTATTAATTTTTTTTTTGTATCCTTGTCGTAAAAATATGTGTTAACCTGTGCAGTGGCCAATGGTCGTCGTCGTCTCCCCCCCCCATCATTTTCTCTGGGGACAAATATAGAGCTGTCAGACTGTAGCTGCATTTGTAGTGAATATGAATAATGATTGATTTTACAACCCCCATTGAATTGATTATAATCAAAACATTACCTATTAGAAAAATGCATCAGTAGCTGAGGAGCTGAATGACAGGAAGATTATATGTTGCCTCAAAATTAGCATTTAAGTCTCTGGAGCCAAATGGGGAGGAAAAGGCATTTACTGTCCAAAAAATCGAATTCATCTGAGTATTTAACAAGTGTCCTTTGAAATCATCTGATTATTTGAATAACCATTCTTGAATTCATTGGAATACTTGAATAAGAACATACTTGAATTCATCTCTGCATGTGAATAATCGTACTCGAATTCATCTGAGTATCCTAATAACCGCAGTTGAATTTGTGTACAGTGGAGCTCAAGTAAACTGAATTTTGGTAAATCGGCTTTCTGTTAAATAGAAGTGATTTTGAAAGGAAGTTTTTTTGCCTTCTTTATCTCTATTAAAAATTTACTGCTATTTCGAGTTCGAACTGCCCCAATTCTGATAAAAAGAGTTGATCGAGGGCTCTCATCTTCAATCATCTCAGTGTAAGTTAATGTAACTTCTGATTTCCAGCCCCGTAGCTGTGAAAACCAGTTTCCACAAACACACTGACACAGGCCTGTTCAACAACTCCATGCTCCCCAGCCATCGAGGGGGAGGGTAGAGGTGCCAAAAATGATGCAATGGGTAGGCTGCAGAGCCTTCCTCTTACCTGTCTGTCCCGGCCAAGCGAGAAACATGCGGCGGAGGGTGGCAGCGGTACGGGTCGGGGTCCCTGCACGCAGCGTGATTATGCCCCAATGACCAATGATTGATATCAGCCAACAATGCAGTACGCGAGACGGTGCTCGCATTTTTAATTTATGGCCAGTGAATTAATCGATTGCTGACAGGTAGATCAACAGCCAAGACACGGTATACCGTAGAACATAAATTACACACAGTTGAGCCGTGTGGTCTGCCCACCTTGCTCACATAGAGCCATTCTAATAACACTTGTGTAATGCTCGCTAAGCATCACAATCATGACTGTATTCAAAAGTAAAACGTTATGGTAAGTCCCTGGAGGAACAAAGACCTCACTTTCACGGGGTTCTTAGCACCTCAATACTAAACACGTGGCTGCAGTGTTTACACATTCACCACACTATACTCGATGAGGAGGGGGGACGAGTACGGCATTGTTACACTGCGTAATAGTAATTCCACGCCACTGATAGCAAGGTGGGATAACGCTGTAGGCCTACAGTCTCGCATTTGAACATCGTACACGGGAGAATGTCTTTATCGATTGATGACGTCGCACACAATACATGCGGCCAAGATAAAGACAGTTTGCTGACCAGCAACTGCCAGTAGTGCCAGGTCTAGGCCATTCAATGTTGCTTTTTTTGTTTTACCGCTACGGTAGGGTAACTTCTAAAGAAAAAAATAATCGAAAGATCTCATGACTCATACAGGTTCCTTTGCATTTTGTGGGTGTGTGTGTATATATGTGGGGGGGGGGGGGTAGGGGGGCAAGACGAAGGGATATAATTACACGTATGGTATGGGGCAGACTGCAAAATAATGGTTATTTCTCTGCCCAAAGGTAAACCGAACTTTCGTAAATCGAAGTATAATCCATTTCCCGGCGACTTCGAATTATGCGGGCTCCACTGTATTTATTTGGGTGTCTTTCCAGGCATGATTGAGAAATGTAGTGCATGAAATAAATCCACTCTTTGTAAGTCACAAGGCAGATGGCACCAGCAAATTGCTGATGTTACTTGTAGATAATATTGGCGGAAAAGTTTAATAGCCTGTGCAAAATTTGAGTGCTTGTATGAAGCTAGAGTTGCATAAGAGTTTAGTTTTTACGAAGTAAGAAGTTTGAGTTGTATATGAAATCTGAAGAGAGTCCAATGATTTTGTGCATGCGGGTTATAGAAACCACACAGTTGGTTTTCTTGTTGCCTGCTTTCTTTCCCCAACTTCAAGGTTTCCCCACATTGGGCGACTTCATTTTGTGGGCTTCATTTATGGTCAACAATGATAATAGTTTGACTTATAGTGAAGAAAGTGATTGCGAGTAGGCAAGCCAGGTTAGATGACACAGGATGATGGATCTAGTAGTGATCCTAGGACAGATCTACTGGTAGATCTGGGGTCTAACATTTGGTCAAAACGGAAAACATCCAAGACCAAATCCAATAGGTCAAATTAAAAAATTTTTTTTTGACATTTCAGGAAGTGCTTTTTATTTCTGTTTGTATTGTTCGTATAAATGAGGCATACATCCAGCCTCTCACAGGCCATCTGATGTGAGTGAAGCCTGCGAACAAAAGCAGTTTTTCAAATATGATCATTATTGTGCAAATCTATTAATGGTCAAGCTTTAGCTTTACCAGCAGCTATTTCGCACAGGTTTGCTTCAAGAATTAAAATTTGTTCTTGCATGTGGACATGTTGTCATGGTACAGCTATAAGTGCCATATCTCTAGGACTGTAGTCATGATTAAGATAACCTATTTTCTCCAAGACTTAGTTGAAATATTTGCAAATTTAGGAGGAGGTGATAGTACAGATACATTTTGCATACAAGTAACTGCCTCGTTCTATAAAGGGCATCAATTTTGTTGTTTTTACAATTGTTTTCTGTATAAATGAAGTTCCATTTCCTCATAATTAATTGAAAATACTGACTGGTGGAATAAGTAGCAATTGTGTGTCCATTGATGTGACCAAGTCTTATGTGTTTTTACATGGTATGCATAATCAGAACTTGAAGCCAAACATGATTAGAGTAAATTATTGTGTTATAAAATAATTATTATTCATACAGAAAAGTATCAGGTAGTAAAAGTCCAAGAAAAAAAAAAAATAAAACTGATGAGATGAGGTGGACATAATTACTATGTTTTCTGTTTTGCTTCATTAGTACTTTTTATCACATATCATGGTCCTTCTCATTTACTGCCACATCAACAGTTATCTCATTTTATAGCAGGGCATTTGAAAGTTTTTGTCACCTTTATTAATTTGGATTTGCAAAAATGTTTGTGCTTAAAACTTAAAACAATTGAAGATATCAATACATTACTTTGTGAGAGTATAGATCTCACCATGAGCAATCAGTCATAAGTCAGGACACCAAAATCATTGGTATGCCAGTACATGAGATGGATCACGATATGTTCAGAGATGTGAGAGGGCCAATTTTTAAAACTGTTTGGCTGTAGTATTCCATGTCTCTCTTTTCCTTTGTATGTTGTCACATTGCAACAGTTAATTACACAAACTGGTAGTTTCTGTTCAGAATTTTTCTGCTTGGCCAGTCACATCCCTCTACGTTGATTGTGAATGCAGTTTTGTTGGTGATGATGATGCTGATTATGCAAGTACAGTAGTACTGGTAATGTTTACACTACAAAGGCAATATGGTGACGATAATGAAAACTGTAGACAGAGCTTGCTATGAAGATGATTTACGACCAAGTTTTGAGAAAGTATAGTGGAGTTACCACAAGCGGTAAAACACAACAAAATTTGCATTGTTGACCACAATGGTAGGCAGTTTCTTGAAATATATGTACTTTTATTCACTTCATAATAATCAAACTCTACTTTCAAGAAAAAAGTCACAAAACAAAATGGAAAAGAAAACAATTTGTTGACGATATCTTGAGATGAACCAAGATCTTGAAAACTAATTTTAAACTAAGGATTCACAGTGAACAAATTAAGGACCCGCGTTCCTGTGACCAAGACAATCATATTACATGTATGCAGCACTCAAAATTCAAGTACGCATGCGCAAAAAATATTACAACTATGCAAGTGGTATGCAGCACTCATCAAAGCAGGGTGTTTCTGTATCCAGAGTTCAAACATAGTAAATTCACTCTGAAAAGTTCAGTTATTTCAAAGTACCAATTATCCAGTGTGCAATTGAAAGATTTGAATGTCAAATGTTTCAAATGAAACACAAATTTTAAGGACTTTGTAAGGTCTTTCACTTTGACATCATTTTCAGAATTTAAGGACTTTATGAGTACTTATTTTTTCTTTTACGAAAATTAAGGACTTTAAGGACTTTTAAGGACCTGAAAAACAAACACAAAATCACCCAACAGCGATCCACTTAGCATAGCTTAGGGACAATATCTAAAGCGATTCCATTTTCAATCAACCTGGGGATGGATAAGGGAGAGGGGTGAAACTGTGTAGCTGCCCCATGCGGTCATAGCTTACTCATGTCTGCTATAGAATCCGCGTGATCTTTCTTTCTGTCTGTCACCGTCACTACCTCTTGACCGTTTTCCCTAGTTACAATCTTAAAATGTGGTGACTGTCCCTTTACTTATTCTGGCCCAAAATGACCGTTTTCCCTAGTTACAATCTTAAAATGTGGTGACTGTCCCTTTACTTATTCTGGCCCAAAATGCATGGAATTCCCCCCCCCCCCCATTGAGAGGTACAGTCGAGCATGGAAAACCCGAATTCTTTGAGGTGGCTTCAACTAGTTCGAGTTTGCCGAATTTCGAGGAATACAGCATTAATCATGAGGTAGTAAGTAGTATTATTGTATATTCAAGGGAAATAATACAACTGACAAACTTGTAGCCTACCACGAATTACAGGCACCTCCCTGTGTAATGTACACCCACTTGACTTGGAAACTGATCATTTTTAATGCTGCGACTCAATAAACAGTCATTTTATGGGCGGTCAAAGTTGGACTATTGTGCAATCTGCAAAAGGTAGCAAATTCGAAGTGTTTTTCCACTTTTGAAAATGCCATAACTTTCAAACCCTTTAAGCCAGAATGACAAATTTGGTATCAAAATTCTTAGAAAAGCAAGCTCCATCAGATTAGACAATAACTGGTGAGTTGTGATAAAAAGTAAAAATCAGTTTGGACTACTTAGTATTACTAGGTAGTGGCGACAGCGGCACGCGACCTTGTGCCCCAACGCTTTTTTTTCTCTCCTGGAAGTGCTTCAGTAAGGATCGTTTCCGAGTCAAGCCCAACAGCGATAAATATATATTAAAATAAACTGAAGGGTGAACACGTCACAACTCACAATTTTTCTGTTTTTCTCTGTTCGGCTTTACTCCCATTCGTACAGCAGCGCTTCCTTTCTTTTTTTTTTTTTATTGCGCAGACAAACCAAACCAAAAAAAAAAGTTATTTCCTGCCCGAATCTGCCGTCTCAGGTATTCTAGACGTCATTTTTATTGGGGGAAGGGGGAGGGGTGACTATATGCACTCTCCTGCCACCATTTGGCTATGCTAGGGCTAACCGAATGAAGTTTCTGGTGTTCGTTTTTCTTCTTTTCTACTTCTAAGCTACTTGGACCACACTCGCAGCAGGACAACTGGTTCGACGAATCCATGTCACAGTTCGAGGTTCGCGTGAAATAGCTATAAAGAATACTGAGAAATAAATTCGGCACCTAGATCTTTGTTCGTGGGATCTGTGATTTTGTCTTAGGTGTGTTCAAGTTTTGCGTGCTCGACTGTATTTCATTATTTGAAAGGTTCAAAACAGAGTTAAAATCAGTCTTGTATGAGAAATACTTACCGAATGACTAATTATGTGAGAGAGAAAGAGAAAAAAAGTTTCTTTTTACTTTGACTTAAGACTACAGTAAAACCTGGCTATACCGCCCCCCGTTATACCGCTATTCCCGCATACCGCCAGCTTTTCGCCGTGGAACGGATCTGACACCTACACAAAGTCACTAAAAATCTCGTTATACCGCCATCCGCCAACAGTTTGACTGCTACATTCATAACTTGAGTATAGTAAATATTGCTCGTTATAGCGCCAACGTAAATTTAACCCCCACTCCCCACCTCTACCCAAATCCAGCTAACAGACGGAACATCACATGGCGCCACAGTCTGTGCTTGTTACTCAAACACCAATCCTACTACACAGTCTTCGCTTTTGAAGTCCTGACAGGCCTACTGATGGGGCATGCAGTGGGAAAGACGGGTCACAGTTCAATAGAGAGTTTGCGAACGAACTTAAGCGCGCGCGAGGTGATGCTTCAACTGGTTCATACCGGGCGCGGGGTACGATGCAAACAACACACGTTTGTTGCTGAATTGTAATGTAGCATTATTTGTCGTGTTGCAATACATAATACTTTTACTCTTAGGGTGCGATTTCCTGAATAAATAAACTCCAACACACATAAACACAAAAAACAACAACAAAAAAATACAAATGCAGGCAATGTAAACTTCAAAATGACAACGGCGGTTTATGGCCAGTGGAGAGATAAGGGAGATAACTGCAATATTTTCGACATGTTACTTTGTTAGCCAGTCCAATGTTGGTAAATTACTTATTTCCCTTGTTCTACATGGCATTTTCGTTGTACCGCCATTCTCGTTATACCGCCAATTTTCTGTTTGCCCCTTACTTGGCGGTATAACGAGGTTTTACTGTACTTTGATAACATACGCTAACAGCTTCAAGATCATGATACCATTTCTCAAGTAAATACAGTCCAATCCACTTATCTCGACATGCCTTTTCTCGACATTCTGGGTAACTCGACACAATTTTTAAGTCCTAACGTGTTCCTTCTTTAATGCTACTAAATATTTCCCGGTAACTCGACGTGTTATTCCATTCTTTCCTCTTATCTCGATACATTTCTTCCTGACCGCGGCAAAACAAGTGCATTAGATCTACTACTGCGCTACCAAAAATGCCCACGCAACTCCTCGCATTTATACAATACTTCTTTATTTCTTTTTGTGGTGCTGGCAGAGAGGGGTAGGAGAGGAGGTGTGTGGACACGGAGTATGACCCTTGGCATCAGTAACGCGAGTGTGGGGTGCCTTGCATGAAATATTAAAGTGAATCAGCTTCAAGATCGTAATACCATTTCTCTAGTAAATATACAATTCTAATTATTTGAGGTAAATTCAACAAACAAACAAACAAAAAAATAATGAAATGAAAAATGTCTGTTTAAATAAGGCCATGCTCTCGTAATTACAATGCAAAGTAACATCTCAGACCCATGACGTTCTATTTCTACAGCTGAAATGTAACATTTAATCTAAGTAAATAATAAAATTGTGTAGCCGCCTGACAAAATAAGGCACGATATTGGTGTCACCAAATAGGTCATTCAAAGCCCTTTCATACAGTAAAAATATTATTGCTATAACTACATGTATAACATAATTAGCTGAGAAGATATGGCATCTCCAAGACAGGAAATGACCGAACCCTAGTTTTGAGAAAATGCTTTTAAAATTTTAGCTGAGAAATACAAATTGTTGATGGTGACTCGATTAAAAGACAATTTTGAGGCATTTACCGTTCTCAACGAGCGTTGTCATTTGGGAAAGGAACAGTAGAGAAGTTAAACTTTTAAAAAATACTGACAACTGAAAATCGATACAATTGACCCTGTGATGCCTTTTAACGATTTTCTCGAATCGGGTAGTGCCGAGATGTGCCTCATTTTGTTAGAAGGCCACACAGTTATGCTTTGTTACTGAAGAACTTTCACCAAGGCCGTCCCGTGTTATGACAAAACAAATGAAAACATACCACACAACATGTTCTAGTTCTAATTATTATATCTATTGTACAACTTTGAGATTCTCCCATTATGTACAGACCAGATTCTGTGACAGACAGTATAGTTTTATATCAAAAAATGGATTGGGATACAGGATACAAATAAGAAGAACATGAAGATTTGGCATGGATTTGTTTTACATAAATCAAGATTCACGAGCTTTTTTCGCGTTATTTTCCCGGAGTCTTTGCATCTTAATCCTATATCCAGAAGAATTTGCCATATGCAAACATTTTGCTGATTTTGAGGTTTTGTCATGTCACTGGTTCTGTCACTCCTAATTTTATTGTGTATTGTCATAAATGGGTATATTTTTCTTGGGCATTTTCATGCAAGTTTTGATTTTGAAGGGTATTGAACAAAACCCTGACTTTGTGCAACTCGCCAAACTCTCCATCATTTTCTCAGAAAGGCAAAAATGAACATACAAGAATACCCGACAACATATATAATATAGTGTGACTTTTCACTCAAACAAAGCACTGAGTACATAAACTGGACAATTTTTTTCGTTGTTGACTTTTTCTTATTTGTGACCCAATTTCTTAAACATACCACTGTGTCTCAACTTGAAGACCAAGTGATGGAGTCCACACTTGCCTCAGCAAGAGCTGAAGTTTTGCTTGATTACGGTTCCGTATTGTCTTTTTATGAGTGAACAAAAGGTTTGGCGGGAAAAATATGCCTTTAGAAATGGTTTAAAATTTACTCCATTTCATAACCAAACCCGTTTCAATGACCGTTCTCATTAAACAGGTCACATATAATTTTGTTTTCACTATCCATGCCATAATGTACAGAATTCAAAATGTACATATTTGTAGAAAAAAAAAAGAAACAATTTCTTCTCTCACTTAAAGCTATACAAATTGAGATGATAATAAACAACAGAATATGATTAGATGTACAACAGTCCAGTTCTACAACTTCATATTGTAATATGTACTCACTACATTCTATAACTAAATTAACAACAACAAAAAAACGGTCCGACTTGGAAATATGGTGTCATTTTTAACTCATTTAGATATTTTATTTATGAAAAACTTTCGGATTGATTTCCGACATAAGCGAAAATGGGTCATATTTATCGTGATTGTGTTAAAAAATCTGCATATATAGAATCAAAGTATTCAGTTTTCATCACCATGTCCTTTCTGTCTTGGAAATCATGGTGTTTTAAAAAAAAAAAATGACATTCACTTGAATCTCTGACACTCCGTATTAATTATGAGCTCTTGGTTCCTAAAATATTTATTCCCTCCTCTCCCCCATCTTTTTCATAGAATGCTTGAATCATTAGAATGATGAGTGATCATGGCAAGGCCTAGATATTTGAAAATTTTAGGTGGCATTTTGCATGGACTGACAGTGAATCATCAGAATGTAGCCCATATTTTTCTTTTTTTACACAGCCCAACTCATTTACTTTGTTGAAGAAAGAAATGAAAGTAAACAGCTTTTTAACACACTTCATAAGCATGTGATATGTATACATGGTCTCCGGTTTCCTGCCCCCCACCCCCCAACACACACACCAAACATGTTTCTCAAAGACGACCTGCTCGGTACAAATTACTGATTGTAGCAGCAGTTATTATAAGAATTCCCAGAACAATACCAGTCACATTGCAACACAAAGCCGTGCTAGCAACATCTTTGGCTTCAGTGTATCTTCCTTGTTCTTTCAGCGTCTGTGCCTGTTAACAGTGGAAAGTCAGTTTTAGAGAGGTGTACATACATGTACTTGGAACTGCTTGTTAGTACATTTCTTGAGCAGGACTAGAATTGCAGTATCAGAGCTCCAGAGAAGATGAGTGGACTGGCTGACGGATGGATGGGTGGGTGGGTGGATGGATGGATGGGTGGGTGGATGGAAGGGTCAGTGGGGGTGATGGGTGGATGGGATGGATGAAAGGGTGGATGGACCAAGTTATGGAGATAAGACATGTAGTGTGAGAAAGCTGATGGATGGTTAAGACAGACAGACAAAGACTAAGAAATAGATGCACTGAGGATGGGCAGACAAATAATGAGTCATACAAGTGACAAAAAATAAAACAGATGAGTAAATGTGTAGACATCATGGATAAATTTATGGATGGACAGCTGAAAGGGATACAAATGAAATGGATGTGCACACATACACATAAACAGATAATCTTAATGAATCATAGTTGGGAATGAATAGAGATTTATCAGATGGATAGAGGGATCAAGGTATGAATGAGTGGAGAAAAGCTTAATTCTGGAATGGACTGATGGATGGGTGAATATTCAATTGGAGGGACAGATGGGCAAAGGCACTGATAAACGAAATGAAGTATTATTAGGTAGTCCAAACTGAGTTTTGCTTTTTATCACAATCACCAGTTATTGTCTAATCTGTCTTTTCTAAGAATTTTGATACCAAATTTGTCATTCTGGCTTAAAGGCTTTGAAAGTTATGGCATTTTCAAAAGTGAAAAAACACCTCGAATTTGCTACCTTTTGCAAATTGCACAATAGCCTAACTTTGACCGCCCATAAAATGATGGTTTATTGAATCACCGTATTAAAAATGATCAATTTCCAAGTCAAGGTGGTGGATATTATGCCCAATTTTTTCGAGGGGTACAAATATAATGCAAACATCTTATTTTATTTTTCTTAGTTACCAAACTTCATCCGACGTCAATTCTTTGTGAACTCTTACAGGGGAGACAAAAATAATGATTTTTTTTTTTAATGAAAAGGAAGTCAACCGTGTTGCCACTTACTTAGCACTAAGTGGCGGAAAAAAGTGACAAAATCAAGCATTGGGTGGGTCTATAAAAATATATGTCCTACGTCTAAGTTTAACATACCCTGAAAATACAAAGGCTGGGTTCATTTGCGCATAATCTTGATCCTGATCTATTAAAGTTTCCGCCAGTTTCTCGATCAACAAACTTTTCAACAAGTGATTTTTAAAGGAGTTTCTTCTGAAAACAGGATGAAAAGTACAATGAATTAAATCTCATTTATCTGGCTCTCAGGGTGAGTTATTTTCAAACACATGTGCTAAATCGGCGTGACGCTCCACGATCTTTGTTATGAGGGGGTCAAATCACTATGTGCAGCTCAGAGTGAAAACGACAATACTACGTCTTGTTCAAGCAATAAAAATACACAGCTACACAGATTAAACAATACAAAAGATACTATACTTTGACAGAGGAAAAATTGAATTTTATTTTGATGTCAGATGCCAGCTGTTTTACATAAACACACAGCAGTAATAGCCTTGTAATTCTGGCCTAAAATTATGCCAAAAACAGGATTTCGGCCCTTCAGCAGGGCAGTTTGGACTACCTAGTATTATTGTCTTGGGAGTGAGTGAGATGGACTAATAGACAGTCAGATGAAATGATGAATGCATGAAAAATGAAACAAAAAATTGTCATGTAAATGGGTGGATAGACAGTTGGATACACAGATGGATGGAATCTTTGATGAAATACTCACCTCTCTTGATCGTGAAATGCTATAGAGCCCAATTGGCCAACAGCACAACAAGCAGACTAACCAACTCAGAGCTCTATAATCCTTGACATCTTGTGGACCAACAGACATCTGAAATACAGAAACAATCATGAAGTCACAGATTACGAATTAATATCTAAGATCATGAATGTTGGATGAACTCCTAATCTTATCTTACTTTTTAAGAAAAAATGGTGCAGCAAGAGAATTTCACCATTGTACAATTTTGGCCCATCTTTTGCTCAACCCAACAGTCTAAATGACAGTCTCAAAAATTATAAAATTAATTTTCTTCAGTGTCCACTAAGCTAACCTAGTCTCCCTTGTGTCCACCTACTTGAGTGCTTCTCAAGTTTCAGGCTATTGTTATGGAAGAAATGATGGTAGAATACAATTTTATTATTATCACTTTTTTTTAGTCCCCTTTGATGTGCATGGAAGAAAACTTGACAGCAGTTCAATCTGGTGCAATTTCCCTGCCTAGAAATGAGCATGCAGTAACGTGGCGCATATAAGATGCGGAGAAAAATTGTAGACTATTATGCGAAACTTTCTGGATTAGGGGTTTTCAACCTGGGAATCACCTTTTTGCAAAAGGGGGGGGGGGGGGGGAAGAGGAGAAGAGCGCAATAAAGAAATAGTAGTCGTAAAAATCTCTTTGTTTTGGTTTCAAGTAAGGACACATTCTCAGTTGGTATTCCACGGTGTCATGAACTAGATCCCATGCCCACAGACTTGTTAAAAAAATGCTTACCTGATCTTTTACCATTCATCACAAAAATTATTAACACTTCTTTATGTACAGGTGCTGTGCCAGAGACCTATAAAGTTGCACTCGTTAAACCTTTGCTTAAGAAAGTTAATCTTGACTCTGAAAACTTGAAAAACTATAGACCAGTATCTAATCTTCAATTTTTACCAAAGATTTTAGAGAAAGTAATTTTAAAACAACTACTTTGTCATCTAAACAATAACGCTCTCTGTGAATCATTCCAGTCAGCATATCGTGCAAATTGTAGCACTGAAACTGCTTTATTGAGGATTGTTAATGATTTGTTTGGATTACTGGACAAGGGCTTGGTTTCGTGTTTAAACATTCTTGATCTATCAGCTGCCTTCGACACTATAGATCATGAAATTATTCTTTGCAGATTAGAAGCAACCTATGGGATCTCTGGTATAGATCCTATCTATGTGACCGAAAACAAATTGTTGTAACAGATAACATAAAATCAAAAGAATACATACTGCCATATGGTGTTCCACAAGGCTCAGTTTTAGGTCCCACTCTCTTTATTATGTACATTGGGCCCCTGTCTAATATTTTTAAAGATCATTGTTTTTATTACCATCAGTATGCTGATGATGTCCAACTATATCACCCTGGTACGACTTTAGGTTATGTTGACAATATTAAAAAAGATAGTGAAAAGTGTATTATGGACACAAAAGAATGGATGAACCAAAACAAACTAAAGCTAAATGAAGACAAAACTGAAGTTATGATTATTGGAAAGAAAAGACAAATTACTGCAATTAAAAATGTAAAATTAAATCTTGGTGAAAGCACTGTAGCAAACGTGAATAAAGTTAAAAACTTAGGCACAATTTTAGAATCAGATCTGAGCATGGAAAATCAAATAAGTTCATTATGTCGATCATTAATGTTTCAATTAAAAAACATCAGCTCTATTCGTCCATTCATATCCCAAGAGGCAACTCGAATACCTATCACTTCACTTATGTTTTCAAAGCTTGATTATTGTAACTCTCTGCTCTTTGGAATTCCGAGCAACAAAATAAAACGCCTTCAGATAATTCAGAATAATGCAGCTAGGCTGATTTTTAGAAAATCAAAAAGAGAATCTGCCTCAAGCCTTATTGACCAACTTCACTGGCTTACTGTTGAAAACAGAATAAAATTTAAAGCTGCAGTTTTTGGTTTACAAATGTCTTGAAGGTTCAGCTCCCTCCTATCTTTCGGAACTTTTGAAAAAACATGAGTCTGATAGAATTTTAAGATCTACTACAGAAAACAAACTGGTTGTTCCCAGGTGTAAAACATCAAATTATGGAGATAGAGCTTTTAGTTGTTTTGGTCCCTGTGTGTGGAATTCTTTACCACAAGAGGTTCGAAATTCTGCCTCTCTAAATATATTTAAAAACAGGTTAAAAACATTTCTTTTTAAAAACTGAATTTTATAGCTTGCTATGTGGATGTATAAAACTAGTTTGTCTGTGTGTGTGTAAGTTTATTTGAATGTGCTTTTATGATTTTTTACTGTGTACAGCGCCTAGAGCTTTTAATGTTGTAGTCCTGGCGCTATATAAATGTATATATTATTATTATTATTATTATTATGACAGAGAGAAAGAGAGGGAAGGAGAAAGAGGGAGAGAGAGGATGAGAGTGAGGGAGTGAGAGCACAAAATAAGTAGGGTAGGGATAAAGTTGGTTTTTGTTGTTTTTTTTTGTTTTTGCTACCTGTGCGTACAAACCCAAAGTATTTTGCACTAGGGGTACGTATTTTAGAGCCTTTTGTGATGCCAGACCCCCCCCCCCTCCCCACCCCGCACTCCTAACAAAGGCTTTAATCATTCTTCCAGATTTTCTTTTTCTTTTCCTCCTGTTTTTGGGTTGAAAGAGTAAGGGGCAAGGTTAGGGATTCGATAAGATTTGGTGTTGAGGATTAGGATCAGGTTAGAGATAAGGCACGTGTAAATTTATGTAAACGCCCTATTATTCAGGGCCTTGATTAACATAAAAAAACACAATTGGATTTCAAAATCCACACACTTAATATTCAGCCATGAAGAAAGAAGATGCTGACATTGATGAGCTTTTTAAGGAAACAACATACTCCGGTTTGTTTGCAGTCACATTGGACGTATTCTTCTTCTGTGCTTCTCAGGTCCTGAAGAGCATTGAAATTTATTGAAAAGTCTCCCAATGAAGGGTTTAGATGTAATGAAAACTTTACATAGAAATCATTATGGTGTGTCTCGGTAACTGTAGTTATCACCATGCACTACATCAAATCAGTAGGTACTGTAGAATTGTCATCATTATTTTTTTCAACAATTCGGTACACACTACAAAGCCCAAATAAACAAACTCAAAATCAGGTCACAGTATAAGAAATAACAAAATTAATCTGTTCCATAAGGTATGGTGTAAAATATGAGCCCATTCAAAATTTAAATTAAATTCAATACATAGTTTTTGGGAAAATCCAAGGTTGATCCTGCTCATTCTAAAAATAATAGGCTATATAAAGATCTCAATATATCAATCACAGATTTGCGTGGTATAGTCCATTAACGCAGATGATTGAGCATCCGCGAATGAAGACAGGAAGTAACAGAAATGTGTCTCAGCCTTTCCCAGCGCATGCTTTAGTTATTTACGATTATGTCAGTAAGTCGATGTAATTGTGTGTGTGCGTGTTTGTTTGTCTGTTTGTCGTCAGCCACTCTGTTCACATGAGCAGTGTTTACCTCGTTGTCGTACGGAGTACGGACCACGGTGACATCTGCGGAGCCAAAGACCTGGTTCCCTGCCCATGGTTGCCGTGAAATTACAGGTTGGTTAGGTTGGCCGGGTTGGTAAGGTTGGCTGGGTTGGTATTGTTGGCCGAGTCGGTAAGGTTGGTCGGGTGGGTATGATTGGACAGGTTGGTAAGGTTGACCAGGTTGGTAAGGTTGGCCTGGCTGGTAAGGTGGTGGGTCAGGTTGGTATTGTTGGCCAGGTTGGTTAGGTTGACCAGGTTGGTATTGTTGGCCAGGTTGGTTAGGTTGACTGGATTGGAAAGGCTGGCTGCGTCGATACTGCTGGTCAGGTTGGTACAATGTATTAGCCAAGCTGGCTGCCGGAAGAGGTTGGTCGGACATCTGTGGTCTATAATCTGCTTTCGATGGAGGTGGTTGCAAAATGGGTTGGCCATCTGCTGCATATTCAATCTGTTTGGTATAAATATATTCACTAGTTTAAATTTTTTATATAATGTCACAGGTTTTGGTTTCTGAAATGGTCAAATTGATAAGTCGAATTTGCTCATGAGGAGTCTTATTAAACTTATTTAAAAATGTTATTCATGAAAATACATTTTATGCACACTCAGTAGGGAATTATAATCCATCACATGTCGGATGTGCTATAGTTTTACCGTGGAAGAAAAGTCAGTAATTATATACTATTATATAATTGTGCTTATTTTTCTGGTAAATGAAACTCATCAGCACTTAACTTTGCTTTCCTGATAAATAAAATTCAGCAATTATACTACACCCCTAGATCATCTATCCTTGTTTTGGGGTTAGATAAAATAAAAAGTAATGCAGTATTTGATCACCTACCCCTGATTTTCTGTCAATGAAAGAAATCTCCACCGGGAAAGGCATATTTTCTTCATTCTCTGTTGTGTTCTGAAGATGAGAGGTAGGAAGAGATTTGAAGAATAATACAAAGTAGAAGCTGTTTGACCCTTACAGCAGCTGCTAGACTTTCTTCTGTTGCCAACTGGAAGCCAAATTTCCCCAAAAAGGTGATGTGTTTGTGATAATGCCACCTCTATCCAAAAAAACCAGTCCTAACCTGCAGTACTTCCCTGAACTCATTCTAGTAGATATCGAAGCAGTTTAAATTTGTCATCACACTTCAGCATTCAGCTTTCAGCTGCAAAGGAAAGAGTGTACCCTTGATTTTCGCAAGTAAAAAAAAATATTAACCAAGTCTGCACTCCAACACTGGAATGCAATGTAGGGCCAAGAAAAAAAAATGACTGCAGTTTTCTTTTGCAATTTAAAGCTGTGCTCTAGCTCCAGCATTGCTTTGAGTTGCATTTGTTACCCAAGAGTTGAAGGCCATTCTGTTTTAGTGGTGCACTGGTGTTTGTTGTCTGTGCTTTTATTATCTCACCAACATACGGACTGCAATGGTGCCTTCCCTTCTCCTTCAGTTTTCTTACATTTTTGACGATATGGCATTGAATTGATGTTAATGAGGTTTTGTTTTGCTATTTCTGAATTCTTCAAACACACCCAGGACTACCGACTGAAACTTCTACTTGGCTTCATCATGTTCTTTACTCTTCTATGAAATATAATTTTTGTGGTGTCTTATTTAATAAATCACTTCCTGCAATTTCAAGGCAGTGCTGAAAACAGACATATGAATGGCACAATATATCAATCACTCTAGTTGACCTCTAGGGACTCTACAATATTTTCTTGAGCTGTATTGAAATCTCCACGTGATGATGCGCCCCAGTATTAAATTTTACCCCCTTGAAAGCAAATGTAACTATAATTACATTGGATGTTTATCAACATCAGAACTATGCCATCAAGCAAGACCAATCCCCATTTGTCATTGGCATGTTCGTTGGCGATTTTATAGTTTTCCATCTAGTGCTTAAGAACCTTTATAATTCTAACTGTAGGCATTTAAAATGTACTATTCCAATAAAATAAGCCACACAGCAATGTATTCATTCTGCCATTCTTGACTGAAAGGTTACCAAAAATCAAGTCATCCACTCCAGACCACTAGATCTAGAATGAAGCATAACAGGAGTACACTCCATTCCAAGCATTTTACTTTTTGAATTTTTAAATCCATCCAAAAAGTAATGGGGTTTTAAGAACATCAGAATTTCAACTTGGAGCACATTTATAGAAGAAAATATTCTCAGTAAATGGACCTTCTAGCCCTGAGTTACTTTTTTTAAAATTGGCCATATCTCAATCTCAAACTGGACTACCTAGATTAACGCAGGCAGCTTTGTAGTGTCTTCATGTAACTGAATTTATTAAACCACTGGATACAATTTTTTCATTCCGCTACAAACATTTCGACGATATTCTGATAACGTTACCCTACACGTGCAATGTTACTGCACTTGTCCACAATATGCACTATTTTTACGGACGATGACATAAAACACTCTCTGGCTCTGTATACTTGTCTACAGCATCAATTCCACCACGCTCCTCATTAATGCTATAAATTCAAAGAGCGGATGCTGTGGACAAGAGCAATTATGCAGTGTGTAGGTTTGACAGTGTTCCCCTTTCATGCATCCCCACAAAAAAATTTCTGTCAACCTCCCAGGGTTCCTGTCTCGTTATTTGAGATCTGTCAGCATGGTTTTATATCACACTTTCTATATTTTGAATATTCTATTCACACCCAGTTTGATGCCTGTATCAACATGTGCCCAATTCATGGGATCACTAAATTATGACTCTACTAGCAAAGGAGATGAAATAGAAAGAAATACTGAAATATTGGGAAAAGAATAGAGTAAACAACACATATTTTTAACCCTTTCAGCAAGTGACTTATTTAAGCATTCTGTTCCCAAGAATATGCAGGGGTTTTGTAGAAACAGGGAAAAGAAAGTGACCAGTCTCAGAAAATCACACTTTTCACAAGGAAGGAGTTGTCAGATCCCATAATTTATAGTTTCGGAGTGACTATACTCCGGTCCCCCTGTCTAATAGCCAAATGGCTATACTCCGGTCCCGGACCAATGAAAAGCTGTCTTTCATCGCCAAGTTAGGCTAGGGTAAGAAAACAAACATTCGAATGGCGGCATGGATGTTTTGTTGGACCGGGGGGGGGGGGGGGGGGGGGGGCTTGAGGGTCTGGTCAGTTTGTATCATAAATGGGCAGTAGTCAGATTGACTAATCAGGCGAAAAGGGGCTGGGGTAGCCACTGGCGATCGATGTACACACAAGTCCAGGACTGGAGTATAGGCATTTGGCTAATTAAGTATTAGTCAGTCCGGGGTCTGGAGTATAGCCACAGTCCACAGCCTTACAGTTTTTTGATGGGAAGAGGACAGAGAATGAGAATATGAATTTGAAACAGGGGAAACATTTAGTTTGAATCATGTAAATTAGCTCATTTGCAATTCAAAACATAATAATATTGTCGACAACAAAAAGTCAACAATTGAAACAAGAAAACCAACTTTGAGAAACTTTGCGTGCAGTATTTAGATATCTAGATCTAGATCTAGATCTAGATCTAGTAACTCACATTTTTACGCTATCCTAGTCTTTTTAAACTTGCGTTTTGTCACGCAAACCCCATGGAGGGCCCTTTCATCTGAGCTAATTGTATTAGTATCTAGATCTAGATCAGATTCATCACTTGACGCCATAGTTTTAATAGATAAAAGTCACTAGATCTAGATCTAGATCTAGCCTCAGGAAAAATTCTCACACAAAACTCGTCTTGGAACAACTCTGTTCACTTTGTTCAGCCCAGTAAGATTGTGGGAGTAGCTTCCCTTGAAGTAAAAAGTAGTTTAAAAAGTTGGAGCTGCACACAGATTCCCAAAAACGAGGGGGCCAACAGCACTATGCTGAGGCCCCCGAGAAACAAAAGAACTCATCACAGATTCCCCAAAAAATTAGGGCCAACAGCATTATGCTGAGGCCCCCGAGAAACAAAAGGATCTCATCCAGATTCCAAAAAACAAGACATCTAATAAATCGGATATGTACATATTTCTTGCTACTTAATCCACATCCAAAACACGTGCTAAGATGGTTAAAATAGTAGTGATAAAGTGATCTATCTATTCATCCTCCCATCCATTCTTTCACCCATCCCATCTGTCCACTCACCCATAACTCTATCCATCAATCAGTCCGCCAGTCCATCGTGAGCACTACATGTAAAATGTAGTCCCAATGCCATCTTGCATTTAGTTTGATTCAATACCATTATTCAGCCTGACTTGCATCTCAATCAATTCGATACCTTGCTTTTTCTTTTTTTTTTTTGTTACAATTTATTAATGGCATGGCGGCGGGAATGGTATCGATACCAACTTGTTCTTGGTATTGATTTACAGGACTACATTTTGCTAGTAGTGCCATTCACTGCCTCTCTGTCCTGACATAGATCTAAATCTAGATGTAAGGTAATCATACCGCGTAAACATGAGGTTGGTCTTGATTGCTCTCTGCGGAGTACTGTCTCTGAGCCGAGTGCTGTCTTTGAGCCTTGGGTCGTGGTCTAGCTTTGGAAGGGTCATACTGCTCCCCTTTGATCCACTGTGTGTTGTTGCGGTCTGTAGTCTCATTACTGGAACTTGGTTTCGAGGTCAAGTCGCCATAGTTACGCGGATAAGGAAACAGGGGGCGGAAACTCCTTTCGCCTCCACTTTGTTCCCTTTCCCTGCTACTTTCTGGATAAAACTCGGTCGTTGACATGCTAGGTCGTCCATGTGTGCTGTCATCTTGCACACGCAGTTCTATGTCACTGTTTGCAACGACATAGGCCGGACCAGAAGTGCCGGGAAAACGCGGAGAAGAAAAGTCATCGTTGGCCCCTCGGTAGGAGTTTTCACTGTCATCAGTGAAGCCATTGTTTCCATGGCCTGAAAACGTGTTGTCCATTGCCTATTAAGAAAAATGAGAGAGAATGATAATATAAATAACATAAGGAAGATAGTTATGTAAACTGATAAATAAATCAATAGAAGAAAGTGATATGAAAAAAAGTAAAGACAGGGATATAATTAAGGAAGACAGTGTGCAGACAATTACAGGAAGACAATGATACAAATAGGTAGATAATTAAATAGAAGACATTATTTATAAACAAAAGACTATATGAATAAATAAAGGAGGACAGTGACACAAATAACTAAATGTAGGCGATAACATAAATAAAAACATAATTACAGTGATACAAATTTAGATAGAAGAAACCATAAATACAAGACAGTTATATAAATAAATAAATAAAAGACAGAGATATAAATAAATAAAGGAATACAGTGGAATTTCTGATAATTACTTTTCGGCCCTGCTCTACGAAAATGGAGTTTTAGTCTATGAAAAAAAAAAATATTATAAATAAATTATAAAAATAAATAAATACAGAGGCTGAATTTTGTTAAAAATGGAGGTGTCCAGGTAACTTATCATCAAAAATTCAGGCAGTACACCAAGTTTCATCATTTTAAATCGCATAGTCACGAAATTTTAGATGCTTACATGTTCACCCACTAGCTCCATTGTAATAAAGACTGTTTGGCTCGCTGACTAGGGGAATACACAGATGTGATTTTTAAAATTGGGTTTCGACCACCAATGTGTAAAATGAAATTTCATACTTTTTAAAATGCGTCTCTTTTTTGTCCAGCTCAAAATGTCGGAACACTTTCATCTGTTCAAATCTGGTTCAAATCAGACTCAAAATCAACGAAAATATTAAAAATAAAGCGAACTTGAAAACTTTTTCAAAATATGCCCACGTAGGGGCCTACATCTTTACGTCATTCTGTGGGTAATCCTTTCATGGCTGCATTGGAGGTCTTAATTTCATTTATAATGTGATAACAGTGATAAGAAATGATTAAAACCCATAATAATGTTATTAACAATACTTACTTGACTTGTACAGATTTTAACTTGTCTTAGTTCTGCACTGAACGGTTACACTGTAGACTGTATTAATAATTAGACTATTTAAAGTGCTGCACCAGGATCTATCTTTTTCCTTGAAAGGTGAACAGGTTGCTTTCATCTGAACCGTCTTGCGCTGTGCATCCGGGACACGGGACACGAGCTCTAGCAAATTCAGGAGCGTGGTAGCAACACCCCCCCAAACACAGGTCATCGGCTAAGGGATTTCTCGTCCTATCGAACATTGCCATGGGTGATGCATTCTCTGGGTTGTGTACCCTAACCCTAAAATGACTCTGAATGTCATTGAAAATCCCTGGGACGTGTTGGAGCTGTCCTGTGTTTGGGGGTGTGTTGCTGCCCCGCTCCTGAATTTGCTAAATTTCGTACGCATCAGGGACCTGCGACCAGTTAAAGAAAGACAAGAAAGCCCATACATGTAAATAAAAATGATATTCTTTTGTAGAAAAAGGGCCGAGAACAGTAGGGGATGGATTTGAACCCATTATATGGCCATTCCATAAAATCAGTCAAGCATGATCTATCTATCTATCTATCTATCTATCTATCTATCTATCTATCTATCTATCTATCTATCTATCTATCTATCTATCTATCTATCTATCTATCTATCTATCTATCTATCTATCTATCTATCTATCTATCTATCTATCTATCTATCTATCTATCTATCTATCTATCTTATCTATCTATCTATCTATCTATCTATCTATCTATCTATCTATCTATCTATCTATCTATCTATCTATCTATCTATCTATCTATCTATCTATCTATCTATCTCGCTCCTTCTCCTTTTCTCTCTCTCTCTCCTTCTCCCCCCGACTCTTTTTCTCTCTCTCTCTCCTCTCTCTCTCTTTCTCCCTCCGACTCTTTCCCTCTCTCTCTCTTTTCTCTCCCACCCCCCCCCTCTCAACCACCTAAAAGAGATTTTTCATCAGGTTAGGGAGAGAGGAAGGCGGAGATCCAGATGTCCGGACTGGAAACCGTTGACTTAAATAAAACGAATAAAAATACATGTATGATGCAGTGAGGCGTGGACTCACGATGTGAAACTGCTATTGCAGTCGGCTTACAGTCGTCTCAGGTGTCGTTTATTTGCACAGTGCAAACATTATTTTCAACAGAGGAAGGGCAGGGTTATTTCAACTCTTCAGGGTTAGGGGGAGATACCGAGGCTGCAAAATATATGCCCACAACATACATCTATCAAAATACAGTGTCTCTTTTTTTAATTTTTTTTATTTCATAGACTAAAACTCCATTTTCGTAGAGCAGGGCGGAAAAAGTAATTACATGTATTCAGAAATTCCACTCTATGGTTCTAGACTGTACATGTAAATTTCTGCTGAGGTTTAAACCCGAGTTTCTCTTCCTTGATTGTCCTGACCCAGGAGTTGACCCACTAGCTGTTTACAGACAGACGGGCAGACAGGCAGACACACAGACAGGCAGACAGACAGGCAGGCAGACAGACAGGCAGACAGACAGGCAGGCAGAGAGACAAATAGATAGCACTTTATAACGGTCAGCGAGTTAAAAACTCAAAACTTTCCAATCTTTACATTACAAAACGTATACTGTACTTTACTTATCTACACCATTTTCACCTAAATGTCCCTTTAACTTATACAGTTTCATGTCGTGGTTACATAACTTAGCCACCGATAAGTTTATCGGTTTTCTGCTGAAGCATTGGGAAAAGGTGGTTGGGGGGGGGGGGGCATTTAGGTCATTTCAATGAAAAGATTTGACAAAATGCTATGCCACACACCAACTTACGATGCACAGCATGTCTACTGGAAAGAAACCTCTTAACGAGGACAGGATGACGCCCTGTACAAAAGGCAGGTAATACAATCTGCAGTGTACGTAGTTGTTGTGATCTTCTGCAAAAAAAATATGGCAGCATCCTTCTGCTACAATCAAATGAAAAGGAGAGTCGCCTTCCTTCTCCCCCCCCCCCCCTTTTTTCTGCCAGTACAAAAACAGTCATGATGGAAGAACACTGCGAAGCAGTTTGTCCACGATTGATTCGTTCATTGACTACCCAGTTTTCTGTTCACGCATGTCTTGCGAATTTAGTAAATTTGGTGGTGAATCCTGATCTCAAGAGGTCTTCGACGACTGATCTCAGTGCCCAACTCGCCGCAGGTTGGTCAGTTAGTTTACCGCCCTCCTGTCAGCTGGAACTGTACCTCAATCAACATTTCCCAAGATCAAACAGTATCGTGTGCAGGATCATCGATATTGTGACGTCACAAGATGGAACATCAAAGGATCGCCAGTGTTGCAGTACCGTGGGTGCCTAGTATCGGTGCTTACGAAGGCATTGTTACTGGTGATAGCGAAACATTTTGGCCTCTCATAAAAAACTCGACTGGCACCATTTGGATCACAAAGACATACTGACTTAATTTCACAATAAGTGTGAAGAGCAGTGGGCTTGTCTCTGCACATTCATTCTGGCAGTTAAGTTGGGGGGGGGGGGGGGGGAAGCGGGTCCTGAAATTCACTTTTTGCTTCAAAGTATCGATTTTTAGTTTTTGTGCTCTTGAAGAAACAAACCCCCTTCAGCGCTGCACGAGCTCATAGTACAACCAGAGAGTATAGATTAACTTCCACCCAACCAAGCTATTTTCCTCAAAGTGAAGTAGAACAATAATACTTAAGAAAACACAGAAGGAAGAATGGGGGGAGTGCTGGTGAACCCAATTCTTTCCATGAGGTGCGAAGATTAGATCTAGGGACAAGCACATAGGGTACAAATTAAAAGTACATTAAATCATGCAGAGATTTGATATTGGCTTGTTCAGCACTGATCTAGGCCTGCTCCCAAATGAAAATCTCACTTTCTCTTCTTTTGAGTCTGAATACAGTGAGGAGTCTTGTTCTAGATCTAGATAGAGATCTATAACTTCTGTCAAGTATGACAATCTTCCGTGGGGGTTGGGGGAGGGGGTGGGGGTGCACAAAATGCATTGAAAAAAACAACACATTAAATCTTCCACCCAGGTTGACTAAGGATGAGAAGACATGTCATTGTATCTGATTAGAGGCAAATTAGCTCCTCTGCTACACAGTAGTAGCATCAGTACTAGAAGTCTAAATCTGGTATCAGAAAAGACCCGGTAAACTGATCTCCTTGAATGTAGGCTTGATATCAAAGAGCATGGTCTAACTGATTAGAATAGATCATTTAAGCAAGATCCAAAAGCACAGCCGTATCTGACTAGAATAATTAATCTAGTAGAGGGTAGGCTTGGATCAGAATGCATAGACGACCACCAGATCTTGAAACTTACAGTGGCCTAGATCGAAGACGAAAATCACAGGCCTAAGCCTCTGAGACCAAAACTAGATCTAGATCTAGATTCTAGCTTGTGTCTCTGTCTCTAGTGATTGTATCACTACTCTTTTTTAATTAGACTATGCCCATGGGCTCAATGGGTTTATTAGTCGTAATAATGATCGCTGATCTCATGTAAACAAACACCACCTTGTCAGCGTCAACACACAATCATGTCTGTCAGGCACGGAGGCAGTCGCAGTGTCTCAGTTGACAATTTCACAAAAAATAAATTAAATAGTTGTAAAAAACAATATCCCTTACCTTTCTGGGTCTGAAGGGAAATGAAAAAATGCGAGGTCTGGTCTTTTGTGCTTTGAATTCTGGCAGCCAAAAGCAGAGCACCATCTTTAATGTGCGTTCTTTGGATCCGCCATGTTTCCAATTGTTTACCGCCTCTATTTTGGTTGCTAGGATCACGCGTAAAAGCGAAGCTTCCCTCTCTCTAAATCTATACTCTCTGGTACAACTGTGCGTGATCGCTCTAACCACCAAACTGCCGCGTTCATTGGCTGGCATAAATTATGCAGATGAGCCCTCTGACTGGCTAAGGCTGAGGGGAAAGGTCGTGGTTCATGTAAACATGACCCGGCGACTGCATGTGCATTACAGATTGCTGCTTAAGAAAAGATGTAAAAGAGAAAAAAAATGCGTGTAGCAGCCCGGGAAAAGGCCAGACAGGAGAAAGAAGCTCAGGAAGGTGGCCGAGCATAGCAGTCTAGGGTGTTCAGACCGGTGAAAATTTCTTTTGGGCTTCTGTTTCATATGTTAGTAAAGTTTCATTTGCAATTTTCTCAAAAAGTGATATTTTGTTAATCATTTGTCAACTAGATCTACATTTTTATTTATGAACCGATTGAAATAATATTTTGAATAAAGCACATTAACACCTCAATGCATGTAAATATGCATTCAATTTTGGGATATTATCTGCGATCTTTGAAATACACTTTATTTTGTAGCAAAATTCAGAACAAAATTGTGATTCTGTAATGCACCAAATTCAAAAAGTTCTAAAAATTCAATCACCATCGATATAAGAATAAGGATGCATATTCACATAAATACAGCTCTTCATAATATGCGGTGAAAAAATCAGACAAATCCATTTGAAATTGGATGAGCCTTTGCAGTTTGAAAACTGCTAATTAGCATTTAACCAAAAATTCAAAATGGCGGCATTACCTTCTGCTTAAAACTTAAAACAATTGAAGATATCAATACATCACTTTGTGAGACTATAGATCTCGCCATGAGCAATGATAAGGCAGTCATAAGCCAAAACACTAAAATCATCGGTATGCCATTACATGAGATGGATCACGATATGATCAGAGATGTGAGAGTGCCAATTTTTAAAAAGTTGTGGCTATCTATAGTATTCCAAGTGTCTCTTTTCCTGTGTAGGCTGAGCTGGGTCATTGCAGCAATTATGCAACAATTAATTACACAAACTGGTAGTTTCTGTTCAGGATTTTTCTGCTTTGCCAGTTACATCCCTATACGTTGATTGTGAATGTAGTTTTGTTGGTTGTGATGAGGAGGTGAGAATGATGCTGATTATGCAAGTACAGTAGTACTGGTAATGTTTACACTACAAAGGCAATATGGTGACGATAATGAAAACTGTAGACAGAGCTTGTTATGAAGATGATTTGCGACCAAGTTTTGAGAAAGTATAGTATAGCAGAGGTACCACAAGCGGTAAAACACTACAAAATTTGCATTGTTGACCACAATGGTATCCAGTTTCTTGAGATATGTACTTTTATTCACTTCATAATATTCAAACTCTACTTACAAGAAAAAAAGTAACAAAACAAAATGGAAAACAAAACAAAAAGTTGACGATATCTTGAGATGAACCAGGTTGATACAAAGCCTTGAAAACTAATTTTAAACTAAGGATTTACAGTATACAAATTAAAGACCCGTATTCCTGTGACCAAGACATATCACATGTATGCAGCACTCAAAATTCAAGTACCCATGTGCAAGAAATATTACAACTATACAAGCGATATTGCAGCACTCATCGAAACAGGATGTTTCTGTATCCAGAGTTCAAACAGTAAATTCACTCTGAAAAGCTCAATTATTTCAAAGTACCAATTATCCAGTGTGCATTTGAAAGATTTGAATGTCAAATGTTTCAAATGAAACACAAATTTTAAGGACTTTGTAAGGTCTTTCACTTTGACATCATTTTCAGAATTTAAGGACTTTGTGAGTACTTATTTTTTCTTTTATGAAAATTAAGGACTTTAAGGACTTTTAAGGACCTGTGTGAACCCCGAAAAACAAACACAAAATCACGCAACAGCGATCCACTTGGAGTAGAGAGGGGTCGGTGAAACTGTGTAGCTGGCCCCATGCGGTCATAGCTTACTCATGTCTGCTATAGAGACTGCGCGATCTTTCTTTCTGTCACCGTCACTACCCCTTGACCGTTTTCCGTAGTTAAAATCTTAAAATGTGGTGACTGTCCCTTTGCTTATTCTGGCCCAAATGCATGGAATTCCCGCCCCCAACATTGAGAGGTATTTCGAGGTTTGAAAATTTCAAAACAGAGTTAAAATCAGTCTTGTATGAGAAATACTTACCGAATGACTAATTATGTCTCCTTTAGAGAGAGAAAGAGAAAACAAGTTTCTTTTTACTTTGAGACTACTTTTATAACATACGGTAATCGCCTGAGGCCCCTAAAATGTTCCTTCCCAGATAATAAAAAAAAAAACAACTCCTTCTCCCTCTCTTTATTGTTTTGTGGCGGTCCTTCCCCCCCCCCCCATACTGTAAGATAAGATAAGATAAGATAAGATAAATTTTATTCGTCCTTGTACAAGGAAATTTGTTTTGATCATTGAATACATAACAATACAGTTACAGAAGCAGAAAGTATGATACACAGCGCGCACACACACATATATACACACACACTGATAAATTAACTAAATTAACAAAATTAACAGTGCACACAATATGCTTCCCTAACTAAAACACATTGACCTGACACGCAGGACATAATTCAACTGTGCACAGATTACGATCAAGATGACGACATTATTGTAACATCCTAGTTGATGATGGAATAAACGATTTAAAGTAGCGCTCAGTTTTAGTTTTCTTTGACAACAGCCTTAAACTTCTTACAGATCTTATATATTCCTTGTTCAGGGGATGTTGGGGGTCATTTATAATAATATTAGCTTTTTTAATACAAGCACCAGTGTACAGCTCATCAAAATATGGCAGATCACAGATACAAATTTTGGATGCTTTTTTAATTAAATTATTGATCTTATTTTTATCTTTTTGTAAGATGTTTCCTCCCCAACAGACAACTCCATACATCAAAACGCTCTGAATAGCCATGGTGTAAAATATTTTCAGAATGCTTTTGCTAACTTTTAAAAAGCGGAGCTTTCTGAGGAAATACATGCGCTGGTTGGCTTTCTTGTATACATATGTTACATGCGCATGCCAGTTAAGCAATGAATCAATAGTAATGCCAAGATATTTGGCCTCTGTGACAATTTCAACCTCTTCATTGTTGATAGTAAGAGGGCAAACAGGATCGTTGTTATTTTTCCTAAAGTCAAAAACAAGCTCTTTTGTTTTCTTAACATTCAGTAGAAGATAGATGTTATTACACCAACAATGAAAGGATTGTACAATGTTAGAATATTCGTGGCCAGAGTTAGGTAAAAGGCCTAAAATAGCAGAGTCGTCGGCAAATTTAAGAAGGTAAACGTTGTTGTGTGTCACAGTGAAATCATTTGTATACAATGTATACAAGGCAGGTGACAGCACGCAGCCTTGTGGCGCTCCTGTGTTTGTTGTGAGTAATTTGGAAAATGTGTTGTTTATATCCACAAACTGGCTTCTCTGTGTTAGAAATTCGAAGATCCAGCTCTTTAAAAAAGAACTCACGTGTAGGTTGGTAAGCTTTTGAAACATTAAGTGCGGTTGTATGGTGTTAACCGCAGACGAAAAATCGACTAGGAGCACACGAACACAGGTTTTACCAGTGTCTAAATGACTGTAGATGTTATGCAATAAAAACAATAAGGCGTCTTCTATGTTCCTGTTTTCTTTGTATGCAAATTGCAAAGGATCGAGATTTTGTTTGACCTCCTTCGTTAGTTCAGTTAAAACAAGTTTTTCAAAGCATTTAAAGATAATGGAAGTTAATGCAACTGGGCGAAGGTCGTTCATTTCAGATATTTTTGGTTTTTTGGGGACAGGTAAGATTTTTGACAATCTCCAAATGTTTGGTATGTAATGGTTTTGAAAGGATTTGTTGAAGATGAAAGTAAAAATTTTTGCTAGTTGTTCAGCACATGTTCTCACTACTTTGCTTCCAATGTTATCTGGTCCAGATGCCTTTCTTTCCTTAACAGATTTAAATTGTTTCACAACAGCATCATAATCAAAACAAATATTACATTCATCATTATCAAAATCAAAACTGTCTCTTATTTCCTGGTGTTGGTTGGAGAAATCGTGTTTGTCAAAGCGACAGTAGAACTGATTCAATTCATTGGCAAATTCGCTTTCATTCACAACATTCACTTTATTCTTCATACAATCGTACCCCGTAACCTGTTTCATTCCCTTCCACACAGATGACATGTCATTTGATTTAAAACTTGCTTCAATTTTATCTTTGTATTCTTCTAATGTTGAATGAACAAAAATGAGCTTTTCAGTTTCATGAACCATATCCATTGAGCTCCATGGTTGAAAATGAACGAGTAATGTTACCAATCTATAGAGTTTAATATAAATGAAAATATTTCAGTAAGTAAAGTCACTGTGCACCCTATGGTGCCTTGAGGTGAAACAAACGCACCGCAAGGTTTCGACACAAAAGTTCAAAAAATGATGTGCACTTGTGTAATATTAGTGTGTAATAAATAGTCAGAAGTAAATAATAAAATTGTGCAGCCGCCTGACAAAATAAGGCAAAAAAATTTTGGTGGTATGGAGATATTGGTGTCACCAAATAGGTCATTCAAAGCACTTTCATACGGTAAAAAAACTATTGCTATATCTTAATTAACTGAGAAGATATGGCCTCTCCAAGACAGGAAGTGACCCAACCCTAGTTTTGAGAAAAACGCTTTTAAAATTTTAGGTGACAAATAGAAATTGTTGATGGTAACTGGATTAAAAGTCAGTTTTGAGGCATTTACCGTTCTCAGCGAGCATTGTCATTGGGGAAAGGAACAGTAGAGAGGTTAAACTTTTAAAAAATACTGACAACTGAAAATCGATACAATTGACCCTGTGATGCCTTTTAACGATTTTCTCGAATCGGGTAGTGCCGAGATGTGCCTCATTTGGTTAGAAGGCCACACAGTTATGCTTTGTAACTGAAGAACTTTCACCAAGGCCATCCTGTGTTATGACAAAACAAATGAAACCATATCACACAATATGTTCTAGTTCTAATTACTATATCTATAGTACAACTTTGAGATTGTCCCATTATGTACAGACCAGATTCTGTGACAGACAGTATAGTTTTATATCAAGTGGATTGGGATACAGGATACAAATAAGAAGAACATGAAGATTTGGCATGGATTTGTCTTACATAAATCAAGATTCACGAGCTTTTTGTCGCATTATTTTCCCGAATTCTTTGCATCTTAATCCCATATCCAGCAGAATTTGCCATATGCAAACATTTTGCTGATTTTGAGGTTTTGTCATGTCACTGGTTCTGTCACTCCTAATTTTATTGTGTATTGTCATAAATGGGTATATTTTTCTTGGGCATTTTCATGCAAGTTTTGATTTTGAAGGGTATTGAACAAAACCCTGACTTTGTGCAACTCGCCAAACTCTCCATCGTTTTCGCAGAAAGGCAAAAATGAACATACAATAATACCCGACAACATATATATAGTGTGACTTTTCACCCAAACAAAGCACTGAGTACATAAACTGGACAATTTTTTTCGTTGTTGACTTTTTCTTATTTGTGACCCAAGTTCTTAAACATACCACTGTGTCTCAACTCGAAGACCAGGTGATGGAGTCCACACTTGCCTCAGCTAGAGCTGAAGTTTTGCTTGATTACGGTTCCGTATTGTCTTTTTATGAGTGAACAAAAGTTTTGGCGGGAAAAAAAAATGCTTTTAGAAATGGTTTAAAATTTACTCCATTTCATAACCAAACCCGTTTCAATAACCGATTTGATCAAACAGGTCACATATAATTTTGTTTTCACTATCCATGCCATAATGTACAGAATTCAAAATTTGTAGAAATAAAAAAAAGTTGTTTTTTTCTCTCAGTTAAAGCTACACAAATTGAGATGATAAAAAACAACAGAGTATAATTACAATAGTCCAATTTCTACAACTCCATATTGTAATATGTACTCACTACATTCTATAACTAAATTAACAACAAAAAAACGGTCCGACTTGGAGGTATGGTGTCATTTTTAACTCATTTTAATATTTTATTCGTGAAAAACTTTCGGATTAATTTCCGACATAAGCGAAAATGGGTCACATTTATCATGATTGTGTTAAAAAAATCTGCATTATACAGAATCAAAGTATTCAGTTTTCATCACCATGTTCCACCCTGTTGTTCTTTCTGTCTTGGAAATCACGGTGTAAAAAAAAAAAAATTACATTCACTTGATGTTACGAGTTGGGTTATATGGAATTATTGGTGTTACGACTGCATTTAAAATATGGAGAGGTTTTTAGGAATTATTCTTCCATACCATGCCACATATACTAATAACAATTCGAATAAGTTTTATCAAGGACCTGAAGGGCCACAAATTTATTTACTTTGAAATCCCTAACAAATTTCGTCTAGTTCTTACATATTAAAAGGACAACATCAGCAGCATCAAATGAAAATTCAATAATATATCACTAGAAGTCTCCTCTAGATTCCTAAAAGATTATATCATTCTGACTCATTCACAATTTAATTATTACTTATCTATCTTCCAGATATAGTCTGCCTACTATCTTACAATAATATTCTAATGTCTCAGACGACAATGTTAACTCAGTTATTTGTGCCTACCGCTTATAAAGTATCAAACTCGTCAATACAACTGACGTAGTTAAGTTAGATCTAGATCTACTCTAGGATGGGCTGGCAATCCCCAGCCTCATCCAGACACATCAATTTCAATTTACAAATGTGTATACCAGACATTCATGCTAGATCTAGTTGCAAGTTAAAATACATTGTAGTCTTGCATCCTTCGGTAGCACTTCTACTGGAGAATTTAAGGTCAGCTTCACGTTCATCGTCGAATCAATAGACAAACACTTACACTTGGTCCCTGATACGAGATCAGGGAGCTGGAGATAATAGCAGTAGATAATTTGTGGGAATCGTATGGTCTCATTCCAATGTCTATCAAGGACATAGACATGACTGTAACAATCTTCTGATTCTCTCTGGCTGAATCACGCCGACTGCCTTCACAGAAGGATATTTCTGCATGGGAGTAATGAAACGTGGGAATGGCTCCGCTTAAATACTGCTCGGCCATCTGCAAATCCCCAGCCAACTGCCCAAATTTGATTGGTGCATCCATTTCGAGCTCAGCTCGTAGTATTAATAGATTCTGCATGGAAATCGGTCACGGCCTTGCACTAGTAACAGACAAGGTCAAATTACCATATCAAAACCCTTACTAAAGTCTCCAACCCTCTACGTTTTATGTACGAATTTACTATTTCCCTTTTACTCACCCCTTCTCTTCCCTGTTAGAATTCATCAAAATCACGGGGTCGAAAACTGCACCGTCACTGCTACTTATCCATTTATTCTATCTTGCCCCACTTTCTTTCCATCTCTAAGAAAAAGCGTTACAAAAACAAACTGTCCACGAGAATAGTTCAAGGACATTTGCACTGGCTAAAGTTAACGAGACCATGAAATAAACACGCCGTGACCCAGCACGACACTTCTAGTCCTAACCCTGACACTTGAATCTCTGTCACTCCCTATGAGCGCTTGGTTCTGAAAATGTTTATTCTTCCGGCCCCTCCGCCCCCCCCCCCGGCCGCTCCCCCCCCCCCCCCCCCATGCTTGAATCAATTCCTCCTCTTTTTGTGTTTTCATTAGAATGATGAGTGATCATGGCAAGGCCTAGATATTTGAACATTTTAGGTGGCATTTTGCATGGACTGACAATGAATCATCAGCATGTAGCCCATATTAGGATTTTTTACACAGCCCAACTCACTCACTTCGTTGAAGAAAGAAATGAAACAACTTCTTAATACACTTGATAAGCATGATATGTATGGTTTCCAGACTCCTATTTCCGCCCCTCCCCTCCCGCCCACACACACACACACAACAAACATGTGACTCAAAGATCTCCTGTTCCGTACAAACCAACGATTATAAGACCAGTTATTAAAATAGTTCCGACAATAATACCAACCACGCTGCAAGTTAAAGCCGTGCAAGCAGCATCTTTGGCTTCAGTGTATCTTCCTTGTTCTTTCAGCTTCTCTGCCTGTTAACAGTTGAAAGTCACGGTTTTAGAGAGGTATACCTACTTGGAGATGCTTGTTTGATACTTTTCTTGAGCAGGATTAGAATTGCAGTATCAGAGCTCCAGAGAAGATGAGCGGACGGGCTGATGGATGGATGGGTGGGTGGATGGATGGATGGGTGAGTGGGTGGGTGGATGGATGGATGGAAGGATCGATGGATGGATGGGTGGATGGACGGATGGGTGAGTGGGTGGGTGGATGGATGGATGGGTGAGTGGGTTTGTGGATGGATGGATCGATGGATGGATGGGTGAGTGGGTGGGTGGATAAATAGATGGATGGATGGGTGAGTGGGTAGATGGATGAATCGATAGATGGATCGATGGATGGATGGATGGGTGGGTGAGTGGGTGGGTGGATGGATGTTTGAGTGGGTGGGTGGATGAATGGATGGATGGATGGATCGATGGATGGATGGATGGATGGATGGGTGAGTGGGTGGGTGGATGAATGGATGGATGGATCGATGGATGGGTGAGTGGGTGGGTGAATGGATGGATGGATGGATCGATGGATGGATAGATGGGTGAGTGGGTGGAATGGGTGGGTAGGGGCGATAGATGGATGGGTGGGTTGGGGTGATGGGTGGATGGATGGATAAATGAAAGGGTGGGTGGATGAAATTATGGAGATAAGACATCCAGTGTGAAACACAGTTGACGGATGGTTAAGACAGATAGACAGGCAGATAGACAAAGAGATAGATGCACTGAGGGTAGGCAGACAAATAATGAGTCACATGGGCGACAAAAAAATAAAACAGATGAATAAATTGGTACATATCATGGATAAAACTATGCATTGACGTGGGTAGCTGAACCGGATACAAATGAAACGGATGTACACATACACATGTACACAGATGAGCGTGTTAATGAACCATAGTCGGGAATGAAGGAAGAGATTTTATCTTTATCATCAGATGGACAGAGGGGCCCAGTTACGAATGAGTGGAGAAAAGATTAATTCTTCAATGGACCGATGGATGGGTGAATAGTCAATTGGATGGACAGATGGGCAAAGGTATGGATAAATGAAATGAAGTATTATTGTCTTAGGAGTAGGTGAAGATGGACTAATGGTTGATGGGACAGACAGATGAATGAATGAAAAATGAAAAAAAAAAATGTCATGTAAATGGGGGGACAGACAGTTGGATACACAAATGGATGGAATTTTTGATGAAATACTCACCTCTGCTGATCGTGAAATGGCATAAAGCCCAATTGGCCAACAGCAAAACAACCAGACTAAATAACTTAGAGTACTATAGTCACTGACATCTTGTGGACCAGCAGATATCTGAACTACAGAAACAATCATGAAGTCACAAATTACGACTTAATATCCAAGATCATGAATCTTGCATGAACTTCCAATCTTATCTTACTTTAAAAAAAAAATAATGGTGCAGCAAGAGTATTTCACTTCTTGTACAAACTTGGCCCATCTTTTGCTCAACCCAACAGTCTAAATGACAGTCTCAAAAATTATAAAATCTATTTTCTTCAGTGTCCACTAAGCTACCCTAGCCCCCTTTGCATCGAACTACTGTGCTATTCAAGTTTTAGGCAATTTTTATGGAAGAAATGATGGTAAAATTCAATTTCTTTCTTTCTTTCTCTCTTTTTTTTTTTGAAGAAAATTTGACATAAATAAATAGGAATAATTAAGGTGTGTCTCGGTAACTGTAGTTATCCCCATGCACTACATGAAATCAGTAAGTACTGTAGAACTTTATTATTATTATTTTTTTCAACAATTCGGCCCACACTACAAAGCCCAAATAAACAAACTCAAAATCAGGCCACAGTATAAGAAATAACAAAATTAATCTGTTCCATAAGGTTTGGTGTAAAATATGAGCCCATTCAAAATTTAAATTAAATTCAATACATAGTTTTTGGGAAAATCCAATGTTGATCCTGCTCATTCTAAAAATGATGCATTGATGGACTGTATAAAGATCTCATACCAGATTTGCGTGGTATACTCCATTAACGCAGATGATTGAGCACCCGCGAACAAAGAAAGCGAGTAACAGAAATGTGTCTCAGCTTTTCCAGTGGGTGCCTTAGTTATTTACGATTATGTCAGTAAGTCAATGTAACTGTGCGTGTGTATGTTTGTTTGTCTGTTTGTCAGCCAGCCTGTTTGTTCACATGAGCAGTGTATACCTGGCTGTTTTGCTGAGTACGGGGCACAGTCACATCTGCCGAGCCAAAGCGTGGCCTTCGTAACTACATGGCCAAACACAATGCCGATATGCAGGTAAGTGACGTCACGGGATGCGGCGGTACCGTCTCAAGGCTGCGCTCTCTAGGCCAAGGCTACAGGAAACAAAGTTTGAATACCGGCACTATAACAATGCTTGTGTGTTGACTGCTGTTTCTTGTCTTTGTGTGGATTTATTAGACTTATTGTTATTCTCAAGATTGGATATTTGTTGTGTCGGTCTCACGTCTTCCCACGTCTTGGAGACCGCACACACAGTGACACTGGCATATTTATGTGGTCAGTACCCTCCTAACAGTTACCCTTGTCTTTGTCTCCTCTCCACCTGTCCTAGGGTCGTTGTACATCGCGAGAAAGCAAGTTCGTTGTCCGTCTTTGTTCTTGTTTGACTATATATGTAGGATGCCTGGGAGTCGGTGTAGTAGACGTGTACCTGTGCTATGCCTATCTGTACAGTGTTCATTTATATGTGAAATTATTTCTGTGTATAACGTATACCTATACAGTGACAGTAACTTTCATATCCGTATATAGACTTATGTGTGTCGATTAAATGTCAACTCTGTATACCATACAGAAGGACTTACGTTATTCTGTAATATTCTAAAAACCCCACGCACGACACCAAAATATTCAATGTGAAAATGCCTAGAAAGTGCTGTGTTCCAGGTTGTAGAGGAAATTACGACGATGGTGAGAAAGTTTCTGTGTTTAAATTCCCGACTGAATCGACAAGGCGAGATCTATGGCTAAGTAAAATTCCTAGAGCTGACTTTACTCCTACATCTCAGTCTGTTGTGTGTGCTAAACACTTTAGTGATCAGTTCCTCATCCGATCTGATTCTGTTACAAAACCAGACGGAAGTGTTTTGACGGTGCAAAGATCAAAACCAAAACTTAGGGATGATGCTTACCTGTCAATTTTTCCAAATTGTCCATCGTATTTGTCTGACGAACCAGCTCCAAAAAGAAAAACACCGGAGGAAAGGCATAGGGAGGCCCAGCAAAGAGATGAGGAATCATTTTCTGATTGGTTAGAAAGTGACAAAATAGATACTTTTTCGGATTTTGGTAACAGTCTAAACAGTCATGTATCAGGGACCGTCTGGATTTATAGGCTACACAACAATGTTGAAAAACATGCCACTACCAGCACCAATTTATCCGACGAAAAGGAAAGTCCATACTGGAGTTTTTACAATTTACAAGATTTACTTAGCAGCAAGCCAGCTTTAGTTTCGGCAATTAGAGTACATTCTGACATGCACGTAGAGATTTTCACACAAGAGAATACAGGTATTGTTCAAGTTCCAAACATATCTTTGAGATGGCTCTTTGGTCAGCAATCTCCCCTTATCCTCACATCCTGGTCACAGTTTGATACAATGCTATCACACTTCGCCAGTGCCAGCGCCAAAGAGATGGATGTCAAACAGCAAATTCAAGTTTTTGTTGATGGCTTGCAGAATTTGTGCTTAGACGAACCAGCAGAAGAAACTGATGAACACAGCGAATACCAGGTTTTACCACTGAAAGACAAACTTTCCTTTTTGGTGGAACAGTTAAAGCTATTGACTTCTCCGGTGAGACGATACTCATCTGAAACACTGCTTTGGGCTTTTCAAATTTTTGCAGCAGCCCCTAGAACCTATTCTATGTTAAGAAACTCTCATTTAACTCTACCACATACTTCATATTTGAAGAGACTTTCATCAGTATTTACTATTGGAAGCGGATTGACAGATGGAAGCGTTCACGAGGAATATTTGAAGCAAAAGTGTCAAAGTTTGAATGAGGGAGAGAGAATGGTAATTTTAATGTTAGACGAAATTCATGTCGCGCACCAAGTATCCTACAAAGAGGGAAAACTGGAAGGCACAGCCTCAAATTCTCTGTCTCAAGAAGCCAGCACAGCTCAAGTTTTCATGGTATCATCCCTGTTATGCAAAAGTAAAGATGTTGTGGGAATTGTTCCTGTCAAAAATTTGACCACTGATTTGTTGTACGACATGCTTCTTGAGGTTCTGAAATTGCTCCACAGTATAGGATATTCTGTTGTATGCGTGATCTCAGACAACAACAGAGTAAATCGTAATGCATTTACCAAAATGTGTGGAGGAGAACTGAAGCTTTCTACACAGAATCCCTTCAGCAGTTCTGAGAAATTGTTCTTTCTGTTTGATACTGTGCATATATTTAAATGTATCAGAAATAACTGGCTTGCTCAGAAAGATGTGGAGAAAACATTCCAGTTTCCTTCATTTGAAAGTTCTGCCTGTACTGAAATTATGAAAGCATCATTTTCTCATTTAAGAAAGTTGTATTCTGCTGAAAAGTCGTCTGCACTATAACTGGCACCGGCACTGAACGAAAAGGCTTTGTATCCAACAGCTACTGAAAAGCAGAACGTCAAATTGATGCTTAAAGTTTTTGATCAACGAAATATTTTTGCCTTACAGCATTTTGAGAAGCACTGGCAGGAAGATACACGAGGCACTAGAGAATTTCTAGACATAATTCTACGTCTGTGGAACATAGTTAATGTTAAACATCCATACAAAGCTAAGAGACTCAGGAATGACGACTTTAAAGTTATAACCTCCATCTCTGATATGAACATGCAGTATATGAAGAAAGCAGTTGAATGGCTTCAGGAGTGGCAGAAGTTAAATCTGAAACCAAGAGAAGGCACTATATCGAACGAGACAATGACTGCTCTGGATCATACACTGAGAGGCTTACAAGAAATTTCTTCCTACCTGTTAGATAAAAAAAAGTTCAAATATATTTTACTTGGCAAGTTCCAAACTGACAACCTTGAATTTAGATTTAGTCAGTACAGACAAATGAGTGGATGTAACTTCCACGTGTCGGTCCAACAGTTACTTGAAGGAGAAAAAAAGCTCAAGCTAATTAGCGTCCTAAAACTGGTTTCAGCGTCCAAAGGGACTTTAACACTCAAAGATGTCACTGAACCTCTGGAGGAAACAGTTACCCAACTGAAAGATTCTTCAGCTCAACAGTATATAGAGTTTCTGCCATTGATCCCCGACTGTGAGAACGTCGAATTAACAGAGGAACAACAAAAAGCTTTAGTATTTGTGCCAGGTTATGCAGTCTCCAAAGTACTGCCGCGCACCAACTGTGACGACTGCAAGAACGAGTTAAGACTAGACAAAACGCTACATGTGGAGGGGACTGATGATTGTTACACCAATTTGTCTGCTCTAGACAGAGGAGGTTTAGTGTGGCCGTCTGATCTTGCCGTGTCAATTATTACAGAAGCTTTCAAAGTTTTTCAAGTTCTGGTTGGAAAAGATGACAGTGAGAATAAATTTCTGCAGACCACAAACCACAGAATAATTCTTTTGCAATTGTCCCTGCGAAGAGTTATGGATCTGGAATTATGTCAAGGAAAATGTGAAGAATGCGGGGTTCTTTATGAAGAGGTGGCTGCCAAATGTATCAAACCAGTGGTAAATATTTTCCTGAACAATTATTCTAAAAGCTTCTGTGACCAGGCATCATCTGCAAATACTTCAAGAAAAGTGAAGACGTTCACCAAAAGGATTTAGTTCTATCCGTCTGAGCAGCTCCTTATGTCCAGCTAAGGTAAAGCATCTTAGACTGTTCATGTTTGCAAGTTTCCTCTCACCATCTGTCTTTTCTCCTGTCTATCAAGTGTGCATGTGCTCTCTCTCTCTCTCTCTCTCTCTCCTTTCCCTATTTTTCTCGTTTCTTTCCTTACAGACACGAAAGATATAGGAGTGGTGAACACATTATACATGTATTAAAATACAACAGTGGCCTAATCTATTATTATGTCGATATTTCCTTATTAAATATATCGGTATGCTGCTTAAGATAATAATATTATCATCAACCTACTCAGGCTAGCAATATTGGTGTCTATAATGGCAGATAAGTAAAGTAAGTCGTCGGACAAACTCTAAGCCTTGGCTTCCCGTTGATCTATTCCGTTTTAAATAATAATTAATAGTAGTAGTCACTTTTTAGTGGTCGAATTTTAAGACTTGCAGATCTACAGTGTAAACATTCTTTCATCTTAAGGCACATGCATGCTACATCTTGCTTTGAGTAATACGACAACACAAGTACCGGTACGGTACACATTACGTTGGTACACTGATATCAGGTTATCAAAACACCTCTGCCGAAAGCCGAGCATCGCCGCTTGCTGTGACGTCACGCGCCCGCTGTGTTTGGCCATGTAGTTACGAAGGCCACGGCCAAAGACCTGGTCCACTGCCTATGGTAGCCGTGAAATTACAGGTTGGTTAGCTTGGCTCGGTCGGTAAGGTTGGCCGGGTTGGTAAGGTTGGCCTGGCTGGTTAGGTGGTGGGTCAGGTTGGTATTGTTGGCCGGGTTGGTTAGGTTGTCTGGATTGGAAAGGCTGGCTGCGTCGATACTGCTGATCAGGTTGGTACGATGAATTAACCAAGCTGGCCGCCTGAAGAGGTTGGTCGGACATCTGTGGTCCATAATTTGCTTTCGATGGAGATGGGGGCAAAATGGGTTGGCCATCTTTTGTATATTCAATCTGTGTGGTGTAAATATATTCACTAGTTTAAATTTTGTATATAATGTCACAGGTTTTGGTTTCTGAAATGGCCAAATCGATAGGTTGAATTTTCTCGTGAGGAGTCTTATTTAATTCATTTAGGCATGTTATTCATGAAAATATATTTTATGCACACTCAGTAAGGAATTATAATCCATCACATGTCAGATGTGCTATAGTAACATTTACCCCTGTTCTACAGTGGAAGAAAAGTCAGTAATTATATACTACTAGCTGAGTTTCCGGCCCTGCCCGGGATAAATCGATTTATTAGTTTCAGTTCTGGGTGACTATTGTGGACCTGCTTCATTATGCCTGTTCCTTTAGCGTTATTTTATTTTTGTTTGTTTGTTTGTCTTTAGATATGTTTTACTGCTCTCCCTTTGCGCGTTGGCATTCTGCGCATCCCGTCAGCATCCGTCAAATGGCTATGAGTATGATTTGCGCTCGGGTTAGTTTGTTTGTTAGGGAACACATCGCAGGAAGTGATAACGCCATGTGTTAATGGAAAAGAAATATTATAATATTTTCCTAGGCATATTGAAAACACAAACCTGTACTCCTGGCCCTGCAGCGTCAATCTCCCAATTCCAGACCCTTTCTTTTTCCTAGTCTAGGCACATCGAGAACACACAAAGTTTCATACTTGATAGTCCAACTCAATCTCATCATTCAAACCAGTCCTAACCGGAAGTTGTTTTGTGAGTGTGGAACAGATACCGGAACCAATCTCAATTACATTCATTTGCCGAAAAAATAGATCGAATGCCAATGTGTCGCAACCCAGAAACTAATACTTAATGTTCTGCGAGTTATTAATTATTTTTTTTATTTTCTGTGCCGGCGACATGACGACAGTCTATAAAATTGGAGGGCCACCGAATCAGCATCAACAGAGAAATAGCGAAAGGGGCGCTGCAATTGTCGTAAGGTTTCACTTTTATTAATATAGATTATATAATTGTGCTTATTTTTCTGGTAAATGAAACCCATCAGTACTTACCTTTGCTTTCCTGATAAATAAAATTCAGCAATTATACTACACCCCTAGATCATCTATCCTTGTTTTGGGGTTAAATAAAATAAAGAGTAATGCAGTATTTGATCACCTACCCCTGATTTTCTGTCAATGAAAGAAATCTCCACCGGGAAAGGCATATTTTCTTCATTCTCTGTTGTGTTCTGAAGATGAGAGGTAGGAAGAGATTTGAAGAATAATACAAAGTAAACGCTGTTTGGCCCTTACAGCAGCTGCTCTCACATTTCTTTTGTTGCCAACTGGAAGCCAAATTTCCCCAAAAAGTAATGTGTTTGTGACAATGTCACAGCTATTCAATCCAATCAGTTCTAACCCTCAGTAATTCTCTAAACTTCAAAGTGCAAACATAACTTAATTTGTTGACATGGCAGAAACAGCCACAGGGATAATTTCAAATGGCGTGGTAAGGAAGGGAAATAAGAGATGGCATAGTAGCGTCAGTATGACAAAAAATGTGCATTTTTTAATAAAGGCAATAAACTTTTCATAACTCTAGAACAGGTATCATCAAACTACGGCCCGCGACGTCAGTTCATCCGGCCCGCCATGGTACTTGATTTTTGTTTGACAAAACCAGTGATATCTAGAGCTACGGGATGGACAGATTGTTTATGCGGGCCGCGCTTGTTAGACTGTCAGTTAACCGGCCCTCTGTCAAAAAAGTTTGGTGACCCCTGCTCTAGAAGATGGGCAAATCACCTCTGATTTTCTCTATATTTCTTTGTATTTTGAATGACATCGGTTCAGGGCTACCAAAACTGAAAGAAGGGGAATTTTTTTTAGTTTCTAAGATTTTGATAACCACAGTGATGCTCCACCGACCTGTTGTAATGACTATCTATTTAGACGTCGACCGTTCATCGCCTGTATCGATAACTAGTTGCTTTAAAAAAAAAGTCATGAGCTCACGCCAGCCAAAAAACCATGGACCATGTCATTGTGATCTTTCCAGACCATAACGTACCTAGCATCAGGCCTACAAGAAGTTAGCATAGTGTGCGAAAACACCATACGGGCAAAAGCATAGCGATATAATATACGATACCCGTAACATCGAAACGTACGTCACGCGAGTTTTCCTTCTTCTAAGCAAACCATAATAACAGAGTCGCTCAATGTCACTGCATTTTCTCCTGGAAGTTCCAATTTTTCAACCGAGCGTTTGGTGTATCCCAAACGAGCTATTCTCAGAAGTAGGCCTATGAACGCACCTCGAATCCCTCAATTAAAAAACACCCACAGAAACAACTACACGTACAATAAAACGTGTCTACCGAGACCGTCATAATTATTATGTACACGACTGGTCCACTCTGGTACGACCATAGATATAGTACACTAGATCGCTGAGCCAGCCAGCGGCCCACGCAACGAATTGAAAACGAGGCCGCCATTACGCTAAGCCTGAAGCTCGCCGATGCTGTACAGTCGTGCCAGCCAAGGAGTATAGCAGTAATGTTGCGGGCGTGCGTTGTTTTTTGTTTTCGGGAGAGGGGGGGGGGGGGGAGGGGGTTTACCATGTGTGAGTTTGCGAGACAATAATATACAAATCACTGTTCTAAATGCTCTTCAGAAGTTTTTGAGCATTGAAACAACTCATTATGAGACAGCTTTATACTTTCATAGTGCTATGTATATCGACCTCCAAAAAAAAAAAAAAAAAAAAAATAAATGTTGAAAAAATTATCTACATCTACAATGTTAATCTTGGCGGAATTCAATTAAAATACATACCGCATATGCATTCAATGGGCTATACAACCCACCTCGCCCCACCAAAAAACAAAACAAAACGACGCACAGTGATGTTTAAAAAACAATGGTTTGACCAGCTAGCGACTCATGATTATGATGTCCACAGTCACCCATTCAAAAAAAAGCAACATTTCAATAATGGAGAAAGGAATGAGACAGAGAGCCTTATTATCAGTTAATCCAACTGAATATCAGTCAAACGTGAAGAATGTATGGGGACGACACACCCACGGGACACAGTATTTCTTGAAAGAAAGAAGAAGAGGTACAGAAGGAAAGATGGAAATCAGTAAACAGTTTGATGGAAGGAGGAGAGGTAACACATATACATCCTGTTAAAAAAGCAAACTCCACACGCTGTCGTATGTTTCACAGTAAGGATAGTCTACATCTCTTGAGGACGTTAAATGAAACATTCACTTTTGTAACACTAATAACTCGGGTCGCAAGAGAAATTGCAAGTCCACATATAGAGTAATTTTCTATTCAGGTTTAACAAGGAACCAAGAAACAATAAATACATAAAATTGTACTCACCACCGGTGTTCATGTACTCCAAGACGGGGATGAGGAGCAGCACAAAAAAAAACTACTGTCCACTAAACAGTACCAACTTGTTCAGTTTCATCCTCTTGGCTGCTTTGCCTCCAAGGATCATTCTCTGTTGGTGCAATTTGCCAGCCTTAAAGAGTCTCATCCGCAAGTAGTAAGATGCCACACTTTTGATGAGGCTGGTGATGTGGTCCTCCTCTACAATCATCTCGTGGTCATAGAAATGATCCCGCAGAGATGGGAATAGATCAAAATATTTCTCCTTTACATATGTGAGGACGAGGTTTTGAATCTGGACATCAATGAATTTCTTGTGTGGCAAGGTCTGCATGACATCTGGGCTAGGCATCACAACCCTGAATGCTTTTTCTGTTGCCAACAAAAGCTGCACAACACCGTCGGAAGGGCATACAAGACCGCCTTGATCTCTTCTCCTCAGAAAGGAGAAACGAATATCTTCCGGAGTTTCCGCACATGTCAAGGCAGCCCTGCAATCTGAACATTTTATTTTTGGAATCAGACGTGCGCACACAAATCCTGCTGTGTAGGTCAAGCATGAGTATCTCCACTCATTATCCGGGAGTGTAAAGGTGGACTCAAGCCTGTCAACCGCAGCAGCAAACATGTCATCCTGTGAGAAATCAGGCAGGTTTTGGGGTTTTGCCGGTGCCTTCAAAAGAAAACAATCCAACTGCAACTCCTCTGTGCCATCCAGTTGAAGGCAATTAGCATACTCGGATGCTTTCACATCATTCTGAATCATGAGTGTGCGAACTGAAGCCCGAAACTGTTGTGCAGTTGGGTTGTTATTCCACCCATTTCTTTGACGAATCTGAAATAAATGAATAAATTAATAATTTCCATTCGATAAAATACAGGTAAATTTTTCTCTAAACAATAAAATCTTCAAAAAAACTTTCTGCAAGTGATTACTATAGAGTAGAATAGATACATTTGCCTGAGCAATGGTCCAAACAGCATTCTCTTTTCAATTTCCAGATGGCAAAGAATACATGTGGCAGCCTTAATATCCACAATGAGCGTGCATGACTTCTGAATTTTGCTATCCCAAAAAGAACCTGGAGTTCAGTCCTACCCACCATAGCATCAGAGGTATAAAAAAGATTATGGACATTTTATGCTGCTTTGGTATGTTTCGAAAACACGAATCCTTACCTTTCAGAGGACTGCAAACACTAGAGCACAATTATAATTTATCTATAATCAGGATCACACTAAAAAGACAGATCTCTTCTTGTAAATAGTGCTTGGAATTTTCCCAGAATTTTGCAATTATGTTGGTTAATTAAATTATTATCAGTTTCCTCTGGTCAGCATTATTTGCAAGATCTTGTAAATGCTACTTTGTTTCTGATTATCTCTGTCTCAGCAGACTATCAGATCAACAGACTTAGTCTTTTGTCCTGTTTTACAAACTCTAGATCTATTTTTTTTAAAATATAATAGGCCTATATATCTTCATAGTTAACACTGACTGACTGAGGAACAGCTACACTATCAGTATTAAGTCTATTTCACATATGAATTTCATCCTTGCCTCTATCACCTACTGTGCTAGCTCTTCATAATGGGCCTTTTTAATTGCTTACATAGCTACCCAAAGCAAATGTAATTGTAAGCACACCTCTCTTAACTTTTTTTCCCCTCAGTAGCCTACTCATATTCATCACTGAGCATCAATTGACATCAGACATTAATGTACTGTGCCAGATGTCCGGGCTGAGAATAATAAGTTGCACAGCCAAAACAGAAGTTACGAAAGCAGTTCAAGAAACGAAATCTGATTAGCCAAACCACACTAGCTGTTCTGTTATCAATACCGTTATATAGCATTAGCAGACAGTGATGCTGACTGCTGTACTTGGGTCAATGACGCCACGCTATTGACTGCTAGCGGTACGCGAGCCTGTTCCTCATTAAATTTGCAATAAACTAACACAAACTTTTGACAAACAACATCAGAAAGCCATTCTCATATAATATAGATCTAGTCTATATAAAAAATCTTGCCAGGCCCATTGTATTCGGTTAATTGCACCCACATAAATCTAGATCTAGATTAGATCATAGCGGTCAATGACGCGCTGCTACTGCTGGCAGAACGAGAGCCTGTTCCTCACTAACTTTGCAACAAACAGACTAAAACTCTTGGTAAACAAGATAATAAAACCAATCAAATAAATATCTTGTGATTCCTTACCTTTCAAATTGTCAGCTGGAGTTTGCAGTCGATCTTGAAACAATAACGATGTCAAAAAAAAACGAAAGTGAAACTGCACAGGAAGAGTACGCCGTCTGCTGTTTATCAGGCTTAAACAATGGCGGCCGGACTTCCTGGGAAGCGTCGGTTTCCTTTCCACCGACCAATGAGAGTCGGCGATCTAGTGTACTATATCTATGGGTACGACAGTCGAGTCACAGCCTGAGCTCGCGATTAGGCAATGCAGTTTTTTGTTTTGTTTTGTGTTTTTGTTGTCCTACTCGGCGCGGTATCAATTTTTATTCAGAGATAATGTTTTTTGCAATACAGGTCTAATGCAGATATGGAAGACATTGACGTGCAGGCGATGTGATAGGAATAGGATCAAGATCAGACATACGAACTCGCGTATGCTATGCCCACCATGCATTATTATAATACCGCAGATGTGCAGGGAGCAGATCCATTTGAGTTACATACATGTACTAGGGATGCTACAAGGACAAGGACGCGACTTTAGGATTTAAGGGCGTCTATGAGAGGGGATCGCTGGGGTCAGCGCCCAACCCCCCCCCCCCCACCCCCACCCCCTATCCGAGTTAATCATCCATACGAATGGTTTTGTAGTAAATGCGGGGCTCGCGATTAACACACGGAACATGAAATATGTGCCCGACTAAAGACTTAAAAGTTCTGTAACTCATGATACTCTTCCCGATATGCGTGTTTAATTGGACCTCCAGTGCTGAAAATCGAAAACGAGAGTGAAAATGCTGCTCCCGTGTATAATGCGACCCCTGAGTTCGCCAGACCTCCGTGGGTCTGTGTGAATATTTTCGACGAAGGAAACCGAAAGACAGTTTTGAGCTGATTTTAATATTGAGGAGTCTATTATAATGCGATCATCATCATCATCAGTTGCCCTGTCTGGAACACACATTGGCCATCATGGCTCTCCACTCGGATCTGTTGAGAAGGAGTTATTCATGTGACATTCATTTGTTGTCCATGAATTAAGACTTTCATTGAAAGTTTTTCTCTGTCTACCCCTGCTTTTCCTGCCTTCGATCTTCCCTGTGTCTGTCAGATGTTCGAGGCTCCTGAGGCGACAGATGTGTCCTAGAAATTTCAGTTGCCTCTGTCGTTTGAATTAATGACCTTTTCAGATTAGAGTCTCTCTATACTGACTCATTTGATTTTTTCTCCATCCATGATATTCTCAATATTCTTCTAATAGACCACATCTCTGCTGCTTCTAGTTTCCTCTCTATTTCTTTGTTCATTGTCCAACATTCACATCCGTATAAAAGCGTTTTCATTAATATTGGTCTCATTTTTTGGAATGAATCTTTGGCCATTATTATTCTTTTTCCTTATTTCACTTATGCTCCTACCACCTGATGTCATCTAATAGCCTAGATATTTGAATGTTGTAACTTGTTTGATTTTTTTGCTCTTCTTTGCTAAACAGATTACATTTCAGGTTGATTCTTTTTTTGAGACTACTATACTTTCTGACTTTTTCACGTTGAGAGACAGTCCCATTTTTTCACTTTCTACAACAACTGTGTCCAAAAGTCTCTGAAGCTGTTGTTCCGATTCTGAAATTAAAATGGTGTCATCTGCATATTATCTAAGGTTGTTCAGATTTTCTCCATTAATTACTGGCCGGGAATGTCTTCTAATTTCCCTGGGATCATCTCGCTGAATAGATTAAAAAGATCAGGTGGCATCATGCATCCCTGTCTCACTCCTCTTTTAATTATATTTTTTGAATTCACCATGTTCTCCTTCGATTCTTACTGCTGCGCTTTGACCCCAGTAAAGATTTTGGATAACCCTCAGGTCTTTGCCATCGATATCTAGTTTTTCCAAAATGCTAAATAGTTCTTCATGGAAAGTTACGTTATAATAATACTGGTAGTGCAAGTCCCGGTCGACTTAGTGCAACTACCAGTCTACAGCCCTTTAGCCGATATTACGGATACCTCGGTTTTTTTGTTTTTTTCTCAAACCCGCTCTGGCGCTACCCAGATACGTGGACTCGTCTCCGTCCGTGTATCCCTTCTCAGCTCTCCTCCAACTTGTTGTACGTCAAGACAGGTATCGTGGCGCCACATCTTATGTAACGTCTCACCCACCAACGGATGACCGAAGTGATTACAATGTAGTGTGACACCTTCGTAGACCTGCCGGTGTTGACCGTCTCAGTTTCCCGTGAAAACAATTAAATACGTAATGGGTAAATCCATTGCCACGCCGTTCCCTCTTCGTGGGTAATGGTCGTCGGTTTGCTCTTGCACCAATTTATACTGTACCATAAATTTTATTCCGTTGATTGTCCTGTGTGGTAAATAACACCTGACAATGAGCGCACCTGATATTAGAGATCAGGTGTTGGTGGAATAGAAAGACATGTAATTAAAATCTGTAAAATCTTGCACTCGTGTCTTAGGCGACCCCCCCCCCCCCAACCCTTTTCCAAACTGGCCTTGTAATACATGACTGAACAAAGTGTCTCGCCTTATACACGAATTTTGCCGCTGTCCGGTAGGTCCACGTAAATAACGATGATGCGGGTGTTAGTTTCAATTTTCTCGGGTCTATAATATAATTATGTTCTCAAAATTAATTTCATAGATAACTAATGAAAATTCCTATTAGTTTTATCAGTCAGTTCTAAATTGTTTGTGTTATAGTTATATTCATTTTTTTTTAAAGCTTTTATTAAGAGATTTCAAGTTTGTGAAATGCTCGCGGAAAAAGCCACATTTAACTATGGAAAATCCAAATGAGCCTATGGAAAACCTATGGAAATTTTAGGCGTCAAAACTGTGCGAACCCTGAGTATTGGGAACGGAATTTTAATGACACAGTTACTATATTTAAATTTACAGATGACGTCATGGGACATTTGAAATGTTCAACGCGATGGTTAAGCACAGTTGTTATGGACTTTGTAAGAACGATTGGAGGCACAAAGATCAACTGCGCATGAAAAATGTGTATAAAGTCCATAACTGTGCTTAACCGTGGCGTTGAACAGTTCGAATATCTCGTTCTTTGAGATCTCTCAGCATGGTTCTATATCACATTTTGTATCCAAAGTTTCATGCCTTTATCAACATGTACATAATTCATGGACTTTTTATCCCTAAATTATGGCTCTACCAGCAAAGGAGGTGGAATAGAAAGAAATACTGAAATATTGGGAAAAGAATGAAGTAAACATTTTTCTTTAAAATAGTAGTGGATAAAGTAATCTATCTATTCATCCTACCATACATTCATTCTTTCACCCATCCATCTGTCCACTCACCCATAACTCTATCCATCAATCAATCTGCCAGTCCATCATGAGCACTACATGTAAAGTGTAGTCCCAATGCCATCTTGCGTTTAGTTTGATTCAATACCATTAATTAGGCTGTCTGGCATCTCAATCAATTCGACACCTTGCTGGCATGGCGGCGGGAATGGTATCGATACCAACTTGTTCTTGGTATTGATTTACAGGACTACATTTTGCTAGTAGTGCCATTCACTGCCTCCCTGTCCTGATATAGATCTAAATCTAGATGTAAGGTAATCATACCGCGTACACGCGAAGTTGGTCTTGATTGCTCTCTGCGGAGTACTGTCGCTCAGCTGAGTACTGTCTTTGAGCCTTGGGTCGTGGTCTAGCTTTGGAAGGGTCATACTGCTCCCCTTTGATCCACTGTGTGTTGTTGCGGTCTGTAGTCTCATTACTGGAACTTGGTTTCGAGGTCAAGTCGCCATAGTTACGCGGATAAGGAAACAGGGGGCGGAAACTCCTTTCGCCTCCACTTTGTTCCCTTTCCCTGCTACTTTCTGGATAAAACTCCGTCCTTGACATGCTAGGTCGTCCATGTGTGCTGTCATCTTGCACACGCAGTTCTATGTCACTGTTTGCAACGACATAGGCCGGACCGGAAGTGCCGGGAAAACGCGGAGAAGAAAAGTCATCGTTGGCTCGTCGGTAGAAGTTTTCACTGTCATCAGTGAATCCATTGTTTCCATGGCCTGAAAACGTCTTATCCATTATCTATCAGGACAAAATGAAATAGAGAATGGTAATATAAATAAAATAAGGAAGACAGTGATAAATAAATCAATAGACGAAAGTGATATGAAAAATTTTTTTTAAGGAAGACAGTGTGCAGACGAATACAGGAAGACAGTGATACAAATACATAGATAGATAATTACTTAGAAGGCATTATCTTATAAACAAAAAATTATGATTATGAATAAATAAAGGAAGACAAAGTCAAAATTGGGCAAAAAGTTTTTCTGTGGTTTTTATGATAAAGGAAGACAGTGCTACAAATAATTGAACGAAGGCGACAACATTGTCACAAATCCCAGACTGGGAGATGTAATAATTATAACAGGACAACAATCACGAACGAACACGTATAACACTTAACAGAACAACCCATCAGACTCACACATTTATTATACCTAAAGATAAAGTGCAATTACATACATTATATTATTGAACTTAACTACCCTCCAACGGCCTTATTCCCACATGCCCTCTTCCTCGGGTCCACAACCCGGTAATTACTTTCTAAAGATACTTCGGCTCCAGCCTCTCCTCTCAATGTCTTAATAGCACATTAACATTTCACTCGCACCGCAGTCTCTCAATAGCTCCTTCCTAGTGCAATAACACATTTAATTAGCATTCCAATAGCACCTCAACATGGCAATGGCACATTAATAGTTCAATTCACATTAGTATCTCAATAGCACAGTAGTATATCAATATCACAGTAGTACATCTTAATAGCAGACTGCCACGACTCATGCGCTCCTACTGTCCTGCGCGACAGCTTCACTCCACTGGCCTATGAGTAGCCTTCGGCCCTATGCTGGCCTATCCCCTGTGCTAGTTCGCTCACCGCGAGTGGCGTCTCTGCCCGACCCCGGCACCTATAAGAATAATATTACATCTGTAATACACCACACAATTATTACTATCCACTTCACCACTCATTACGAACCATCAAGCGTACTCACAATAGTCCACATTTCACTCACCACACATCTTACGGTAACACACCTCCACCGTGTTACACCGTACTCAGACTCGCTACGAATCCATGATCCTAACTTACATCTATCGCTCATTGCGCACATCTCTATACACAGTAATCAATGACTTTCACAGTCCTCACATATAACTTATTTACATCATGGTCATAGGAGAATCTAGTACATCAATCATCATAATTATCAATCACAGTTCAACCTACCAGTCATCACTGGAAAACACACAACAATCTCCCGACTGCTCTGATCTCACGTCTGTCCCCTGGGACCTCTTAACTTGCAGTGATCTGACTATTCAGATTTTGCCTCTACTACGCCTCAACTTCACTCACAACATGCACGCTTCAACGTTAACTAACAGAAGTCAATACAGGTGAGCAGCCTCACTATCCCGTGAGTCCATCCTATACTTCCATGCCCCCGTAATCCTTGAATCTCGCTCACTCCACTCGTGACAAACATAAATAATAAATAATAAATACAGCGATATAAATAACTAGAAGAAATCAGTAATACAAATAAATACAAGACAGTGACATGAATAAATAAAGGAAGACAGTGAAATTTCTGATATACTTTTCGATTTTGCACGACGAAAATGCATCTTTATATTTAGTCTATGAAATAAATAAATACCCGAATGATAAATAAATAAATTATAAAATAATAAATGAATAAATACCTTAATAAAGGAGGCTGTATTTTGTTTTTAAAAAATGGACGTGTCCACGTAACTTGTCATCAAAAATTCAGGCAGTACACCAAGTTTCATAATTTTTAATCACTTAGTCACGAAGTTTTAGGTGCTTACATGTTCACCCACTAGCTCCATTGTAATAAGACTGGTTGACTCGTGGAATACACAGATGTACTTTTTACATGTTATGTAGAGTTGGGTTTCGATCACCAATGTGTAACTATTTAAAATACGTCTCTTTCTTTTTTTCCAGCTCAAAATGTCGGAACACTTTCTTCTGTTCAAATCTGGTTCAAATCAGTTCTGACTCAAAATCAATCAAAATATTAAAAATATAGTGAACTTCAAGACCTTTTCAAATATGTCCACGTGGATCTTTACAATTTTCTGTATTTTATTAATTAATTAATTAATTAATTTATATATATTATTTATTTATTTATTTATTTATTTACTTACATATTTATTTATTTTATTCTCTCTTTATTTATTCATTTATTTATTCCATTCATACACTAAAAATAAAGATGCATTTTGTAGAATTTAAGACTCAGCAGTTAAAAGGCCTTTCATGATTACATTGGAGGCCTCATTTCCTTTATAATGTGATAATAGTGATGAGAAATTATTAAAAGCTATAATAATGTTATTAACAAAACTTACTTGACTTGTACAGATTTTAACTTGTCTAAGTTCTGCACATTACGGTTATACTGTAGCTGTTGTGTTCTATAGCTTACTAATAATTAGACTATTTAAAGTGCTGTACCAGGACCTAAATTTTTCTTTGAAGGGTGACCAGGTTGTTTTTCACCCCTGCCGTCTCTTATCGGATAGGGAATTTCTCGTCCTATCGAACACTGCCAAGGGTGTTGCAATCTCTGGACAGTGCCTGATATGACTCTGAACGTCATCGAAAATCCCTGGGATGTGTTGGAGCTGTCCTGTGCTTGGGGGTGAGTTGCTGCCCCGCTCCTGAATTTGATAAAGCTGATACGGAAAAAAATTCACGCATTTGGGATCTGCGACCTGTTAAAGAAAGGGACCAAGGCAGACACTTGAATGGTTAAGGGTGAATTTGAATACATGCAATAAGTGCATGGTTCAGTGATATGTTGAAATTATCGTACGTATACATGTAAATGGATGTACATAAAGAAATGTACATACAATAATGTACAAAAAAAGTAAATTATTAAATTTAAGTAACCAATGGATAAATAAATAAGTAAATAAATAAATAAATAAAAATAATTATTTAATGAACAATTTTAAAAATCAAGAAATTCATTATTCAATAATTTCATTACATTCGTAATCTACAGCACAAGAGAAAAAAAACCCGCATCAATTACATGAAGATGGTAGCAGAAAACAAAATTAATGAAGACATAATGGTTCAGTATCATTTCCCCACTTAACACCTGGTCCGGTTGTCTGTTTTTGACTTATCTGATTCAGGTCAGATCTATGTGATCAAACATTATAGATAGACAGTGAGAGACGGACAACGAGACAGACAGACACATAAATATAGATAGATAGATAGATAGATAGATAGATAGATAGATAGATAGATAGATAGATAGACCCAGACAGACTAGATAGACATACAGACAGACACATAGAGATAGCCAGACAAATAGACAGACAGACCCAGACAGATAGACAGACAGACAGATAGATAGATAGATAGATAGATAGATAGATAGATAGATAGATAGATAGATAGATAGATAGATAGATAGATAGATAGATAGATAGATAGATAGATAGACAGACAGGAATAAATTAGAAATCTACACATTTACTTGAGACATTTTCACAAGGCAAAAAGCTTGCACTCGACGTTCATGCTGGCCTGAATGCATGTTGTAGAGACCATAGCACTGGCCATTCTATAACACCAGTCAAGCATGAACTGTATTTTTATATAGCCTATTCAATTCTCCTTACGGGGAAAATCAGGTCTCTTCCGATTCTTTTTGTTTCCAGTGACAAGCTCCGATCACCACCTGAGATTCCACTCCCAAACCTCTCTATCTATCTATCTATCTATCTATCTATCTATCTATCTATCTATCTATCTATCTATCTATCTATCTATCTATCTGCCTGTCTGTCTGTCTGTCTGTCTGTCTGTCTGTCTCTGTCTATCTATCTACCTATCTATCTGTCTATCTATCTATCTATCTATCTCGCTCATTATCTTTCTCTCTCTCTCTCTCTCAGTCTCGCTCTCTTTCTTTTTCTCTTTCTCGTTTTCAGTCTTTCTCTCTCTGTCTTTCTCTTCTTCTCTCTCTCTTCCTCCCTCCGACTCTTTCTCTCTCTTTTTCTTTTTCTCTCTCTCCTCTCTCTCTCTCTCTCCGTCTTTCTCCCCCACCCCCTCTCTGAGCCCACCTAAAAGAGATTTTTCATGAGGTTAGAGAGAGAGAGGCAGGCGGATGTCCCGATGCCCGCACTGAAAACCGCTGACTTAAATAAAACGAATAAAAATATAATTATTATGACGCAGTAAAGGAGTGGACTTTATGATGTGAAACTGCTATTGCTGTTGGCCTACAGTCGACTCAGGTGTCCTTTGTTTGCACAGTGCAAACATGAATTTCAACACAGCAAGGGCGGGGTTATTTCAGGGTTAGGGAGAATACCAAGGTTGTTAAATATATTATATAATGCCCACAACATACATCTATCAAAATACAGTGGGGTTTTTTTTGTTGTTTGTTCCAGACTGTACATGTAACTTTCTGCTGAAGTTTAAATCCGAGTTTCTTTTGCTTAATTATTGTCTTGACGTATGAGTTGACCCATCAGCTTTGTGTACAGACAGACAGACAGACAGACTGACACATAGACAGACGGACAGACAGACAGACAGATAGATAGATAGATAGACAGAACAGACAGACAGACAGACAGACAGACAGACAGACAGACAGACAGATAGATAGATAGATAGATAGATAGATAGATAGATAGATAGATAGATAGATAGATAGATAGATAGATAGATAGATAGATAGATAGATAGATAGCACTTTATAATGGTCAGAGAGTTAAGAAAACTCAGAACTTTCCAATTTTTACATTAGAAAAAGTATTCTGTATTTTAATTGTATAAACCATTTACACAAGACGTTCCGGGTAGTATAGGCATTTCGATATCTGTATTGTATACATGTATAACAATACTGTGCTTTAGTTATCTTAAACCATTTGCGCAAGGCCTCGACACGTCTACGGGGCAGGATGGGCATATCTATATTTATATAATTTTTTCATTAATATTATATTATTGCGCTGTGCATGTAGCTATCTCAACCATTTTCGCAAGTCATAAGCTAGACTTCGGCATACGTCTCGGGTAGGATGTGGATATATCGTTGTTTTTGTGATATTACTGATATCATCTACATGTCGCTGTTTGGGTCAAATATCGATAATTTCCAGATTTTTAAAAACAATTTTTGTAATCACGCCAGGTTCATTTTTTAGTCATTCAATCTTTAATTGCCAATGAAATGTCAGTGTTCAATAACTACCCCCCAATAAGAGCTCGCATGGACGACTGGACGAGGTCGTGAGAGAGATTGGGGAGAGTGATAGGACAAACCAAGTCAATGGATTTAAGCACTGGAATAATTATGCACAAAATGGAATAAGAAAAAAAAATAAAAGGGAAATCAATAGGCTACTCTCACAGAACTAGAAATGTGCATTATTTATGAGCCTAAGTATTCCCCCTTCCTGTATGTATGAAACCACGCGTCCAGTTGGTTTAATTCAGGTTGGATAATTTTACTTTAAGTACAAATCTACTCAGAGATACCCATAGATGAAATGAACAACCCCCGCTGCCCCCTGCATCCCCCCCCCCCCAAATGAGTAGATAATTATAAACAATTAATAATACATTATAATTACAAAAGAAATCAGTAATGTCTCATGATTACAAGTCTTTTGCCATCGGGTCCCCAATCCACAAATCATTATTTCAATACATGTGTAGCTTGTATAATATTTTTCTTGATTAGTCCCGTTGCATAAATCGATATATCGATAATTTGCTCTGAAAATTAATTACCTCCGAAAACATCAATGTGAATATCGATACTTTTTTAAATCAGAGATCGCCCACCAATGAGTTCCGAATCGGGTGGAGAAGTTTTGCAACAGCAGTTCATTTAGTTCAAGCGTCATTAATGTTTTGTATCCTTGTTCTCTGTGTGTGGCAAGCCGGGTTTTCCACTTCTACGCTGTTTTGGTTCGAGCTGAGGGCCCTTTCTAAATTCTGATCACCACTTGAGATTCTCCTCCCAAACAACAATAACACACACACACACTCTTTCTCTCTCTCTCTCTCCCTCTCTCTCTCTCACACACACACACACATATAATATACATATTGACAAACTAGTAGGCCTACCCTTATCCGCCACCCCCCCCCCCACCCGATCGGATACTGTGTTTTCTTCCCCCTCCACCCCTCTTTCCCTCCGCTCGCTCCGTCTTTCTCTCCTTCTCGTTCTCTCTCTGTCTGTGTCTCTCTCTCACCCTCTATCACTTTCTCCCTCTCTCTTCCTCTCACTCCTTCTCTCTCTCCTTGTATCTCAATAAGACTTTTCTTTTTGGTTGTAGGAAAGGGGGGGGGGCAGAGCGCGATCCCTCTGTTGAGACCCCGCTCAATTAAATAAAACGAATAAAAACATGATGCTATGAAGGGCTGGCTCGCACTCTCAATGACTAGGCTTTAAGAACATGAACGCTGATGGCCTGGACCAGTCCCGGGGCTGCTTTACCTCATACCTGATACATGAAAACAGTGCAAGCAATCGAGCAGAGGTTCTTTCTCAGGGCTGAGGGGGGCGGGGGGGGGGGGAGAGGGCTACATTTCCTTGTGTGTTTTCAGTTGATCCTCATATTTGACATGGTTGACTGGAACTGAACAGTCAACACAACTCGGTATTTCGTCACCGTTCTCTCTGGAGTAACTAAACAATTCCAAAAATCTATTTAAAAAAAAAAAAATGTATTCAATTACCTTCAAAACCACATCGAATGATCTTGATTCTAGACCCCAAGCCGAAAAATAACCGTATAGCAAACTTTTCAAAATCATAGAGCTCTATAGACTAGAGCGGGGCGTAGGCCAAGTCACCATGTGCGCACTTGTTGTGCACTATTAGTGTAATTATACCAAAAAGATTATAGTGCGCGCTAGCGTCAGAGCTCTCCAAGGTGTGCGCATTTCAGTCATGTTGTTTGCGACAATCGTCTATTGAGACGTGGGGGAGGAAAAGAAGGAAGATTAATTCGATAATAGTACATTGTATATAGATCTAATATATTATGTGTTTGTTTTTTTACATCAAGTAGGGAATCGAGAACACTAACATTGTCATGATTCAGATGTTGTTAAAACTCACGCAGAGAGTGAGTTGTTTTTTTACCAGGGCCATGAGAAATTGGCTGGTGGCCTTGAACGGTCCTCGCCAAATTATAGTTGGTGAGTAAATAAATGTAAAGTTAAACTGTTAGATTCACGCTTGTGGGTTTTAATGTTCGTGATTAATAAGTAATGGAGTAGGGGTGAAACAAGGTGGGGCTAGTTGACATTGTTAAGTATGACTAGACAAGTTTTTGCACGTTAACTGGCTGGTAGAATAGTGCAGACGTATTACTACAATTAAAATGGTGGGAGGTTTCGACCTATGAGATAGCTGAACTAATTGGGCCAGCGGACTAGCACGCTGGGTAGTTAGATAGTATAAAACATCGTGTAACGTTCAGATTTGGTGAAGCAAAGTCTAGATCCAGAGGAAATGAAAAATTATCGCCCTGTGTCAAACTTACCTTTCATCTCAAAAATTTTGGAGAAGGTTGTGTTAGCACAACTTAAAGAACACCTAAATAAGAATGAGCTAATTGAGCCTTTTCAGTCAGCATACAGGGAGAATCATAGCACCGAAACAGCACTTTTAAGAATTACAAATGATGTACTTAGGTCAATAGATGATGGTAATGTTTCTATTTTAACATTTCTGGACATGTCCGCTGCATTTGACACTATTGACCATTCCATCCTTCTCAAAAGATTAGCCAAAAACTTTGGATTAACTGGAAATGTTTTATTGTGGTTTAAATCGTATCTCACTGAAAGATTACAATCAGTGATTGTTCAAGGAAAGTGTTCCAGCCAATTTCACTTGAAATTCGGCGTACCCCAAGGGTCTGTTTTAGGCCCTATTCCACACACGTTGTACACTTTACCTTTAGCAGCTGTTTTTAGGCAACATGATATTCATTATCACTTTTATGCTGATGATTCTCAGCTGTATCAATCTACTCGTCTATCTGCCTTTTCATCCCTTGTCTCTAATTTGCAAAACTGTTATGAATCTGTACAATCATGGATGTATACCAACAAACTCAAATTAAATAATGACAAAACTGAGGTATTGCTGTGCTCCACTGATTCCAGACTGAATAAAGTCGAAATAGAAAACATCAATATTGCAGGTGCAGTTGTCAACTTTGTAGATAGAGCCAAAAATTTGGGTGTTATTCTTGACTGCACCTTGTCCATGGAACATCAAATAAACTCTATGATCAGGTCAATGTTCTATGAAATTCGAAAGATCTCTCAAATGAAGTCTGTTTTAAACAAAGAATCAATAAAGACACTGGTAATTTCTTTGGTTTTGTCTCGTTTAGACTATTGCAACTCACTGCTAGCGGGCCTGTCTGATGAAAATATTCGAAAACTTCAAAAAGTACAAAATTACGCTGCTCGTCTGGTTCTCGGCAAGTCTAAATCAGAAAGTGCAACAGAAATGCTACAAACTCTCCACTGGCTACCTGTTAAAGCCAGGATTGAATACAAAATTGCGGTTTTATGTTTTAATGCACTTCAAACCTCAGAACCTTTTTATTTAAAAGAACTACTCTGTCCCTATGCACCTACGAGAGATCTTAGGTCACAAAATTCAAAATTTTTAGAGGTACCAAGATCCAAACTTAAGAGATATGGTGACAGAGCTTTTAGTATTGTCGGACCATCTGTTTGGAATTCATTGCCATTTTCATTGAGGTCTGCATGCAGTGTTGCAATATTCAAAAAACACCTCAAGACTTACCTTTTTAAGAAATATTTGTCAAACTAACTTCTATAGCATTAGGAATCTGTGCATGTGCTTGAGTGAGATTGTGTGCATATTATGTACAATTAGAATGTGGGAGTGAATGCGTTTGTAAAGCGCTTTGAGGTCTAGGCATAAAGCGCTATATAAATGTACTTATCATTATTATTATTATTATTAATACAGACGAGCAGAAGCATCGTGTCGTGAAGTATCTCCGGTTGACCAGTACCTGAACTGTGTGCTTTGAAGACAAGAAGTCCTTGCTAACGGACTGACTGAGCTCTAGAAAGAAAGGTCTGAGTGGGCTGACCTTTGAAAGCCCACGCTGCGCTATATTGATGTTCGCGCCTACCAGTAGGCGTGAGCAATGGTAATATATCTTATTTATTCAAGCATAATAGAGATCGGAGATAGAGAGAGAACTACAGCCTCATAGGAAGACTAAGGAAACCCCAGCTGGCACTCGACCATGAGTGTCCTGTATCATAGATCTATTGCCATAGTATGATTGGAATAATATAGCACATTGTTGATGAATTGAATAGTGATTGTGCATAAAATATAGTCTTGTGGCAACTGCTTAAATTACCTACAAGCCGAAGAGTGCTTCTGTAGGCTTTGAACATACTGGGCTCTCCTAACACTCAAGCCCATATGATTTATGGAGAGTTTGCCTGGCGACTGGCCAGTGGCGACTCAACTGTCACTTTAAATTGATATCTAGTTTCGTATAATATACCTATTAGCTATTGATTGCAGTACCTCCATAGTTACATGAATATCATTGGTTAAGTTATTAATTAGAGTTTTTTGGTTTGAATATATACCCCTATTGTCTTTTGTTTGTTATTAATATTTATGTAAACTATGGCCTGACCGGCCTGACATATATACGCTCTAGTTATTTAATACTTTTCTTGTGTGGTTGTGTCCGAGTGTGAGTTAGCTGCCTCTCGTGCAGTCGTAACATCCCCAAGACCCTAACTCTGCTCGTGACAAACATGTATACGGTAGTGAAGTCAGAAAATAGACTTTTTTCATGTCCACGTAAAGGCAAACTGGATAAGTTCCGATAAATGCACGACCACTGGTATAATGAGTTGCGTAACCAGCCACTTAGTCAGCCAAGGCTGATAAACAACGTAAGCGAACCACTTCAGACAAAGTTATTTTGCACAACATCTGCGCTACTGTTTGGGATGCAACCATAGCGTACATGGATGCAACCAAAGAGCTGATAGTACACACTGGAGCTAGAAGTTTGCTCGCAGATCTGTGTGCAGTAGATCATCACTTTCGGCATATTGTTTGAGGCAAAGGCTATTTGGCAGCTATATAGTTATGTGTAATTATATTCAGTGTAAACGAAGCATATCCGATTAATTTAAAGGTATCATTCTACAACGTGTATTTTCATTTTGACACAGGTCATGCACACATAAGCATGTTTTGTAGTTATAAAATTAACCCTAGGCCTATTGTATTTAAAATCAGCATTTTCTATTATGCCAGGATGACGTTCTGAAACTTGTCGTATCAGATTTGTGAACTAGATTCTACTACAAGGCACATTTTACTGTTCCATAGCCTACAACAGGATGGCAAGGTTCCTGACTGCTGCATTTTACATTGCCAGGTGTAGCTGAGCAGTGAACACAATTCGGTATTTCGTCACCGTTCCCAAAGTCTGTAGCAACAAAAACATTCCAAATATTTACCATTCTTTAAAAATATATTTAATCATATTCAAAGCCGCGCCGAATGATCTTGGTTATAGACTCCTAGACCAAAAAATAACCAATCGGCAAACTGTCAAAAATCCCAGAGCTCTATAAATAGACTAGAGCGGGAATTAGTATTGTGAAATGCATGGTGTATTTAATTTGTTGCCAAACAGAGTGTAGGTCAGACGTTGGCAACACTAAGGCCCGCGAAGCGATTTAATCAACCGGTCTGCTTGGTTGGTTAAAACATGCTTACCAGGATTATAAAAATAATAATAAATATGAAAAAAAAAAAAAAACTAAATATGATTTCATTTTATGTCCCTTACCAGTCTTCTTAGAAACATATCTATTTGGACAGAAATTTTTAAAAATTAAAAACCAAAAAAATACTCTAAAGAAGAAGTAGACAGTATGTGCAACAGTTTTAAGACAGAAATGATCATTTAGTCACAGAAAGAGTCTTTCTGTTATTCATAGCAAATTTGGCGACCGACGGTTGAAGAATAATGACTGTTGCTGTGTTCAAGCGCCTGACAGGCAGCTGAAACAGCATTTTGTTGTTTTTTCTCTGGATTTATTCAGTGGATCACTACAAATTTAACATCTCAATTTAGCCCTTGATTTGCTCTTTGCAGTGATGTATAAATGCATTTTATTAAAGTAAGATCTGGATTATTATCAGTTCACGGAACTTGTAATTTTAGCCTTGGCCCTATTCAATCACTCTGGCCATGTTTTACTAACTAGTGAGCTGTTCGTATCGTAGGCTACATTTGACAGTTACTGTCAGCCAATCCTGGACACAGGTGAATAACAACAAGTCTAGTCAGTGTGTTGGACTCAAGTGCACTGGACCGTACACATGAACCATCTAGATGTGTTATATTATAAGATACACAAAAAAACAGCTGCTGAATGTATACAATCCAAGCCTGAGTGTGCAATCCATTTTGTTGACACATTTGTCTCAGCGGGGAGTTAGATCTAGAAACAGCTGTGACTGCCAGTGTAAGGTAGTGAGGAGAAAGAAGAGAGGTACAAGAGGAGGGACATGGAAACAGAGGAAAATCACGGTGTGTCAGGGGTTTATCCATGACACTGTTTCCCACTATAGATCAGTAAACAGGACCAACTTGATACAGATAGACACTCGCAATGTGTTTCAGTGCAAGAGCCTTAATTTTAGAGTTGGGTGCATCAATACCCGGTCATGCTGCAACAAGTCTAACATCATAAAAGATAATGTTGAAGAACTGAACATTGACCTATTGTGTATCACTGAATCTTGGTTAAGCACAGAAGGTGATGAATCCACCATAGCAGACATTAGACCACCAGGTTATGAATTCAAATCTTTTCCGCGCAGCACGCGCGGCGGCGGAATTGCATTCATGTATCGACAAGGCCAGCATATAAAATTTGTCAACGATGGTGTTTCGTATCGTACATTTGAAGTGGTCACTGCGATTGTTAGATCAGAACAACTCATCTGTCGTGTGGTTTGTGTTTATAGGCCACCATCCAACAAGAAAAACATGTTCACGAGCAGCGAATTCTTCTCCGAGTTTCAAGATCTACTTTTTCATCTGGAGCAGGCGACATCTCCTTTTTACATCGTTGGTGATTTTAACTTTCACTTTGATGATACCTCTGCTCCTGACACTAAACTTCTTGTGTCAGTTTTCCACGACCATGATCTAGTACAGCTAATCAATGAACCAACGCATCAGTGTGGTCACATTTTAGATCTGCTGATTGCCAGCACAGCTGACCCACACATTTTAAACCATCAAGTACTAGACAAGGCCATCTCTGACCACTTCCTTCTGATGGCAGACATGAACCTCTCCAAACCAAGGCAGAAGAAAAGAAGTATATTATCCAGAAATACTAGAAAAATAGACACATCTTCATTTCGAGGAGATGTAAGCCAATCACTGGCAGATCTACCATCTCTCAATGCAGACACCTTCAATGACACCCTGAAGGCTGCAATCGACCGACATGCCCCACTCACAAGAAGAAACATCTCCATCAGACCATACTCGCCATGGTTTTCACTTGAAATCAAAGAAGCCAAGCAACACCGACGACAAGCTGAACGAAGGTGGAGGAAAACCAAACTACAAGTTCATAGAGACACGTACATTAAACAACGAGATAAAGTCAACAAAGTCATCGAGGAAAACAAAAAGAGACATTACATCAATGAACTTAATGACGTAAAGTCATGCAAAGAACTTTTTCGTACAACCAACACCATTCTAGGAAAGGATACAAGATCTCCCCTCCCCTGCATAGGGTCAGACGACGAGTTGTGTGATCAATTTATAACATTTTTCAGTAACAAGATTGAAAACATCCGTTCTTCACTCGATCTAGATCTAGAACCAAGCGAGAATTTAGATTTCCCTGAGTTTACTGGACAAGTTTTAGATTCATTTTGTCCAGTCTCAGAAAGAGATGTTTTACTCTGTATCAATAATTCCACTATAAAAACGTGTGACCTTGATCCCATGCCTGCTCATGTACTCAAAACCTGTATTGATCTTGTCGTACCTCACATTACTCAAATAGTAAATATGTCACTTGTCACAGGCACAGTGCCCAGTTCCTTTAAACAAGCCATTGTAAAACCATTATTGAAAAAACCTGGGCTTGATGAAAATGACTTCAAAAATTATCGACCAGTATCCAATTTGCAATTTGTCTCAAAAATTCTGGAAAAGATTGTCTTAGGTCAAATTTTGGCACACTTTGAAATAAATGGATTGCAAGAAAAATTTCAGTCTGCATATAAAGCTCAACATAGTACCGAAACTGCACTCATAAAAGTAACCTCTGATTTCTTAGATTATATTGACAGTAAGAAGCTGTGTCTTTTGACCCTTTTAGACCTATCTGCAGCTTTTGATACAATCGATCATTCTATCTTACTTACAAGACTTGAGCGCTCTTTTGGTATGTCGGGTACTGCCCTGTTATGGTTCAAGTCGTATTTACAGAACAGAGTTCAGTCAGTGCAAATTAAGAACAGTTTTTCTAAACAAGTTGCATTAGACTATGGAGTTCCACTAGGGTCTGTCCTTGGTCCTGTGCTTTTTACACTCTATACGCAGCCCCTTGCAAGTATTTTACAAACTCATGGACTACAATATCACTTTTATTCGGATGATGTTCAGATATATATTGATGGCACCATTCAAGATCTGTCAAATATGACTCTCGCCACTAAACAATGTGTTCAGGAAATTAAAATGTGGATGAGAACAAACAAATTGAAATTAAATGAAGACAAATCAGACATAGTTCTATTCCACAACCCACGATTAACAAAAGATCTTGAAAATGTCACCATTGATTTCAATGGCCATGAATTATCATGCAAAGAAGTTGTAAAGAATTTGGGTGTGTTTATTGATCACCATTTGTCAATGGGTTCAGGTGTAGGATCTCTGTCTAAATCCTTAAATTTTCAGTTGAGAAGAATAAGCCTTGTCCGAAAATATCTAAATGAAGAGACCACAAAAACATTAGTTACATCCCTTATCTTGTCTAGACTGGACTACTGCAATTCACTTTTAGCGGGTATTCATACAAAATTTTTGAATCGTCTACAGGTAATCCAAAATAATGCTGCCAGGGTGATAACCAAATCCAAAAAACGAGATCATATCACACCACTCCTGAAAGAATTGCACTGGCTCCCCGTGAAGCAAAGGATAATTTTTAAAATCTGCATCCTGTGTTTCAAATGTCTGAATGACTCGGCTCCTTCTTATTTACAAGATTTGATAAAACTGTATACACCAGGGAGAAGTTTAAGATCCTCCACTGATTCCACCATGCTAGTGACACCTGTGAAATCATACAGATGTTATGGTGAACGATCATTCACATATATTGGCCCCTTAATGTGGAACAAGTTACCTATGGAACTGAGACAAACAAAATCATTAGTAAGTTTCAAAAGGCAGCTAAAGCATTTTTTGTTCCAGCAGGCTTATTTTTCTTGACTTACCTGAGGGGAGAGAGCATGTGATAGAAGGAGTGAGAATGTGATGGGAAGAGAGAGAGAGGGGGGTGGGGAGAGGGAGTGTGGGAGAGAGAGGAATGAGTTTTTATTACTTGTAAAGCGCATTGAGCATTTATTGGAAATGCGCTATATAAATGTAATTTATTATTATTATTATTATTATTATTGCATAAACTGCACAAGGCAGCAAGGAGCAGAGAGAGTGAATTACCAGGCGCGTTCTTTTTTTTTTTTTACCAACTAGATGAAGTTCCCGGCATTATCCGGGATAAACCTGTGCACCCATCTTTCTCTCTCTCTCTTTTTGGTCTAGAAAGCTCCCCATAGCTTACATGCGCACCAGAGCACTACCCACTCATTTCTGGTAGGGAAATGGCGCGCACCGAATTGAACGCATATTAATACATCGTTTCTGGTGCGATGGGCTTACTACAGGGAGCCAAAACAAAGATCATTGTATTGTACATTTTTACAACTTTTGATTTAAAAATACCCGAAACTTGAATCAACATAATCGGTCGATATAAAAGCGATTGGGCTGAATTAGTTGACACCTAAGAAAATTAATTTTATAATTTTTGAAACTGTCATTTAGGCTGTAGCGTCGAGCAAAAAAAAGGGGCAAAATTGCTCGACAATGAATTACTCCCGCCACTATTTTTTTTTATAATACTAGATGAAGTTCCCGGCGTCATCCGGGATTAACCTGTGAACTCATCCTTCCATCTCTCTCTCTCTCTGGTCTAGAAAGCGTTCCATATTTTACAGTCTACTACAGATTTCATGCGCACCGGAGCACTACGCACTCATTTCTGGTAAGGAAATTGCGCCCACCGAATTGAACGCGTATTAATACAGTTTCCGCTGCGGTGGGCTTACGACAGGGAGCCAAAACAAAGATCATTGTATTTCACTTTTTTACGACTTTTAGTTTAAAAAATACCTGAAACTTGAATCAACATAATCGGTAGATGCAAAAGCGATTGGACTGGATTTGTTGACGCTTAAGAAAATTAACTTTATAGTTGTTGAAACTGTCATTTAGGCTGTAGCGTTGAGCAAAAAAAGGTCAAAATTGTACCGCAATGAATTACTCCCACCACTATTTTTTTTTATAATAAAAAAAGACTAGATGAATTTCCCGGCATTATCCGGGATAAACCTGTGAACCAATCATTCTATCTTCCTCTCTCTTAGGTCTAGAAAGCTTCCCAAATACCACAGCTTTCATGCGCACCAGAGCACTACGTACTCATTTCTGATAGGGAATTTGCATGCACCAAACTGAACGCGTATTAATACATCATTTCCGGTGCGATGGGCTTACTACAGGGAGCCGAAACAAAGATCATTGTATTTTACATTTTTACAACTTTTTATTTAAAAATACCTAAAACTTGAATCAACACAATCGGTAAACACAAAAGCGATTGGACTGGATTAGTTGACACTTCAGAAAATTAATTTTATAATTTTTTAAACTGTCATTTAGGCTGTAGCGTCGAGCAAAAAAAGGGTCAAACTTGCACCACAATGAATTACTCCCGCCACTATTTTTTTTTATAATAGATAATAAGATGTCTTTTCAAATCTTGTTTGTATAGTTTGAATTGGCCATCAGGCCTACAATAAACTTGAACTGTTAAATTACAGATGGGCCAGGGGGTATTTTTCAGGTCTGGCCCTTATTAAATGGGTAGTTTTGTTTTGCATTATGATAATAATTGATGCATTTTCCATATCAAAAGTTTCTAAATATTACCGCATTTTTGCAATAGTATATGCTGAACGCAAATTATCTGTTTTACCCTTGAGAGTAATAAACTTGTTTGATTCTCGCCCATCCACCACCCCTTCCCAAAAAGAAAAAGTCGGTAAAGTAATCGATACTTGAGTACTTTTAACAAACGTAGCCAGTAATCGCGATTACTAAACATTTTTAGTCTCCCTAGAATGTAGATGAAAGAAAATTTGCAGCCTTAGGGGACGATTGCTTGAAAAAGTTTCGAGAACCACTGGTTTAGTATATATTATTATGCATATTTATGCTATATGCCACGGCACTAGGGGTTCCAAACTTTTTTTGTTTTGCTACCCCTTTCAAAGCCCTGACCACCGACCGCGACCAACCTAAAAATGCTATATATGTCCCCACCCCCTCTCCCATTGTTTCCCTCTCTGCTATGGCACAAACGGGGTAAGAGAGATAACTCACTTTAATGGACTGACAGAGAAAAACGAACATGCTAACAGAGATAGAGATGGAGAGAGAGATGGAGAGAGAGAGAGAGAGATGGGGAGAGAGAGATGGAGGGAGAGAGAGAAAGTGAGATGGAGAGAGAGAGAGAGAGGGAGATGGAGAGAGAGAGAGGGAGATGGAGAGAGAGAGAGAGAGTGAGTAAGAGAGAGAGAGGGAGAGAGAGAGAAAGAGAGATGGGCAGAGAGAGAGATGGAGAGAGAGAGAGAGATGGAGAGAGAGAAATGGAGAGAGAGAGGAAAAAAGAGAGATAGGAGCACTAGAGGGAGGAAGGAAGCAAGAGAGAGGGAGAGAGAGAGGGAGAGAGAAGTTCTAATAGTGTTTGTTCAGCTCGCGATATCCCCCCTCCCCCTTCCAGCATCCCTCACCTCTCCCCCCTCCAAATTGAAAAAAACCCTTCATTTCGCAACCTCCGAAAAGATCTTAGCACTCGCGCCCCCCGCCCCGGGGGGGGGGGGGATATAGGGCGGTCTAAGATTAGAAGCTGAGTGACTGAGCGGTCTAAGATTAGAAGCTGAGTGACTGAGCGGTCTAAGATTAGAAGCTGAGTGTATGAGCCAATCAACTTTTGGTGCTGGGGGGAGAGAAATCAGTGTTTTACTGTAAATAGAGGGAGAAAGAGAGAGAGAGAGAGATTGAGAGAGAGGGAGAGAGCGAGCGAGAGGGAGAGATGGAGAGAGAATGCGAGACAGAAAAAAAAAACAGAGAGAAAAAGTGAGAAAGAGAAAGAACCAGACAGAGAGAGAGAGTACAGAACCACACACACACACACATACACACATAGAGAGAGAGAGAGAGAGAGAGAGAGAGTGAGAGAGAGAATGAGTGAAAGAAAGAGAGAGAGAGAGAATCACCTCCCTGATATTCTAAAGGGGACACGGTGGTCTAGAGGCAAGGTGCTCGCCCCTCGTGCCAAAAGCACCGGGTTCAAATCCCGGTCGGTGCAGGCATGTTGGTATTTTTGGTATTTTTCTCATAATAATTTACTTGTCCCTGATCCTATGGTGGGTAGGATCGAGCACCTAATCTTCTCGGATAAGGACGAAAAATTCGGCGGGCCCGTGTGCACGTTGCGCACGTTAAACGTTAAAGATACCTTGGCAATTGGAAATCGAGAAGAGCAGGCCGACCAGGCCGCTGCCCGGGCAGAATTAAATAAAAATGTATCTACTCCCCCCCCCCCCCCCACCACTCAAAAAAAAAACAACAACACCCCGCCGACCGACCCTGCACTGGGACGACGACTTGTCTGCTCCAGTTGTAACTGGGCTGCAATGACACACAGGCAAAGTTCCCAAACGAGATTAAAGAAGTATACAAAATACAAAAAAATACAAAATAAAGAGAGCTATGGGACTTTTCAACACAAAACATTCATGATTTCAAAGAAGACTCATAAAAATAATATTAACACAAATATAGGATAAAATATCGAGGTGAAAGAAATTAGAACAAAATTTGAAATAGGGACCTACACTTCCCATCTGGCCTGGGCCACAGACTAATAAATCAAACCAGACTGGAAACACAAGCTTCGGGCTGTGTCGTTTTTTTACGGAAGTTAATGAGATGCGGCCGTATAACAAACGTGGCCGCCGCTCGGGAAATTCCGATTCTAGTTCTATCTGCAGTAGAAATTTCTTTTTATTTGTCAAGATTGGCTGTACATGTATTAATAATGCATTATCTTGCCTATCCTTTCATTTTATTGTCTACAGCTGCCTTTTTTGTCATTGTTATAAATGATGACCGTCTGGACTTTTAACGACCGCTGCATTGTAGCTATGCTGAAGCGTCGGTCGCAACCGTAAACCTAATGTGGCGGATGGTTCATGAACTTTCGCTGTTTTGTGACGTCACACAATGGGCTCATCCAGTCTGGGTATTTTATTAGTCTGTGGCCTGGGCCTACTATTATACACGGTCTTTGCTACTACCAGCTTTGCATGGGCGTAATTGTGCCGCCAGCATGCGTGACGCTGGGCAGAATGACACGTTCTCTTAAAGCCGCGTTCAGTACACACAAGGATGTAGGGCAGAATACAATCAGTTACAAAATCAAAAAAAAAACAAAAACACAGATATTTCTCAATGGCCGTTATGTTCACATGGTGTTTTACTTTTACAGAGAGAACACACCCTTGAAGTACGACAGTGCTAGTGTATTCATCACAAATGTTGCCACCTGTTGTTACATCCATGACCCACAATACTATAGTCGGTCTTGGGTTACATACCCTTTTATCATATACCAAATTGAACATGATACACCGTTGAGGATTTCTTAAATCATCTTGGACGCTTGCGGAAGGAAAGGGAAATAATAGAATAATTTGATTCAGCTCGTGCACAATCACATCTAAATCACATAATTACAAATTTAAAAGAAAAAAAAAAGATAGACAGTCAGAGAGATGGACAGATAGGCAGGCAGGTAGGCAGACGGATAGATAGATGATACATAGAGAGGTAGGCACACAGAAAGACAGACAGAAAGACAGATAAATAGGCAGGAAGACAGGCAGGCAGACGGACAGATAGATAGATAGATAGATAGATAGATAGATAGATAGATAGATAGATAGATAGATAGATAGATAGATAGATAGATAGATAGATAGATAGATAGATAGATAGATAGATAGATAGATAGATAGATAGATAGATAGATAGATAGATAGATAGATAGATAGATAGATAGAGATGTATAACACACAATACTACAACCCACAAACTCGATGCCCGTAGGAGATCAAACGTATGGCAGGGTCTCAGGACTGAAAAACCAGCAGAGCCAGCTTAGCATTTGGAATCCTCCGTGGGATGGGGGTGGGGGTGGGGTGGAAATGATACTATTTGCCCCCCCCCCCCAATAAACCCTACATTTATCCCTTCCCCTCCCACTCCCTTCATCGCTTTATGCTCTTCCTCCCACTCTTTCTCTCTCTCTCACTCTCTCTTTGACGTACACTCACAAGGACACACTCCCTCACTCTCTTTCTTTCGTTGTCTCTCCTTCCTTTTTTCCTCCCTATCTCTCTCGCTTTCTCTCTCTTTCTCCCACCCCCTCCCTCTCTCATCCATCCACTCTCTACTTTTCTCCCCCCCCCCCTCTCTCTCTCTCTCTCCAATGTATAGTGGATTATGAATTCTGCATGGCTACCCACACTGTAAGAATCTGTGTCTCACAGCTAGATAGATAGATAACTAAATGAAAAGACAGGAGGTAAACGGTAAGAAATGAATGCATTGGGCACTGCGCAGTGCACTGGTGCAGTCAACTGACTGAGACATCACTTTATATATGTTCCGTCAAGCATGGAAAAATGCACTGGAGCAAATAGCTCTCCACCGTTCCTCCCCCAGCCACTAACTTCACACCAACTGCTAAGTTAAACTGATTCACAATTGTAAGACAAATGGGTAAAATACAATTTTTTAAAAAAAATCAGGCCTGCGATAAGGCATTCAGAGCTATTGTGTGGCCGACACAATACATTTAATTTTGTATCTACTACAGTAGAGGTTTCCAACATTTCTTGCCTCGCACCCCTTTTGAAAGCTCTGATCGTCAGTTGAAATGCCATTACCTCCCCCCCTCCCTCCCCATCCCACCCCCACCAAAACAAACAAACAATCAAACAAATAAAACAACAATAAGCTGTCCGTGACCCCCCCCCCCTTCCTTTAGTAGTTTACTCTCTCTCTCTCTCTCTCTCTTCCTCTCTCCCTCTCACCCATAAACACTTCCAGAGAGACAGAGAGAGAGAGAGAGAGAGAGAACAAGAAACACATACATGTACAGAATGACACACACACACGGACCTATAGAGAGAGTAGATCTAGAAACCCACACATGCACACTGAAACACAGAGAGAGAGAGAGAAAGAGAGAGAGGAGAGAGAGAGAGAGAGCGAGAGAGAGAGAGAGAAAAATGAGAGTGAGGGGGCTGTTTATCTTATCTTCTCCTTTTTCTTCTTCTTCTTCTCTCTCTCTCTCTCGCTCCTCCTCCCCCCCCCCCCCCCCCCATCTTCCTTTATCGTTCGATTAGCGACCATCAATATCCCCTGAAATGTCTTACAAATCACCATGGGAGTTGCCATCCTCAGGCTGAAAACCATTGTTCTAAATTTAAGTTTGGTCGTTTCTGTCGTTTTAACTTGTCGAACTGTTAATGTATTGCTCGTGTTGGCTTGAATAGATGGACATATAAATTGTTTGCCATCTGCAACAGATTCATCACAGGATATATTATCACTGAATGCCAGGTAGGAGAGAAACCGCGCATAAGTGCTAAGGACTGAACTTTACAGGGCAGGCTCACAAAATGTTTTACATGAAATTATTTCCTAATCTGAATGCATTTTTAGTTATGTAAATTTTTAAACGTTTGAAATATTGTTTCTTGTTACTGATCTCTTGACCGGGAATGTCGTGGAGACGCCGTGCCGATGAACACGCCAACTCTCTCCATCTGTGCCGATCTGCGCCAATGCCAGAGTTTCAGTGTAGCGTTTTTGGGTCTTGAATTATTGTACTTCGCCGCTAACAGTTAAATGATGATAATAATAATTTCTTTAAGGAGAGGGTAGAATACTAACTTGGATAATACGGTTTGTCACTTATAGTTGTGTGAATACACCTGTGCGATTTCATGACATCACCTGCGAGTTATCATCTGCACTTGTGTTAAAAGATGTATACAGTATTGTGATTTAACATTCGTACAAAATATTAGAAGGACGTATTTTGTTGTTTATAACTTTATCTGCCACATGTGAACAGTTGTTAATAGTGCCAAGAATATTGATTTCTTTCAAAAGTTTTTCAAATTTTCACATCACTGTAGCCTCAAAACATGTCTTTCGCCTTCTTGGGGTTGTGCAGGCGCCAGGAGAACTGTGTATTCCCCGAGTCAGTTACAATAATAACTGAATACAAAAGTAAATAATTAAATAAGTAAAATAATCAAGTAGCTCATTTTCTAATAATAATAATAATAATAATAATAATAAAGTTCATTTATATAGCGCATATCCAGAGATGCTCTATGCGCTTTACAAAACAGGCAAAAACAGAACAAATCTCATTCCTAGCAACTGACCACACACACAAAGGCACACACACACACACTATCTCTCCCTCCTCTCTCTCTCTCTCCTTCACACATACACACACAAATATACACACAAACACCAATATATATCAGACATCAAAGTGTTTTCTGAAGAGATAGGTCTTCATTTCAGATCTAAAAAGTGCCTCGCTTTCTATGTTTCGAATAGTTGGTGGTAAGGAGTTCCATACAGCTGCACTTTAATACTGTGCGCACCGCACACAGAAAACGCCCTCTCTCCAATTTTTTTTGTTTTAGCAAATTTAGATACTGGTAGTTTTTTATCAGTAGATCTTATTGCTCTAGATGGCTTATATGGATGAATAGAGTTTATTGGATAAAGAGGAGCATTGTTGTACTGCCATAAAATGTCAGACAAATTTGGCGTGTCAAGAATAACCGTGCTCAGTTCTGACAAATTCAAGCACGGGGTCGGTCCCGTCTTTCTTTCAAATACATATTTTGCATCTTAACAAAACGCCATTTAGATTGATGGATACGGCAAAACACTTACCTTGTAAGGACCGAAATATTAGCCGTCCGGGCTACCATTGGAGGGTGGAGGAATATTAAATTCTTTGCACATACCAGCTAACATCACCCCCCCCCCCCGCCTCCTTCACCCTCCAATATATTAAATTCTTTGCACATACCAGCTAACATCACCCCCCCCCCGCCTCCTTCACCCTCCAATATATTAAATTCTTTGCACATACCAGATAACATCACCCCCCCCCGCCTCCTCCACCCTCCAATATATTAAACTAGCTGAGGTCCCCGGCCCTGCCCGGGATAAATCGGTTTGAATATTGGTTTCAGTTCTGGGTGGTTATTATGGACCTGCTTCATCTTGCCTGTTCCTATTTGTTTATTTTATTTTTGTTTGTTTTTAAATAAGTCTTATTGCTCTGCCTTTGTGAGTTGGCACCCTGCGCATCCCGTGCAACAGCATGATTTGCGCACGGGTTAGAGTGTTTGATAGTGAAAACATCGCAGGAAGTGATAACGAAACCTTAAAATTTCGAACCATGACTCGAAATAGATCTAAATGATGGCGAAACAATAAATTTCCAACAAAAAAAAAGGCTACACCGATTTGAGACTTCTATTAAAAACTGTGCACTCTTACATCCATTCTGATGCACCATATAAAATTTGCAGTCTGAGTGTTAAATGGTTCAGAAGCCTTTTGCAACGAAAAATCTCAAGTCCACAAATATATATAGTATAGATTCTTTGCACATACCAGCTAACATCACCCCCCCCCCCCCGCCTCCTCCACCCTCCAATATATTAAATTCTTTGCACATACCAGCTAACATCACCCCCCCCCCGTCTCCTCCACCCTCCAATATATTAAATTCTTTGCACATACCAGCTAACATCACCCCCCCCCCCGTCTCCTCCACCCTCCAATATATTAAATTCTTTGCACATACCAGCTAACATCACCCCCCCCCCCCGTCTCCTCCACCCTCCAATGGTAGCCCCGACGGCTAATATTTCGGTCCTTACGAGGTAAGTGTGTTGCCGTATCCATCAATCTAAATGGCGTATGTTTCAAGACTGAGGGAAAATAGAAAGGAAAAAAAAAAAAAAAAACTCTCGACATTCAACAAATCACATTGGAGAGAGAGAGAGAGAAAGAGAGAGAGAGAGAGAGAGAGAGAGAGACAGAGAAAGAGAAAAAGAGAGAGTGAGAGAGAAAGAGAGAGAGAGAGAGAGAAAAAGAGAGAGAGAGAGAGACAGATGGGGGAGGAAAGATCACGAAAAAAAATACTGTGTAATCAAGACAGATTATTTTAAAACCACATGCAGAGTTCCGAAATAATCAGCGAATTGGCAAAATAGTTAAATAAGTTATCATCACCCCTCTCCCTCCACCCCCCCCCCCCCAAAACGCCTTTTCTATTTTCATGAAACGAACAGTAAATGGAGCAGAAAGAATTGTTAAGGGGACGTAGTATTTTATCTTAGAGCTATAGCTGAACAGTGAACCTAACAGTTATCTCTCTATTTGGCTTTGTAATTAGTCTACGGTCTCCTAACTATCTCTCTCTCTCTTCAAGTGCCGGATCTGGAACAGATATCAACGATCATGGTTCGCCACTCATCCCTCCGTTCGGATGCTCTCTAAAAGCCCATAGTGTCCTGGTTTTTCCCTGTCGCCCATCTGTTCAAACTCTCTAGATATGTTATTCTTTGTCTACCTCTGCTTTTTTTTTTTTTGGCCCTCTACTTTTCCAGTTAGAGCAAGGTGTTCAAGACCTTTCCTAACTATAGCAATCAAAAAAAAAAACTTGCAAAAAATTGTGACAAGCTCTGTCGAATTCATTGATCGAGTTCGTTCGCGTGTCGTCAGTCAGCTCACGGGTTAAAACGATGAACACTTTCTGATTTATTAATAAATAATTTCAGATGATAAACATTGACATTTTCTAATTTATTTTGACATTTTTTTTATTTATTTGAGATATCAGTTTTGCATAGTTTATTTCTGAAGATTTGGATAACTCGGAGAGAGAGAGAGAGGGAGAGAGAGAGAGAGAGAGAGAGAGAGAGAGAGAGAGAGAGAGAGAGAGAGAAAGACAGAGAGAGAGAAAGGGAGACAGAAAGAGGGATATAGAGAAAGAGAGAAAGACACAGGGACAGACACAGGGAGAGGAAGACAAAGAAAGACAGAATGATAGAAAGATGCAGAGGGAGGACAGACAGACAGACAAACAGACAGAGATAGAGACAGGGAAGTATGTCTTGGCACTTAAATGGATTAATTTAAAAACCATGATCGTATTTTCCTTTACAGGTTAACAGCGAAAAAAAAATGGCTGCCAGGATACCGATCTATAGCAATGCTAGTTTTGAAATGGAGTCAGAAGACAACCAGCCTGTGTACACCAGCAGTATCAAGCGTGGTCACCACAAGACAGCAGACCGAGAAGTGTACACACTGGTGTCCCCAAGCACTCGGTCACCCTACAGCTTTGTGCATTCCTCTGGCGACGTTATCTACAGGGATACTTCCTTTGGGGGCACAGGTGGCGAGGTAGGAGAGACAGACAGACAGACAGACAGCGAGACAGACAGACAGACAGACAGTGAGACAGACAGACAGTTGTCTTAAACTTTACATACTGACTGCACAGAAATGAAAAACCAGGTGATCTAACACTAAAAAGAAAGTTGCACTTGTCTCTTATTTTGTGTTTTAAATGTTTTGTACCCTAAATTTAGCCCCCCCCCCCCCCCTTTCCTATCGTACAAATGCTGCTTGGATGTAACATTTCAAAAATTAAAAAAACAAACAAACAAACAAACGCAAAAAACAACAGCACAACAATGGAAAACCCGTGAGATCGCAGCAAGGGCTTGGCTCAAAACTAAAATATGGCAAAAACATTTTTCTTGTCGCTTTTTGGGTCATATTTTAACTGAATGTGTCCAAACCGGATTCTTCACATCAATGAATGCGTGGCTTCTGTGCTGAAAATGCGACTCTTTGAACCATTAAAAATAGTTTTAAAAAAGAGGAGTATTGCATCGTGAAGGCAATCATTTCGTATATCGAGTGGTTCTCAAACCCTCATGTCCTTATGGAAGCCAGATCCTCTCGTAGGTTTGCTTAGACTAATTAAAGTAATATCGGCAAGTGTCATAATGTGGCCGGCCTGGTCAAGTCGGCAGTGACGTCGGTTTTGGTCGGTATGGTGTCATATCTAACTCATTTAGGTATACTATTTGTGGAAAGAATTTGCACCCCATACATCAGAGGCTGAGCAATTAAAATCAACTAAAAAATCTCAGTAGCGACGGAAATAACATTGGTCTATAAAGATGCCCCCTCCCACAACCTCCTTTAAGGTGCAAATTGTCAGGGACAGAGCTGAGATACTCCAACAACTAAAGATCTCAAACCCCACCTGCCCCGTTTCTCCCACATCGGCCCACGTAGCTGTTCCAGCATTTGAGAAACTGTGTCACGTAGGCACATTTTATAAAAAAAATGGCGTCGAATTTTGACGGCATCAATGCGGAACTGCACACATTAAAATGCACTGATGGCACGACAGTAATTTATGAAGTGTCAGCTGATACTGTCAGATTGTTCTGTAAACCATAAGCAGATTTCATAACTAATACTGACTTGGCACACACGAATACAATAAATATTTCCATTTATGGATCCGCTTTGTCAAACCGGTGATGAAGTCGGTGGGACCAGGCGGAGAAAAGTGAATTTGTAGCAGCCAACGATAATTTCAGTGGAAACTGAGATTTTGGTGGAAATACCACAGTATTTCTTCTATGTGTGCACAAACCATTTTTCTTGAATAAAATGCCCTAATGAGTTAAGTACGAGCTTCTAGTACGAGGGAAAATGACTTAATTAACGATTTTCCCCATAGATCACGTAATATCATCAGAGATACCCTGATTTAGGATCTTTGATATCATTAGCTTCTGATGACGGGAACCGTGCAGAAATAGTATGATATTAGACTGTTTGCTTCCTAACGTAATAATAGGGGCCTTAGTCCACAGTATTATTTTATTTGTAGATTTCTTGAGTTTGCATCCCATAGTAACGTTCAGAATGAGGACCCTAACGCACTTTTCTATTCTTTAGTCGATTACTATAGTTTGTGCCACAGAGTGACATTCGGTATACGGAATTTCAACACAGTGTTACAATTTTTTAGTCATGAGGGAAGTTCGCGCCCAAGCGTAACATCTGGGATATGCACCTTAACATAAACTATTAAATTAGATTAGGAGATTTTTGGATCTTAGAGTAACTTTGGGATACGCATCATAACCTAGTGGTACTGAATTCGGTTACGACCGTGACTGAGTCCATTCTGTTTTGCGGCGATTTTGACCCCAGCCTTGACCTTCCTTTGAGTTGGCTAGCGAGACATACTGGATTCAGTCTCTACAGGCTCTATAGACCTCATCTCATACTGAACCTGAATCATGACAGCCTTGACTAATTGCCTTAGGGACTTCAAGCAAAGATACTAGAAACGATAAGATGAGACGCTGTCTTCTTTGCACCACTAAAAAAAAACACCGTGCACACAATTTGCGCGCTGATCGGGGCGGTGCCCATAGCGCGCAATATGAAAAGAATGCTTAATATAATGGTAAATATATGATGCAAAATTGTGACAGAGCTACTGCGACTAAAAAGAAGAAAACTTAGCCAGAGTTTTCCCACAGCGATTGAGGTTATAATTCCACAATAAGTGACGTCAGACAAGGCCTATAGCGATAGGTGAACAGTGAACAAAATTCAATGTTTTCCCAATTTGGCTTTGCATAATATCGCACTTTTCATGACTTCCGCGCGTTTGCCGCTAGGTGGCGGTGCGAAATCTGTGCACGCTAAAAGCACTAGTTGTCTTATCTTGTCAATTCTAGTATCTTTGCTTCAAGCGAACTTCCTGTGAATCAATTAGCGAGACAGGCTTGGTTCAGTTTCACTAGTGTGTGAGGTCTGGTTTAACTCCATAGTCCACAAAACCCAGACAGGACAGAGTTGAATCAGTGCACTGTAGGCCTAAAAAGTGTATAAAAGTTGAAGATTATTTGCTATTAACTGGAGAGTAGGGAAAGGAGCAGGTGTGCTGCAGTGTTGTCAGGTCTTTTTGTCCTCACACAGATGTTTTCACACCAACACACGCAATCCACTGAGCTGTAGCAGCGGGCATCTACAGCCTAGGTTTAACACGCAGTCATACATTCACCCACACACACACATACACACACAATCATTTAAATGTTTTTTTTTAAAATGAACATGAATGCAGCTAGCGGTGTATGGTTCAATGCTTGCATTCCTAAGGAAATCAGTGGGATTGTTTTCCTAGGCGTTTGCTGTAGGAAAAGGCTACAGTAATGTGGTAGAATAATGGATGTCAATTTTCTATTCATTACAGCTCGTCCTTCTCATTCCTTTTCCGCAATTACACCCTCCCCAATCTCCCTGATGACAAACTATCCTCTGATAATGATTCAACTAGAAAAAAAACAACCAACCCGACTGTTTCGCCAAGCCTGTGGCACAAACTACCGACTCAATAATCAAGCCCTTCCTTCAGTAAAAAATGTCTCAATAATCGGGTGTAGTGCATAGCGAGAATTACAGTAACTAAAACATGATTTAATGATTTATGTAAGGTTTTCGTAGTATCTAAGATTTTGATCCGATCCATTTGGACGTTTTTCTGCATAATGATCGGATGTAGTATATAGTGAGAATTACAGTAACTAAAACATGATTTAATGATTTATGTAAGGTTTACGTAGTATCTAAGATTTCGATGCGATCCGTTTGCACGTTTTTCTGCTCCAGATTTCTTCCTTTTGTTGGATGAACTACGAGTGGCTAATGTGGTTACTGCGTGGGTTCAATAGTAACTCCCTTAAGGATACACAGGATTAACAAACACAGGGTTCTGCTGGCAATCTTATTTATTGATAAATGCCTCAACATAAAGGTATCACTACCAAACAAAAAGGCATAGGAGAACTCTACCAAGCAAAAAAAAAGCCCAACCAGCCATAAGCTGGAACAAGAGAAAAAGACAAAAATATGATTAGGATATAATGACAACATTAATCAGGCAATCAATGGTGGACATACATAGTAATAGTATTAAGTATTAAATCAAACAACAACAACATAATATAGAATTTAAGCAATAACCAACTGCATATGTATGCATGGAATAAAATAGCGCTAAGGTTAATGAATAACAACTACAAGTGGCTATATCATACACACAAGGAGTTTCCTAGTACACTGGCAACATAAACTAATGTACTAATCAAAGTATGAAGGACATAACAAATGAAGGGGCAAGAACACAATAGTTTCGCTCCACTGAGCCGGTGTACAGCACATCCAGAGTGGCCATTCCATCTAATAACGCAGTGGCCAACATGGCCCACTGACCGTCCATAACACAGACGCTGCATCCCAATGCAGGCCATCCTCATAGGCCCACTCCCATTATTAGTACGAACCCGCCCCAGGGCTATTGTATTGGTTACTTCCCTTCCCAATCGATACTGAAGGGTCATGCCCTTTGACCTTAGCCGCGGAGCTATGCCGCCAGGCTAACATGCGTATGACACACCACTAGATACATAAAGTAGTGTGTACATTCGAAACTATGTCCTTCACACAACCTACGAACTCAATGAAACACAGCACGTCTGTAATATCTATAATCTATAATAGGTAGATCTATAGGCGGGACTCATTGCAACATGTGCAAACTCACTGAAACATTGTTCATCCACCGCCGCACATAGAACAATCCTGGGGCTCACCCATGTGAGGCCCAACTAATATTATACATCTCCAATACATGTAATTAATTACACATCTTAAACACTAAACACGCAATCACAATCACACTGCTCTCTATAGCATAGTGGTACTGGCAAGGTACACAAATACCCGTAATACAATCAAGTGTATAGTGCCGCTCGCTGTAACATAAGCCATCCACATTAACATGTCAGGAAATCCTCACTGCCTACCACAACAAGGCAATGCTACACATACACTATATGCACACAAGCAAATCGTGATAGCTTGGCTAGCGAGCCATCATTATCATCTAGCACCGCAAACGTTAACTTTGACAATAAAGTCATAATATCAAGACACTGCACTGCACCGCGCATCTTACACGTCTAATGACAATGGCAATTACCGTTGAGCCGGACTCATAATAGTCTCTGTAGATCAGCATTCTCTACGCGGCATCCCCGAAAGGGGGGGGGGGTGCGCAAATTAAAGTCACTTCTAATATAGTCTCCAACTTACCCAAAGTCTTTCTGCTACTGGCGCAACTGGACTAGGCCATGTTTTGGGCGAGGCGCGCCACGGCAGGCCGCCGCCGATCTATTGTACTGCAAGGTCCACTTGTGCTTCCTATTGTTGCGGCGTCTTTGATGGAGTCTACTGACCACTCGAACTGGCATCATCTTTATGAGCCAGCGCGGACGTCCGAGAGGGCTATTACGTAGTCCAGTGTTGGACAAGTGAAAGGCTCGGACATTGAGTCCAGCCGAACAACATAACCGGTTAGGGTCCTAACACAATCGAATTTACAGTACGGTTAAAAGGGTGCACACAAAAGTCAATTAGGTATCCCAGTAAACTGCAGAAATTACTCTAACGTCCCCTCCAGCAATAATTGAATAAATTTGACCCAGGTTGGAATTATCGGGGATAACATGCGTCTAACTCGTGGTTTACTTTAAATCCGAGATCCTCTTATTAATTATTTCAATAGGATATGTGCATCAAAGTACAACGAAATTAGTACCATTATAAAGTAGAAACTTGCTGCTAAAATTATGACTACTTATACCAGAAACCCGGTAATAGTTTTAATATAAATTTTCAAAGTGTCAGGACTAACAACATTGGACAAATTTGTGCGGGATACTTTCGTCCATTAATATCACGTATCTCCATTGATACCAAACGTTATCATGAGTACCTATTTTGTACCGATAGGGTATTGCCTACTCTCAACAATGAATTCGGGTTCCCGTCTTTCTGTCGGTGGATAACAACGAAGGAGCGAGTTGTAAGAACTTAAAGCCATGATATAAGAGTTGGAAGCCCGGTGGTCAACATTTCCAACTGACCAATCAAAATGCGCGCTTTTCACCGTGATGTGAATAACGGGTCCCGCGCTAGTATTACAAGGGAAATAATCCAATTAATGGTACTCGGCCAAGTGTCCCTAAACTACTATGAGTGGCCGTCCCTCACTCACGCACTAGCGTTACCATGAAAGCACATATTAAAAATAGAAAATCGTTCATCCTCTCACACTTTATTTATTCTCGTTCAACGAATAGGAAAGTTACTATTAAATTGGAAAAAGACTTTCTGCCTTGATAAAACATAAACGTTTAGGACAGGATTTTACTAATTTCTACACAAATCAATTTTGGAAAAAAAAATGTCCTGCTAAGGCAAACAGAAAAAAACACTGCATGCAAAGTTTCAGCGACTTTCATCCACCCGTTTTAAAGATATTGCCACTTTAGTTGGGCCAGGAATTTTGAGACGCGCTATGGTCGTGGAAATACTAATCTTATTATGGGCCAATGGAGCTAGCGGGTGGACACGTAGGCACATAAACCGCCATGATTACGTGACCAAAGTTATGATCTTTTGCGTACTGCCTCAATTTTTGACGATGAATTATGGGACACGTTTAATTCAATCGTTTGTTGTTTTTTTCCCGCAAAAATGCCAGGGTTTTTGCTGAGTACTGGAAGAATCGAAATGTGTGTTCTCTGCCTTCCTTTAAACTTTCTTCATACATTGCAGGTCAAAAATCAACTTTAAATATCATATCAAGGTATAAGACAATAAGTTCCATTAATCTTTGCATCGAACACAAGTGAACGTGATCTAGTTTAGATCTATAGTTGGGATCAAGCGGCCTGCGTGTTATGGAACTGAGACAAACAAAATCATTAGTAAGTTTCAAAAGGCAGCTAAAGCATTTTTTGTTCCAGCAGGCTTATTTTTCTTGACTTACCTGAGGGGAGAGAGCATGTGATAGAAGGAGTGAGAATGTGATGGGAAGAGAGAGAGAGGGGGGTGGGGAGAGGGAGTGTGGGAGAGAGAGGAATGAGTTTTTATTACTTGTAAAGCGCATTGAGCATTTATTGGAAATGCGCTATATAAATGTAATTTATTATTTATTATTATGTAGAGCACAAAATATGATTGTTGAATTAAATATAAAATGCGTCCAATTTTTTTTGTAAAAATCTAATGCAAAATATTTTGAAAATTGTAACAGCTTTGTCAAGTCGCCTAAGCATGAGGAAGAAAAACACATCTGGCTAAAGAGGTTCTAACAGTGAGAGAGGGAGGGAGGGAAGGGGAGAGAGGAGGGTGATGGGAGAGAGATGCTGAGGGAAGGGGCAAAGAGGGGGGGCTGGATAGAATAAAAGGAAAGGGAGAGAGAGAGAAGAAGGGGAGATCAGTGAAAAGATGGAGTAAAAGGAGAGAGAGAGAGAGAGAAAGAGAGAATGAGATGCCAAGGGAAAGAGAGAAAGGGAGTGGGGAGGTCGGGAGAGAGAGGAAGGGCGGTGTCAGGTTTATCCCTTAACAAGACTGGGTACCTCGACTAGATCTAGACCTTCTCAGAATGGATATGTCACACAATGTCAGTATACCCTTTCGTAGAACGGGCGCTTTGGCCAGTAATTATAACCCAGCCGTTAAACAACGTTTTACCAGATACAAGTATCAAGCATGAGATTTTGCTAACACAGCCGACGCCTGGCCTTTGTTACAGGTTAAGCTGGGTTCTCATGTGTACGGAAACCGAAACGGCAAAAAAATCCCTCATAATTATAGTTAAATGTTTCCGTTGCCTTTTCCGTTTCCGTATACATGAGAACCCAGCTTAAGTTTGCCACAGCTGTCATTAAATACCTGTCAAGTCGTCCGATTTTGTCACGTGGAATTATATTGAACTCGTTTCGGTGTGTAATGCTCACATAGAAGAAATCCCGAGGAATCATAGACAACCAAAACCTCAGTTTCAAACAGAAACGATCCTGCTGACATGATCTAAATAACCTAAATTTGTATTTTGTATTTGTATTTGTCCACTTTAATCCCATTTGGGAAATTTGCCTTTGTGTCATTACACCCAGTTGCAAATGGAGCAGGCACGTCGTCGTCACAGTGCAGCGCCGGTCGGCGGGTTTTTTTTTGGGGGGGGGGTGGGAGATGGGGGGTGGGAGGGAGTGATGGGGATGAATTTTAATTGATTTTGCCCGGGCAGTGGCCTGTTCGGCCTGCTCTTATCGATTTCCAACTGTCAAGGTATCTTTAACGTGGGCAACGTGCACAAGGGCCCTTCGAATTTTTTTGTCCTTATCCGAGAAGACTAGGTACTCGATCCTACCCCCCAATAGGATCAGGGACAGGAAAATATGAGAAAAATCCCAAACTTCCAACATGCCTGCACCGGCCGGGTTTTGAATCCGGGACCCTTGGCATGAGAGGCGAGCACCTTGCCTCTAGACCACCTTGTCCCATGTGGGGAGAGAGGGTTCTTTTAAGAGCACAAACGCCTTTTAATTAGAGTAGTGAATTTCTTACAAAATGGTTTACATTATGTTGTCAAGAAAATAAGGAAGGTCTTCCGCCCGTCCGCGCTAGTCAAGAAAACACAACTACCCCAGCCCCTTTTCGCCTGATTAGTCAATCTGACTACCGCCCATTGATACAAACTGACTAGACCTTCACGCTCCCAGGTCCATCTGACCATTCCAATGCAGGTTGTTTAAGCTTATATCTTAATCATATTATGTTTGTTAACTTTTTGGGAAGTGGCGCGGACGGGGGGAAGACCTCCCGAAAATAACGTGTAGGAGTTTATACAAGAAAAAAAAAGAGCTCTGTTTCTAATGAAAACAATCAGATAGTCCCAGCAAACATACAGGGGATATACATGTATGAATAAGGTGGCCCGTGGGTGGGAGATGTTGGGGGTGGGGGTAAAATGTGGCTATCCATAGGACAAAATGTTACATAAGGGCGATTTTTAAACTCCCTCTACACTACGTTTTCCTTACGGTTGACTTCAAGCCCTTCCCACCCCACCCCCAACACACGCCCACCCAACCTGTCCCGTCCTGTATTTCGTACAGTTGTTAAAACAGTGAATGTTCATGATTAGGCTTTTGATATTTGAACACAGCGAGCGCATAGCTCACCGCCCGGTGGAATGTTGTAGCGATACCGATAACCAAAACAAACAACGACAACAACAACAACAAAAAAAACAATCTTACTGACGAACTTTTTAACAAGCTGATCTTCGATAAGTACCACTAGCGCACACAGTATTATCTCCGTAAGTGTGTGTGTGTGTGTCTGTCTGTCTGTCTGTCTGTCTGTCGACTGTCTGGGTGTCTCTCTTTTTCTCCGTCTCTCTGTCTCACCCTCTTTCCCTCTCTCTCTCTCTGTCTCTCATTTCTCTTTCTCTCTATCCCTGCCCCTTCCTGTTCTCGCTCTGTCTCTCTCTAATCTTTGCCACTCTCTCATTGTGTCTGTATTGTCTGTGTGTCTCTTTATCCTCCTCTCCCTCTCCTCCCTCGCCCTGCTCTTTCTCCCTCCCTCCTCTGTTTCCTTATCCAGTTCCCGTCTCTCCTCCTGTCTCTCTTACTCTCTCTGTGGGTGTAAGTGTGTGTGTATGTGTGCGTGCGTGTTCCCCTTACTCTCTTACTCTCCCTTTCTCACCCCCACATTTACGTTGAGTAAGAGAGAGAAACATAATAAATTATTATGAATGTTTCCATACTTGAAACCCAACCTTTTTTCTTTTTTTTTTTTGGTTCAGTCCGTAACCCAATGAAAATGCCTTCCCGACTCACAAGTTCAAATCGCGGGTATAGTCTAGAGCAAAACTGTTTTATCTCCAGTGAAATGAATAATGGGAGCTTACTCGGAAATACCACAATTCTGGTCTCAATGATCTCATTTTTAAGGCAGATACAACAATACTGCTTCTCTGTAACTTGGAACTGGTTAAAGATAGCGGAATAACGAAAAAATTGCAAGAAGCAGCTTGTCATTATTACAATAGGCCTACTGCCATTATGAACCCCAATTTCATAAACCTGGAGATACAACAATTTTGCTCTATACCCGCGAAAACTCCTGATTTAGAGAATACTGCCGTTACGTCATAGAATTTGACCTTATTCCCAAGTTTATTTTGGTCATTCACAGATTGCGCACAAGTCGGATGGCACTTACTACTACAGGTCAGGTGATGGCATCCCCTATTATAAGACTGAGGTCATGCATTATGGCGTCCCCCACTATTATAGGGCTGATGGCACCCATTATAGAACTAGGTCAGAGGGCGCGCTCTACCGGTCAGACGCTCCCCACTATAAGTCAGACGGCGCTCTCTATAGGTCAGACGGCGCCCACTATAAGTCGGACGGCACCCACTATAAGTCCGACGGCACCCACTATAAGTCCGACGGCACCCACTATAAGTCCGATGGCGGCTACTATTTCTCACGGTCCATACTGCCAGGTCGATACTACACAGCCGATGAGCCCGGAGAGCTGGAGAGATTGAAGAAAACCTATCCCTCATCACTGAGAATCGTGCACCCGGAGTCATCCAAACACCATGCGTCCCATTCTGCCCAATCGTACCATGCTTCCCATTCTGGTCAATCCTACCACTCCCAGCGCCGCGCCGGTGCCGGAAGCAGTTCCTACGCGATCACGACGTCTCAGCCAGCCTATACCCACAGCTTATATTCGGTAAGTACACTGATTCCAATATCATAAAAAACCACAGAAAAACTGTGGATTCTTTTGTGTATTTTCCGTCTTCTCTTTAGTTTGCTTTCCATTGTTTGGGTTTTATTTCTCACGCAGGGTTTCGCAACATACAACCTTTTCTTTTTGCCCAATTTTGACTTTGATTCCAGCAGAGCCGGATTTACTATAGGTCTGGGTAGGCTGAAGCCTACGGCCTCAAACTCTAGGGGGTCCCGCCACTTGCCAACCTGCATAATATTTTGTGACACGCATAGTTTTTCTTACGATGTTACAATGAACTTTAGTTTCCCAAGAAAATATTTTGTAAATTTTCTAGCTTATGTCCGTTCGAATTTTAGACACCTATCATCACCTTTTGGCGTAACTCAACTCATTTAAAACACTTCCATCTTCCTCTAGGAGTGAATGTGACGATTGGGAGGGGTCTCACAGCTAGAATAGCCTAGGCTGATAAAAGTGCCGGCTTCAACGCTCGACCATTGCGACTTAATACTGATTTGAGACACTGGGTCACAAATGTTTAGACAGTATTGGTTATTGTAGCTACTACAATGATGAGATTTCAGTCTCGTACTAATGTTGTCTTTTTCAGGTGGCGGCCGGGGAAGCAGGTCGTCAGTATAGATTAAGAGATTACACCTTTCACAGTCTGTTTATCATGCTATTCTGCTGTCTGCCTATGGGAGTGTATGCATTCTTGCTTTCTGGTCAGGTAATGAATGATCTATCTATCTATCTATCTATCTATCTATCTATCTATCTATCTATCTATCTATCTATCTATCTATCTATCTATCTATCTATCTATCTATCTATCTATCTATCTATCTATCTATCTATCTATCTATCTATCTATCCATCCATCCATCCATCCATCCATCCATCCATCCATCCATCCATCCATCCATCCATCCATCCATCCATTCATCCGTCTGTCTATCTATCTATCTATCTATCTATCTATCTATCTATCTATCTATCTATCTATCTATCTATCTATCTATCTATTTGTTTGTCTGTTTGTCTGTCTGTCTGTCTATATGTGTGTCTGTCTGTCTATATGTGTGTCTGTCTGTGTGTCTACGTGTCTATCTATCTATCTATGTTCCACAATGGAATAGATTCAATTAGCGCCTGTCTCCACACAGTGGACCCAAAGAGCTTTACAATGAAACAGTAACGGTATAGAACATGTGGACCTCCTCATGGATACTCACCATCGTAATTCTCCACATTGTACGGTGGGGAGAGGAGGGCAAGAGAGAGCTTACAAGCCAAGCGTATGAAAAACGCACCTGGGGGAAGAGAGGGAAAGGAGTAAAAAGTCGCCAAACTCTTTGTAGGCCACAGACTAATAAAATACCCAGACTGGATGATCCCATTGTGTGACGTCACAAAACAGCGAAAGGTCATGAACCATCCGCCACATTCGGTTTACGCTAACGACCGACGCTTCAGCATAGCTACAATTTTGAATGACACCATTTTGACGCGCCTACTGAACGCGGAAGTTTGGTTCCGCACCAAGAAATTAATACATGTACAACCAATCTTGACAAATAAAAAGAAATTTCTACTGCAGATAGAACTAGAATCAGAATTTCCCGAGCGGCGGCCATGTTGGTTATACGACCGCCGCTCGGGAAATTCCGTAAAAAACGACACAGCCCGAAGCTCGTGTTTCCAGTCTGGTTAATTTATTAGTCTGTGGGCCAGGCTGCGTGACATACTGTACAACTTTTTCTTTCTTTTGGAAAATCGAGTAAGGTGGAGTTAAACTTTTTAAAAACTTTTTTTTTTTTTTACCACATTTAATCATTGCAGCGATTCCACTGGTTTTCTGTTTTAATTTTTTTTTCCCTACAAAAATTGTTTCATTTCTTCACACAGTCACGAAAACTTTGGGATAAGGGCTCGATCCTTGAGGCCCAAACCAAATCCAGAGCGGCCCTGAGGTGGATTGCAGTAGGATTTATACTGGGTCTGATGTTCATCACCCTCATTGTTGTCATCCCCGTAGTCAGACTGGAGGGCTAAAACAAGGACATCATCGAGAGAGAAATTGGACTAAATAATGACGTCAGAACGAAAAACAAGAAACCAGGCAAAAAAGGACTAAAAAGGTTTTTTTTTAAAAAAAAGTAAAAAAAACAAAACAAAACAAAACTAGAAAACACCTAGGGAAAACCAGAAGACAAGTGAATGGAACATTTAACATGGAGCGAAAAGCAACGAAAATTGGTAAATAAAAAACAACAACAAAAACCCGCATCGTTTAGACATTAATGAAATCAATCAATAAATTAAAATTAATAATGTGAATAAAAATCAAAGAAAATGAGGCAATAAAAGTGAATAAAATTAAATATCGTTAACGGTGTAATGAAATCGGCCATGTGCATAACACCAAACTTTACAGGAGAGCTAAAAAACTGAATTCACAAAAGAGTTTCGCACAAATTACTATAATACTTAATTCAAATAATACAGAAATACTTCCTCCTCTTACGTGTCTTACAATAATGTTCAACGTTGGCAATTTTCAGAGATAACAACTCTAAGACTAAGAAAGGACTGATTTAAAAATTATGAATGCCCATATTGCAAATGTAAGGGGAGAATTCAGGATGAGAAAAAGAAAGAGAGAAAGAAAGAGTGACACAACCGCATAAAGAGAGGTGTGTCTTAGAAAGTGTGAAACACTCACAAATACATGCAGAGAGAGGGAGAGGACACACACTCACACAACATATGCAAAGAGTACTGAAATAGAGAGGGTTGAGGGGGGGGGGGGAAGCGGACAAGTGGAGATTGAAGGAGATAAAGAAAAGTATCGTACGTGTTACTTCAAGAGGAAAAAAAATAGCTATGGAGAGAGAGGGGATGAAAGAAAGAGAGAGAGAGAGCGAGAGAGAGAGAGAGAGATAGATAGAGAGAGAGAGAGAGAAACAGCCTATGGGTAGAATGAAATGGAGAGAAGGTGGAACGTGGAAGATGACCATTATGTGAAAGAAAACAGGGATAAGGGGAAAGAAGTAGGCGCAACTATAATGAGAGAGGAGTGGAAGACAGACAGACAGACAGACAGAGATGAGAGAACGAGAAGAGAGAAAGGGGGAGATACAGAAAAAGAGCGTGGGGAGTGAGACAGAAAGAGATACATGTATGGATTGACAGACGAAAGCAGAGAGTTTAGGGGGCAGAAAGATAAAGAACCACAGACATGCACACACACACACACACACACACAGAGAGAAATAAAGAGAAAGGGGGAGGGACAGAGAGAGAAAGAAAAAGGGGATGGGGTGGAAAGAACCTCAAGAGATCCAACGCAAGGGAAATTGGTAAGGGTACGACAGAAATTAGAGAATGTAAGGAATTGTGAACCGCGTAATCAAAACAGTAATTAAGTCAGATTTGGTCCTTTGGAGGTAATGTTTAACTCACTTCGGCATTTTGCTAGTGATAAATAAAAAAAGTACACACACAGTCATGTATACATGAGCATGCTGAGGAATCATAATGAACCAAAATCTCGATTCCGACCAAAGCTTTCGACCAATGAAGGCGCCATTTTGCCAATTGGCCAATACGACTTAATTCTCGCTTTGATAAATATTTTTTATTACTCTATAATAAATTATAAAGACATAATTAAAATGTTATTTTATTATATTGACTGTAATATTAACGTTGTGCTTCGAATAATAATTATATCACATTAACAAAATATTAAGCCATAATATTGCCGTATAAATATTGAGTTTTTTTTGTTTGTTTGTTGTTGTTTTTTTATCTTTACCTGGCAGCACTGCAAGATCGACGAGGAATATTCGCCAAACAAAAAATATGTTACTTGAGGTTGTAAAATCTACATAATATGTTATACTCATCAATCCTCACGACCATAAATTTGGTCCTGGCATATCTCAAAACTTGAAAGGGAGTTTAAGTAAAAGCACTAAGATTAAGATAAACTGTCCAAAAAAACAAAAAATCGAAATTTTACTGTTTCAGTCAGCCTTTTTATAATAACAATTATAATATGGAAAAAAGAAAAAGAAAAAAAATTTTTAAAACGAAAAGGATAAAGAATTAATAAATAGCGTACGTGTTTGTGAGACGAAGGGTGAGGCCAAAGGTGCTTATTTGAGGGAAACCAGCACCTTTTACTTACTTGTTGCGATTTAGGTTCAGAAAACCAAAATGTTGATCTGCACAGAAGACCACTGTGAAAACCAACGAATTTTTATCAATGGAACTTGGCTTCAGTTCCATGAACGTTGTCTCATTGCTGAAGCCGAATTCCCCTTTTCCTGAGTACCATAAGCCAAGGGCGGATAATTGAAATGTATAAGTTGGGTTCTTTTCCTCTGAAGATGTCCTTTAGCGAGCGTAAACACTAAATTGTTCAAGTTCATCTCTTGTAGTTCCACTCTCCTAAAGTGTTAAAGTATGTATTCTTGGATGAAATGATTGCTTTTCGGGGATTTGCCAGGCAGTAAATCTACTATTTGTGTAATGATTGTGCCAAAGAGCTATTATAACTCTGAATAATCTGATCTATCAATATAGAATTTATAATCAATGGTTTTGAAAGTGTACAAGACACTGACACCGAGTTATTCTGTTAAGAATAAAATGAATTGGAAATTGCGTCATTAATATTATTTGGGCCTTTTTTTTTCCTTTTAAATCCATTATAAATATTTAAACTTGATCCGTCAAAATGACAAAATGCATGAAATAATACAAGAATCTGGAATATATTATATATATTATGTACATGCAGAGTGGGTAGAAAGCAATTATATATGTATATATGAAAGGACATCACACCTAATTTTCTCTTCTTCTTTTAGGGAGGGGGGGGGGCAGGGGGAGAGCAAAATCAATCCTATGTTCACATTTAAATTCTCCATCAAATAATGTTTATGTAATCTAAATATATTGTATGCATGTCTATATCTAGTATAACTAAGGTGTTTTTTTTCTTTTCATTTCTTTTTTGAATCCAGACACCTCTATTAGTACGGTGCAGCTATTACCACTTTAGAATTTTGCAAAGTTCCTCCCAGTAACCACTCAATTTAGTTTTTTTTTCCTCATAAATTATTACATGCAAGCTATTTCTTCGACCATTTGAAAGATCATTGTTTCATTTTCGAAAAATACAATTTTCGAAGGAACTGTGTTCAGCGTTCCTTAAACAAAATGGCCTATGCCCAGAGTTTTAATCCAGTACCGGTAACCACTCAATTTAGTTTTTTCGCTAACAAAATTATTACATGCAAGATATTTCTTCGATTATTTGAAAAAATCCATTGTTTTCGAAGGAATTGTGTTCACTATACCCACAGTTTTACACCAGCTTTTGCCCATGCACATGGGCTAGTTTGCCACGATACAAACTGCAGATAACAAAAAGATAGGAAGTCTCTACCACTGAAACTTTACGTTTGATTTGGTGCGTGATAGTACTGATACAATTTTGAGGCAAACATTTTGAAGCTGTCTTGGGCATCAACGGACTGGGATGAACTTTTCTCGCTCATTGAGATATTCTTTAATTGTATTGCTGAAATAAACTGTTATTGGTATCTTTGGCCTGTTTGTTGTTTATATACAATGTAGTCCAATCTCTTAATATTTCATTGTTTGCTCTTCATGTTAATTCTATCATGTGACAGATCTCATTCAATTACTCCACACACTCATTCATCAGCAACATAGAAGTTTTCACAATACTTCCGAAATATATTGAAAGCATGGGGAGAGGGGGGAAAGTGTTCAAAAGGAGAAGTCGATTTGCAAAATAGCTGTTCAAAATGGTAATTATGTCACATTTTGACACCTGGAGTTATAGTATTTAATTCATTAGATTTAGTCATTTTGTGGAGGAGTTAATGAGGAATTATAATCAACCACAACCTCAGCTTCCGGTCGAAATCATCCCTCGCCCACACCAGTTCTGTTTTTCTAGGCTCCGCCCCTGAAACTGGGTGACATTTCAGATTTGAGGAGGCCAAAGTGAAATAGTAAGAGCTGTACACCCGTGGCAGCTGTGTTGATGGTGAGAACAATAAACTGCAAGTTCTGTATCAAGCTTGATTCCACCTGCGTGTTTGTGAGTATTATAAACGGTATAGAATAGTATTACAAATACAATGACATGTATCACTATCAGTAATATATCTTTTGTGCAAAGCGTTTTAACCCAGGACTGATATTAACAAGGGTAAGTTGAAAGAGCCCAAGTTTTCACAGCCAAAGAGTGCGAACATTTTTGTCAAGTATTTAAATTTATTTTGTTGGTGTGAGTTTGGCACATTATAGAACTAATACCTCCAATGATAAGGATGGTACTTGGTAGGTCTGAAGGTCTCCTTGAACTGTTGTACACATGTAACTGGGAACGCTTCTTTTCGCCAACCATCTTTTAAGTGACGAGCTATCTATCCCCAGAGCATGATACGTTCTTTTAAACTGATTGCAAAGTTTTTGGTAAAGTTTACCTCTTTTTTCTTCTATGGAGAAGTAAAAAAATAATTTCAAGGCCATGTTCCGCATCGTAATTGCTCACTTAAAAAAAAAAAAACATAAATTACAAAATTGCACAGTTTTAATGGATGTAAATAGCACGTCATCTCAATCCAACGATGAGTGAAGGTTTACAATATTTACTGTGTTTGTGTGAGTCTCGTAAACTTTCAAAAAAGTGAGGCAAGGCGTTAGATACACAATCTCAGAATCTGCAGCGCATAAATGACCTACTTTGATGTAACAGAAAATATGTACTAAAATTCAATGTCTCACATAGACAACTCAGTGTCATGTCACATGCAAAATTTCACACAGGCGCGTCAAGAAATAAATAAATTATTCCTGAAAAACGCCTTCTTTTAAAAATATGAAAAGAAGTATAGCAGAGCTATTGTAGTAGTGCTGATGCAAATGAACCGACACCGATAGGTGATGGGTCGCTATAGAATTGGGTACAAGATGAAAATAACAATTTAAAAAACAACAACTGTAGACTTTACAGAATCTTCCAGGAGTTGGCATGTATGATGGACTAAAGCATTTAAATTTTTTTTTTCTTCTTTGTCTAATTCTGTTGTGATTTATCGTCAGTTTTTTTTTTTGGCTAACGAAGCAAGAACTCGCAGCTAAGTAAACTGGTTCACTTCGTTCCTGTTGAAGTCTTTTATTGTTCGTTTTTTTCACTTGACAAAGGCGAAAGCCGAAAATTTGTGTATTTTTTGTCTTCTCTTTAGTTTGCTTTGTATTGTTTGGGTTTTATTTCTCACGCGGGGCTTCGCAACATACAACCTTTTCTTTTTGCCCAATTTTGACTTTGCTTATAGCCCTGCTGCGCCCCCAGTTTTTCTGTGGTCTTTATGATATTTCGTGAATTTTTTTTTGTTTGTTTCTAACGCTGCCAGGCTTTGCGAAGTACAACTTTTTTTTTGTGCAATATATCTAAGTTCCTTGTCATACTGCTGCCCCCCCCCCCCCCCCACACACACACACTCCCTCTCTCTCTCTGTGCGTGTGCGCATGTGTGTGTGTTGCTGCTGTCATTGTTGTGTTTTTTTTCAGACATAATTATGACAGAGATAAAAATGCAATAGAAAACTGAACTAAATCAAACATAAAATTTTATTCTTCTGTCACAAGTCAATTTTATCTCCCCAGCAAAACAAAAAATAAACACATTATGATAACCAAATCAGTGCAGGTATTTAGACGATCACAACAAGGGCTAAGGTTGTCAGAATCAAATAATTTAATTAACATTTAGTAGAAGTTATTTGGTCCAAATAGCCAAATATTCACTGTCGGGCTTTTTTTTTTGGTGATCAATTTCACCATCCCAGTTTACAAAATATAGATCTTCCATGTCAACTTGTCCCAAAACATGAGTTCATGTTATCAATGAACTTCAATTTAAATGACGTCCAGTTTATCTTCCACTAATCTCAAGTCCCTACGTTATCCATGATAATGCTCACTGTTTTTATATTTTCATTATTTCTTGTTTAGTCAAGGGAAACGGAACACTTATAAACTTGAGTAACCTTTTGTGGTCAACTTTCAAAACAGTACTGTGGAGAAATATTAATGATTTTGCCAATGAACAGATCATTGACACTGGCAAGCCAAACATAATCCTTGCCCTGACCCTTGCACTCCCCCTAAAATTCACTAAGCAAACAATACCCAATACCCATAGATAGATTACTGTTTCATGATAACTGTGCCATATCCAAGACTTCCGGAATGTGCTAGAAATCCAGAAAACTTCCTACTTATCTCAAGGCTTAGCAGGTTCACATTTACATGCAAATATTAAATTTATCCGTACAAAATTTCCATGCACCCATAACATCAAAAGAGTCATTTACACACATGCTGTTTATACAGCTCTCTCTATTCCAATCATTCTCCATATAATATAATGCAAAAAGAATCCTTGGAGATGACAATTTCATTCAAATTCACATTGTTTATAAGCAAGGATTCTTCGCTTCCGACATAACTTAAAGTGCATATTTGGGGACTATGTCCTCTCTCTCTCTCTCTCTCTCTCTCCACAAGTCTTTCCCCTTTCAGGCCCTTACCACACAACTGCTTTCCAGTGAGTTTCATTCCATCACACACACACTCTCTGTCTTTACTCTCTTTCTTGCCCTTCTGTGTTACTCACGCTCCCTATTTCCTGCTTTCTCCTCTTTTCACAGCCACTTCTCTCTCATCTTATCATAAAACTTCAAGACCACAAGGGAGAAAAATAACCATAGTCACAATAATGACAAACTGAGTAAATCAATTTTTGAAAAATCCCACAACTTCCCTCTTACAACAAAAAAGTAGGTAGTCCAAACTCATTTTTACTTTTTATCACAACTCACCAGTTATCGCCTAATCTGATGGAGCTTGCTTTTCTAAGAATTTTGATATCAAATTTATCATTCTGGCTTAAAAGGTTTGAAAGTTATGGCATTTTCAATAGTGAAAAAACACCCCGAATTGGCTACCTTTTGCAGATTGCACAATAGCCCAACTTTGACAGCCCATAAAATGACTGTTTATTGTGTCACAGCATTAAAAATTATCAATTTCCAAGTCAAGGGAGCGTACACTACGCTCAATTTTTTTCGAGGGGTACAAATATAGTAGAAGCATCTCATTTTACTTTTTTTAATCATCAAACGTCATCCGACGTCAATTTTGTGTGAACTCTTACAAGGGAGACAAAAATAATGTTTTTATTTCTTTTAAATTGAAAATTAGGTCAACCGCGTCGCCATTGACTTAGCACTGAGTGCCAGAAAAAGGTGACGAAATTAAGCATTGGGTGGGTCTATATAAACAGTCTACTTTTGGCACACCCTGAAAATACAAAGGCTGAGGTTCATTTGTGTATAATTTTGATCTTGATCTATTAAAGTTTCCGGCAGTTTCTCGATCAACAAACTTTTCAACAAACGATTTTTAAATGAATTTCAACTTAAAACAGGATGAAAAATACATTAAATTAAACCTGATTTATCTGGCTTTCTGTGTGTTATTTTCAAACACGTGCGCTACATCAGCGCGACGCTCCGCAGTCCTTTGTTATGAGAGTGTCAAATCGGTATGTGCGGCTCAGGGCGAAAACGGCAAGACTGTGTCTTGTTCAAGCAATAAGAACACATGGCTACACACATTAAACAATAGACTTTGACAGAGGAAGACTTGAACTTTATTTTGATGCAGGATACAGGCCCATTTTACATAAACTCACAGCAGTAGTAGCCTTGTAGGTTTTGCCAAAAATTATGCCAAAACGGGATTTCACCCTTTCAGCGGGGCAGTTTGGACTACTTACAAAAAGGCGCTTTTTGGATTTTTTTTGTGACTGCAGCTCATTTTCACACTTTGGTTTCACACAGGCAATGCTGATGGCCCACGCTTGGACAAAGTGGGGATAATGAACAAAATCATTATCTTTGTAACTATGGTTATTTCCCCCATGTGATTTTCACTTGCAATATAATAACTCCCATTCAACATTTTCTGATTACAATACAAAAGTATGCAGGCATGCAATTTAATACGTTCAACATTGCACTAGATAATTAAACAGGAAAAAACATATTCATATTTAAGGAAAAACATTTCAAAGAAAGAAACGATGATTGTGGTGCTAATTTCTCTCATTTTTTATTTTTAATTTGTGTGCACGGTGGGTCATGCCAATGGACAAAAGACCTCAGAATAAAACATCTTATCCAAGTCATTCTAGTATGTTAGCAATTATGGTCAATAATCAAGATAACTTTTCACAAACAAATTGCAAGACTAGTCTGTGGGGCAATTACAGTCAGGTCACTCACTGTCCATCAGACTTAGATAGAGATCAGAACTTTGAAGGAAAAAGCTCCCGAATCACAAAGCAATTCAGTCTAATCTTCTCTTCTTTGTCTGCAGGTCACAGACATTTTGCAAATTACATTATGTCATTTCCATGCATTTCTGCACAGGTGACGCTGCTGTAATAATTTAAATGAATGTATTTCTATGTGGATGGATAGGTGACAGAAAGATTCATATATAGCCTAACCAAATAAGTATATTTGGCTAAAAATTATGAACACTATAAATTGCTCTTTTGGCCTTCTCCGCAAACTGCTTTTTTTGTTTGATTTTTTGGTCACATGTTCAACAAATAAGACTGATGTGGGAAACAAAAGTAAAAGAGAATGAATGTTAAGAAAGTGAATAATGCAGAACATGTCTGTTTACATGAATTGACGACTTTGTCTAGAACTTCAAGTTTCCAATGCTGGGTAGATCTGGTAGTTTGATGTCTTTAATCTTCTGGGGAATGTTCATCTCCTTCACTGCTGAGACTGCTCGCGCTGGTGCTGCCGAGATGCCAGCCTGGAAAAGAAAGACAAGAAGACAAGGGAGATCATTTTTAAGCTTTTGATAAACAGAGGAGATAATTATTTTCATTTTTAAATAGACCAGGGAAATAATTTTCATTTTGAAATAGAGGGGAAAAAATCACAACATTTTACCACAGTAACATATCTGCAACTTTTGTCCCCAATAACATAGCAAGCTCCTATTTAAAACAATGACACTGTGGAGATATAGATGTAGATTCAATATTACAGCATTCCGTTCATGACCAGTATATTTGATCTGAAGTTTTGCCCCTGCTTGGGGTACCTGCATAGGCATTACAATTGCCTTCACAAAGAAATGTCCAAAAAGAACTGAAAGAGACTCAATGAAGGATAATGAGAATTAATTAAGGATAATCTATAGTGGTTCATGACTAGGAATATTGGCATACACACAGAAACAAGTTCAGAATTCTCAAAAAATTTTGTTTCAAATAACATTTCTGGACATAATACTGCTGCTTCAAATGCTTTACACGATTATTCTAATGTCAGCACAGATGAATGACATTTAACACTTTGAAACAATTATCTGGGAAATGACAGAAACGTCAATTTAATTTGATTGTCCACGCTGCAAATCCCTCCACTTTTTTTTTTTTGTAAACACCTGTGTGGCAATAAATTTAAAAAATAAAAAAATGGAGGAACAAACCAAAAAGACAATAACAGAAAAAAATGAAAGGGGAGGGGGAAATCCAAAACAGGATTGACCAAGCTGGTGTTTTTGTCATAATCACAATTTGAAATAAAGATCCTGGCTCTCAGATCATTTTGACCCTGCGATGACATATTTTTGAGAATGCCCCCTTACAGCACAGATGAAACAAATATAATAAAACGTTTCAAAATGTCAAATGATTAAAGTAGCAACTTGACAAGGCTGGCAACGTGTATCTTTGTAATGAATAAAAATTAACTGAAAATAAAAGGAAATGTAAAAGAATATGTAAAACCAAAAGGGATGAGATGTGGCAGCAGTATTGGTTATGTTTGTCAACACAATGCAGGCCATCATAAAGATGCAATAAAATTGTTACATAGTGCAGGAGAATTAACCTGGTAGTATCTGTAATATCACTACTTAATTGTGTTGTATTGGGTGAAATAAACATTTGACATAATCTATGCTCCCGTCTGAGGAGTTGCTCAGAATCTCTGCCCACTGAGTCAAGTGAAAACTGAAAGGCAGTTAAAAGCAGTTTTCATGTCCTTCTATGAACCTTCCCTGCGTGTACACATGTCAAGTGTGCTGGGAATAAAATAATTGGTTTCTTCAACAGTTTCAAGAATATTCATACCACTTCATCCACCTGTCAAGTGACCACCAGAAACATCCCAGATACTCCAGTAGTATGCTTGACATCTATTCTATGCACGATCTAACTCTAAACTACATGTGTATAGGTATTTGACAATCTTCATTCACGAGGTGTGGTTAAGCACTGTGGGATGCTCCAACACCTGCATGCGGTACCAACTGAGGCTAATAGTGCACTCAGACAAGTCTCTTGCATGGGTTTTGAACCAGGCTTGAACTCCCTTTGAATCAACTACCAAAACAGACTTGTTTAAGTCTTACTAGTTTGCCAGGTTCTGTTTAATTCCACAGTCCACAAAACCAAGGCAATCAGACTTGACGCACTATAGGAAAGTGTTAAAACATAAAAGATAGTCACAAGTCAATTTCTACAGTTTCTGGTTAAGAAGCATGCAATTCTACCATTTTTCCAGAGTTGCAATATTGTTCAGTTACAGATCTCGGTTATGAATTTGCTACATTAGCTACTAAGCACTGTAATGTATTGGTATAAATATGTGCAACAAATTGTATACTACGTGCACACTGAGACTTACTGATATGTTCTCTAGCATATATTACAGAGATAATAGTGCTTCCTGCTAAAGGCAATAATAATAGAATTTTGTTCTTCTATCTCTGCTCTGCACATGTAAGAGTATACATATATTTCAGACCTGCCCATTAAATAACCTTTTGAAAACAGGACACCTCAAGGAGCACACATACCCCTTCCCTAAAGAGCCAAATTGAAATTGCCAGATATGTTCAGAGCCGTCTTAATGCATGGGCACACTAGGCATCTGCCCAAAGCCCCACGGGTTCAGGGGGGCCCAAATGCATGCAAGTTTACATTGGTTTTTGAAACTGGGATGAAAATCCCATGCATTACACAAGAATCTGCTCGGGGGCCCATAATGATGTTAAGGCAGCCTCGGTTATGTTTTCCTCTACAAGGAGACTGCACAAATACCAAACACCAGGTAGAATGTGCATATCCGCCATCTTTTCAGTAAGGACCCACAAATCACCACGGTGATCGTGGCATTGATTCTGATTCATTATCAGATTTCCACTACGAGCACTTGAGGCGTCGCAAACCAATCGGAAGCGAGATAAAAGTAGTTCGCTACAGTAAACAATGGCACGCGTGTACATGCACATGGGAGACATTCGGTCAATTTTTTCACTTCCTTTCCCTTGTTTACACGGATGGTAGGGAATCTGACCAGCTTGGATCCGTCCTTTCCACCCCTGTCATAACAGTCAACCTGCTAAGCAACCAGCAGGCATTTTAACTGCTTAGACATATCTCGAAGTTACACTAACCAGCTGATCCAATGGCCATCTTGGGTGTCGGAAGAACAAAACAAAACACTGTGACATCATGCGCGTTCTACCTATTTTTAGCAAACATTTGTAACCTTGAGATAGGCAGTAAGGGATATTATAGGAGCCAATATAGATCTTTTCAAATCGTCACAAATTTTCACAATGAAAATGCATAGAGATTAATCTGGTGAGCAGATCAACATATGTGACAAAACAGCCTAAAACAAGGATATACCTAAATCTTGCAAGTCAGTGCCCTACAATGAGTGTTAGTTTTCGTGGGAACGCTTTTGACATTAGTGGTTGGGAAATTGTCAAACACTAGACTTGTTCTCAAAGTTTCAAAATTCCTAGTGCAATTAAAAATGGGTGGGGGGAAGGGTCTAGGAATGTATTTATGCTTTCTAATTATTTCAATTATGGAATGAATTTAAAAGTTTAGGTTTATTATGCTGTTGTTTTTTTTTCCACCACAGTAAGTTGTAGGAGTGTATAAGTCCTGTTTCTAATGAACTAGTAAAAGAAAAATCCAAGCAAAATGCCATAAAGAAAACTTAAAACAGCAGTACCTTATTATACATTGACCATACCAATGGCCTTAGGTTTGTAAGGAAGGGGGGAGGGAATAAATATATTGAATAATTGGCAAAATCCAGCACATGCGCTTCATGGTTGGCCCCTTGTGTTCAGACTGCGTCAGTCATCACCATTACCTGTTCTACTTTGTATCAAACTCAATATCTGTTAATAACCATATGAATACAGACTGTTTCTTTCTTTTTTTTCAAAAAATGAATGAGTGGCTGCTCTTGCTACAAGAGAAATAAAGACAGAGTTCACAAAAAGTTTCTCATTGCGTCTACTGATATATAACAGAAATATTTTAGACAAGAAATTATCAATTTTACATTAATTTTAAGCCTTAGGCTAATTTTGTGATTGTATGGGCCCTAATGTAGATTTTCTTCTGTTTTTAATGTAAATTTAATTTCTTCCTGGAATAAGGAAACTATGATCAGAGCAAGTTAATGTGTTAATGCTTTAACTGTTTTTAACAGTTTCTTGTTCCAATCTATCTCATCTGTTGATTTAAAGTTCTCTTTACTTTTTCTTTCTTTCCTTTGACATTATTATCAACATTTCCATGTCAATTACCAGGAACAAAAAAAAAGTAACCAAGGAAGCTTTTCCTTCCAATCAGATGTGAACAAAAATCAGACTGAAAGTAATAAATAAAAGGGGGGTGGGGGATGGGGTGGGAGGATAACCTGGACAATCTCTGACTGCAAGAACACCTCAGATTAGTACGAAATCCCCAAGCAAAAGGATGTGAGGAAGGGCAGGTAAGCTGGATAATCTTGCGAGGCTACATTAATTATCTCCCCTTGTTCAACAGTTCAACTTTTTTGAAAGATATTTCATTAACACATTTATTCTCCACTCTTCTTAAGGGGACCAAACTGACACCGAAGGCACAGACAGGACTAATAGTTGTTGAAAGACAATTATAAAAATTTGCAATATGAAACCACTGACACAAAAAGGGAACCACCAGAGTGACCAAAAAAAAAAAAAAATAACAAAAATGTCTTGAAAACAACAAAACAAAAAAAATCTTTACATTTTTCAATCAGCATAAATTATGAAAATTCACAAACATACAGAAGTTTTATTTTTCAACACGCTTTATTCATGAAAAATACTCAAGGATTTTGAAACATAAAAACACACAAAAGACGCCTAACTCCACGCCTTGCTCTAGAAATGGCCCCCCAGCCTACAGAATGATGTTAAAGCCAATCCATTTACTTTGATTATGTAGAAGTCTTTTCTGGCGAGTTGTACTTGAACAAGCTTTGGCTATGATTTGGGTGACAGCTATATTTCAAACTGCTTTTTAGTCACATGACTGAAAGGGGGGGAATGCTGGACTGGAACAGATAATGTGCAATTACAGAAACTGAAACGGTTAATTAAAAGCAATTCTGAATTTCCAAAATCATGTGGTTAAGTAGATTTCAACCATTTTATTTCAGATATACCAGGAGGTGAGGAAAAATGAAATTTAAATAAGAAGATTAAAAAAATCTGCTGTAATGTTGCCTCGATACTGATCATAACTCTTACCCAATCGACCCTTCTTACTATAGGTCAACCAAAGACAGATGCATGTTTCCTTATATTTCTTTACTTTTGTTTGTTATCTTATCCTTTTTCTGAATCTACAGAATCTTCATCTTATCTGTGCACTTCCAGAATAAACGAGAAATTCAATGCTTCCTTAAACTTGCAAAGGGTGCAATTTTAACCAGTTAAAATCATGAAGGTGTATGAAGTAAAATATTAATTGATGAGAAAGATGCTTGAATTTACCAGAATTTGGTGATGAATAAGAAATGATTCCATAAAGTATCCACAACTTTCAAGGAAAAAGAACCAAAAAAACAAGACATCTATCTTCTCTCAGGTAAGGGACTTGCAATTGTTATTTTCATGATGCTCACGAAAACCCCTTTGCATTCGTCAAAGCACCAAAAATAATGATTTGTGCACTTGGAATTTTTTCAGGGCTATGTACCCGTTATAGGTATGGACAGCTGAATGGTATAAAAGTATGCAATTATAAATGTGCTCAAGACAAAAATGTCTGTAAAGAGAATAAAATTTCATGAAAAGCATGTATGACTGATAATCCTATCATGTTTTCAGATTTCAAAAAATAAGAAAATGTCTGGGAAGATGCTACATTATTTATCAATTACTTCAGGTGGCTAAACGTTTCTGTAAAAGTGGAAAATATGTTTTCTCTTGCTGAAACCATCAATTACTTCAGGTGGCTAAACGTTTCTGTGAAAGTGGAAAATATTTTTTCTCTTGCTGAAACCATCAATTACTTCAGGTGACTAAACATTTCTGTAAATGTGGAAAATATGTTCTCTCTTGCTGAAACCATTCATGTTGTATTCTAAACTTCTTACTTTGGTGCTGAAAAGTTAACCAAGCTAGATTATACTACACACTAAATTTTCAGAGTCTTATGCAACATCAGAGCAGATGTTTTAATTTTTTGGCCTGAAAACAATGGCCATTAACACGATATATATATCAATAATAGCTCTCGCTCAATTATCCAGAAAAAATATGAAAAAAAGACAGCAACTGGCATTTGCAATACAGAGGAACCATGCCATCTGCAGAGAAGGGGATATAAAAACAAGAGAAAATAACACCTCATTCGCAAGCTTTGGCAATGCAGAGCTGAAATTACTTGATGATGCTAACACTGGATATAAGAAAATATACATTACGTAAAGTATTCCTGCCTTTTTTGTCATTTTTGTCTTGAGTATTCCTGCTGAGATACTTTTTTCTACATCCGTACCCCCTCAGGGAGGAAACGTGATGGTTGATAGGGTGTCCCCTGTATTCCGTCCAGTTCTGGTTTATCTGCTCGTCCATAAATGCCGGCATTCCCCCCTATTTTGTGGATTGCCCCCAACACTCTCTCTCTAGACTAGCGCATTTTTTTTTCCAGAGTTGTAAGGGAGGAGCAATTAAAAAAATACAAAAAAAGAAAATAAAAAATAAAAAAGTAAGAGGAGAGGGATAGAGAGAGACAGAGAGAGAAACATTCAAGAGAAATAACGAATGAAAATGAGCACTGTCATAGAGATGAATGGTAGGGAAAAAGGTTTTTCTCATCAATCCTTGTTCTCTTTTAATTTAATGGACTGGCTTTACATAAAATCTTTTGTATCACTATTTTATTCAACTTTCTGACCATCATAAAAAGTAACTTGATGACTGAAAGCTGTTCTGTCTTCCCAGAATCTGTCATTCATTTTCAGATATTGTTTTACTTGTTCAATTTTAAGTTGTTTTTTTCTCACCTGATGTGGGATTTGAAGTACGAAAACCAGTAATTTCTCCTCAGTCTAATTCCTTTGGAATTAATTGCACAATTTGTTTCTTGTTGCAGTTTTCTTTGTAACATCCAACTTTGAACTTTGTTTTTGGAGGGCCCCGGGGGGGGGGGGGGGGGGGGCATATTTTAATTTTGATATTTGAACCCGGCAATGACCTGGAAACACCCCCCAAATTATACATTCCCGGAAAGCCGTTTTCACTTTTCTGACAGCATAATGGTAAAAAAAACTAAAAAACCCTGGCCTATTTAATCAGCTGCAGGCAGTTTTAGGGTTAATAAGGCCCGACGTGCACTATCCCGTTTTGCCTGCTCCATGGCGCGCAAACGCAGATTTTTGCTGCTTGGCAAAGAGTTTTCTGTGCTGCACACCACGCGAAAGATTGCTTGCATTGAACGGATGGTTAATTTTAACATAGTGCGCGCCGGGCCTAAGGGAGTCAAAGGAATTGCTGGAATCTCTGCCTGTCAAGACATATGGCAGCAGGTTAGTAACAGTTTTCCCGTTTCCTGGCGTTGCCAAAAACACTGGGAATATTCCTTTCCTCAATAGTTTCTCCAATTTTCAAACCAATGTGATAATCTGTCACATGACCACCAACAGAATTCCAACAATTCCATTGGACCTCCACCGGTGCCTTTCCCACACCTCATCTCCCAATTTTCCCACCAACCCAAGTTCTCATGGGAGCTTTCTACTTCCATGATCTGAAAGGTATGATGTCATGTCTATATCTACTCTCTGAGAAACAACTGCTATGACCTTATGTAATGAAACATTAGATGGAAATTGCATTCAACTTGTGATAAAAAAGACAAAAAAAAATTCAGACAAAATAACTGAATAAATCTATGAAAATAAAAACAACAAAGTTTTCAGGCATGGAAACGAGTCAAACAACTACATGGTGCATTGAAATGGAGAGGGGAAAAAACAAATTAAAAACATACAGCAATAATAACATGATACCATGAGAATGAGATGTGTACTAGATGCAATTAAATGTACAAGAACAATGTGTACAACAACTACATATGCTACATACACGAGAATGCATGAACATATAACAAAACTTTCAATTGAATATAACAAAAGAAAGAAAAAAAACCTGAACGTGCTACATCTTTTCCATGACCTCAATTAAGATTTTGAAAATGTTTCACTGTTAATTTATTCTGCTATTGACCAAATATACACTTAAATCTCTTTTAGACAGTTATATAGTTTATCTGGATAGATAATTTTTAGCCTCCAAAGAGCTTGAAAGTTTAATTTCAGCTTAATGCTCACCCTGCGCGCTACCTGTAAAGCCCGCTGCCCGGTCAGTGACCTTACTCACGGAGAATCCTATCTGGGGTCACTGACCCGTGCTGCTAGACGATGACCACATACGCTGTCCACGTGGTTCGGTTTTTATTGATCGATATGAAAACATTCGCTGCTATGCCTTATCACGCTTGATAATGAATTAACCAGCAAAACCTTAGTCTGTCAGTCTCTAACCAATGATCTGACTTATGATCCCAAACTGACAGCTGTAGTTTTCGTGAGAACAAAGCATGATACCTAGCCACGCCCTCCCAAGCCCTACACAAATGGTTTCATCCTGATTTGACACATACTAATAAACCAGTGTGGGCATTTGGGGCAAAGATTATTTCAGAGCTTGTTTCTGATTGGTTCTTAGATACAGACAACTCCAGATGGTGGTCAGCTTGTGAGAAAATGAGATAATATTGCAAATTTGTTGAGCAACAGTTCGCATGTCGTTACATCTTTTGAAAGTGTGGGGAGAGCCTTTGAAAGCTTAGTCTTTGTGATTCCAACCAGTGGTTCACTGGTTAACATGTCCATGTCACAATGCCTTTGATTCAGAAGAGATACAGTGAACAATAACACGGTGGTTACACCTCAAAAAGGTCAGTGACCTGATGCATAAAAATACGGCTTGCGCGTGGCACGGTCAGCTTGACCTTCCCGACTTTTGCCGCCCGTGCAGCGTGAGAGTGCGAAACATGGACAGCATTTGCCGCCCTGCGCAGGGTGAGGGTTAAGAGGGATGGGGAATACGGCAATGAGAATATTATTTAGCAGGACATTCAGAGAATTAACGCCACAAAATCACAGTGTTTGGGTAATGAAAGTTTTCAAAATGACAAGAGTTTGAACAAGAATGGCATTGTGTCAGCCTGCCCAACTATTACTTAAATTGGAAGCAATTGCTACAAAATATTTGATCTTCATCATCAATTCACATCTTTATAAGGAGGTTATGAGATGGACAAAATCTGAGGTTATTTTTGCGCTAGTGGGCACCCATCCTCCAATAGAATGTTTTGCCTCTTTCTATGGAAAAATAACTCCAGAAAAAACAACACAAAAAACAACAACAACAAATAAACAGGGGGTTCCCTTTCAAAGGGGTCTGGAAAATGTGTGACGCTCTAGGAAAACCAGACACATGGGTCAAATTTCACATTTTGAGATATACAACTATTATGAAAGAGGGCCATTTTCCTGTGTATTTTGCTTTTTACTTGAAGTCAATATCTCAAATAGTTTTTGAGATATGGCCGTTTAAAGTGTCAGGTGTAGTAACCGGAGAAACGGGGAAATATTACCTTACAGGCCTATATCTCAAAAGCAGCCTGTGCATCATCTGACGGGTTTTCGTGGAGCGCCACACAAATATGTGGAACATAATGAAGGAGAGGAAAGCCTCTTTTCAGCCTAAAATAATCTGTTTTTCAGATAATCCCATCCCTCAACAGTTGGTTGAATGAACCTGCAAGTGTTCAAAGATGGTCTGATGTTTAGAAGAAAGTGTGTGATTTCCACTGCCTGTTTCAGGTGATATGTTCTGCTGGTTTCGCCTGTCATTCAACACTCACACCGAGAACTACTCAGATAATGCCAAGCATAACTTACCTCTTGTTTCTCCAACTTGTTCTGTTCCTCTATTCTTGTGATGATCTCAGTCATATTTGTCTCCAGCACCATTCCCCCCATGACTAGCTCTGACAAAATGTAATGGACCTGCAAACAAAATTTTTTTTCTTATTGATGTTAAATGTGAAAAATCAAAAATAAAACAAAAGCTGAATTAATTTGATAATTTAAGGTGCTTATCTTTAACTCAGTTTTAAAACATCCAAAAATTTCATGTTGGTATAATACAACGTGAAGAGTACCTTCAAGTTTAGAAAAAGCTACTTCACAGGTTTACACTCACTCACTCCTTCTCTCTCTCTATCCCGTAGTCCTGTGGACCGTTTGGGATGCCACAGGTGATCTGGCAACCAGCATTCTCCAATCCTCTCGGTTTTCTGACCTCCTGATTGTATTGCTCAACCTCAAGCCTGTCCATTCTGGGATATTGTCTTCCAATCTCTTCCTCTGTCTGCCTCTCCTTCTCCCTCCTTGCACTGTGCCTTGCAGGAATGTCTTGGCAAGTGCTGATGATCTCATGACGTGGCCATTCCATTTGAGCTTGCGTCTCTTGACCAAGGTCAACAGGTCTTTATAAGGCCCAACGACTTGCCTGATTCTGTTCCGAACTTCTTCTTTCATGATATGATCTCTGAAGGAGATGCCCAGGAGTCTTCGAAAGCATCTCAGTGGACTGTATTCTCTATTCTATATCAGCTGTTAAAGTCCACTCTATCAGCATGTAAAACAACCTATTTTCACGTTTTTATACTTACTTAATCAACAGCAAAAAATTGAAAACCCTCTCATTTCACATATTTACACTCACCTTGTCAACATGGAAAATGAGATCTAACTCGCAGACATTTTCAAAACACTTGTCTAGTGTCTCAACAAAGACCTGAAAAAGGTGAAAATCAAAACCGGAATGAATATGTGATGAACTTATTTAACCCAATGAATCCTGTACACCGATATATCAGTGACTCACCATGTTGTCTATATCACATCCCTATTCACCAACTGACCGGTGCTGAGTGCCCTAACATTTGCCACCATGAGTTCATAGGGAAAATAAAGAGTTCAGGGCTCAAAGGGTCAATAAGGGACAATTTTAAAATAAACCTTGTCTATATAAATAAGAGTGAGTTGCAAAACTTACATTGAGAACTCTGGGACAACAATAAAACTATAGAAACATACAGTTTTCATCCACATTCATTCCTTTAAAATGATGCCCATTTGTGATGGACAAATGTAATTTTTTGTGGGTTGGTATATATTCGTTTTGAGCTCGGTGGGGACAATCTTTGAAGCCACGGCATACCTTTTCCATGCCATGTCTTAAAGCCTACTATTCCTTGCCTTTCCCATCCTGTATGGTAGAAACATTTCTTCTTCAGGTATCACCTAGCAGTTTTACGATGTAAAAAAAAAAAGCATATTTTTTTGTAAGCCCAGGCCTAGGTTGAGCTATTCTAATGTGCACAATAATTTATGTGGTTTTGAATAGGAAACTAAGTACAGCAAATGTTCATAATAATAAAAATGTGCAAATTTAACAAACATGAAACTGTGCAGGCTTTAGTTTTGATGATGAATAATTCTCAAAGACAGTTCAGCACAGGCAAAAGTTTACCAAACTGAAACGTGCATTCACTTCCGCCTCTGTGCCAGATTGAGTCAAATGAATTTTGATAAGTTTCCTTCCATCATACTAATTAATGTCTTATGCACTAAAAATTCCAGAACAAAGCCCTGTATTGGAAGATAATCACAGAAGGGTCGGGGATGTATCTCGACAAGTTCAAGAGGCATTTGTTTTTCTTTTTTCCCATGCAAAACATGTTTCTTGCAAAATGGCTGAAGATAAAAATGCTAAGAAAGGTGTATATATGCCTATAGCTATGCAAAATAGATTATGTTTGTCACAAGTCATTCTGAAAATATCATTATGATTGTAGAATTAGATAAATTCTTCAGTTAGGAAACAACAACTTTACCTGTATGAGATCTAAGATGCCCAGCTCACTCTCTGACGAATCCACACAGAATACAAAATACAGGGTGGCATAATGGCGATAAATCAGCCTGTAGTCAGATCCTCCGATCAATCTGCAAAATGCAAAAATAAAACACAGGTGATAGATTATAATGGACAAATGTGATTAAGCAGGCTCCTCTAACAATTCAATATAGAAAGACAAAAATGTAATTTGTCATGAGCACATTAAATAAACTAAAAACTGTTGCTTCCACAGAATTTCTCCAGAGTCACTGTTACTGTTTTCAAGAACTTAAATTGTCAAAATATGGGATTATTCATGACGTCTTTATCTTCTCTCACTCTGAAAAAAAACAACAACAACTAAACATGTTACTTACGTTCCTCCCTCTAGAAAATTACAGACACTGTCGTCTCTTTTTGATACCAGATGAAACGTCTCACGTATGATTTGGTGCTGGACATCTTCGGCCTGAGGAAATTGTTTTAAAAAGGACTGCTGAGGATTGCTAACAAAGTTACAAAGCCAGTTTATTTCCACAATATTAAAATGACATTTGGTCTTGACAATTCACCATAATTGTGGATTTTTCCCTAAAAAGCAGAGCTCTCAAAAGCTGGGGCAAGCTTCAAATAGCAATGAGCATTCAAATAACTGGGCATTTCATTTTCTTTCATTGTTAACAGTCCATAAGTTCATGTAATGAAATCAAATGTTTGTGATTTACTATTGTAAATTTTTATCCACTTTACATAATTATTATCTACATTATGACATGTTTGTGGCTCTCTCCTAAATGTAATAATGTAACTTGTAAAGTACACAAAGTAAATAAGACCACAGTAGGCCTACATGCAAAAGCCTTTGAAAAGCTGGCTCAGCCACTTCTCAGAGATGCCCAACTGAGGGCTGAAACGTAATTTGCAGAGGGCCACAAGGCATACCCCCGCTCCCCCCCACTGAAAACAAACTGCATAAAAAGAGCAATCATTTTTTAAAATTAAAATTGTATTACAACCTATAGTGTACTTAGGGCTGCACTTTATTGGCTGTATTCATTAAATTCTAGCTTGCGAAAATATGAATATTCACACACTCGGGTAAAATATGTAAACTTCAACATTGTTGTTTTAGTACACATGAACAGAGTAGACTATTATTTTTATACCCCAGATAATGCTGCCAGTATCACATACAAATCAAAATGTATCTCTAAGAAGATCTAAAATAAAATGGGCTGTGAAAAATTGCCAATCATACTACATCCTATTTACATTCACCCCATGTTAACAGAATTTACACAGATCTACATGGCATTGAGGGATACAGAATTGGGCAAAAAGAAAAAGTTATGTACTATGTAGCGAAGCCCCGCGTGAGAATAATACCCAAGCCTTTGAATCGTTTGGGTATTATTTCTCACCGCGGGGCTTCGTTCATACAGCTTTTTCTTTTGGCCCAATTTTGACACTGCTTATACTATAGCCCTGCTGCGACCCCACAGTTTTTCTGTGGTTTTTATAATATTGAGGGATACACAAGACAAAAACATAAGCTTATAATTTTTAATTACAGGACTCTTATAATTATATAGATTGTAGATCTACTCTTTCATTTTACTTTCAATGGATTGATCGTACGACCTATTAATAAATGTGTATAAAATCAGAGTTATAATTTATAAATGCCTCCTCTATTTTTTTTGTGCTTGTACATATATCCATGTGTCAATCTGATGACATCGTTTTCAAAATCAAACCCCATTAGTCATCACAAGACTGAAGATCTACTAGTAAAAGGAAATTTGAGGTTTTGAACAAAGAAATTTCTAGCCCACCCTGCCGGAGTAGATCTACCAATAGATTAAATGCACAGAAGTCGCTGCATTTCTTGAGCCATTTTGAAAAACTGTCGTTCCTGTCCTACTTAGACTTATGTTTGCATTTTCTGTCCATCATTGCGTAATCTTCAGCACAAAATATGATGATAACATGGATGATGGCTATCTCACTGTAGAAATGAAAGAGCGTATGACGAATGTGGCTGAGAGGAATTATCCATCGTGGTGATGCAATGAAGTGACTGCCCTAAAGAGGGAGGACCACATTACTATTTCACATTGTGAGTTTCGGCCGATGAAGAGGTATGCAGCAGTTAATAGTTAATGACCTCTGACCTCTGCACTTGGTGACACATCATCATGTTTCTAAAGGCCTAGCTCCTATTCCAAGAAAATGGCGATCAACAAAGTGACTAGATTCTAGATCCAGACAAATGACCGAAGCGGCGACAGATCTTTCTAGCTCAGTAGCTGAGTTAGCGGAAATGTCGAGAACTCCAGGCTACTCCAATAACTCCGGGCGCCAGGTCCAACTCTAAGCTTGAAGTCGGATTTCAAAAGAGGACTTCCAAATGCATCTCATGGCATAGTCATGGCCAGATTTTCTGGCTAGTTAGTCCTCTATTTTGAAGGAAGTTCTTATAGTTATGCAGCTTGGCGATTAAAACTGATTAGTAGGCCTACATTACTGACCATTATTTTAAAAAAATAAAAGGTGCGATCTCGCATGAGATACATATTTGCAAGTCTCTCCTGATATCAGTTGTTATGTAGCCTAGATGACCAAGAGCACATAAATTTTTCTGTTTTGAACTTATGGATGGGATCTGACTTAAGATGGGCCTACATGACATTAATGCAAACAAACAGCAGCACTTCTTCATAACTTAGACTCTAACCCTCATCATGCGAGTATTGCGAGGGGTGTACAAATACAATGTAACAATTTGTTAATCTGTGCGTTACATGTATTCTAACATACAATGGCTATGGCCTACATCCCTCTAATGCCAACAGTCTATTTATAAACTCGATCTAGATCTAGAATTCTAGATCTAGAGCTAGATCTATTACTTTCACACACAATCGGGCATTTGCACTCAAGCTTGCCAGAAGGGGGCGTGGCTTACGTAGTACTGGTAGAATTTTGTAAGTCGAGGTTTTCCATGATTGTTGAATACTAATATTGCCTTTATCATTTTGAACTACTTCACCACTTTCCTACAACATTTAAGATCGAATCTTGCAACTATTTCAAGTTATTTGACTCTCTTCTGTTTAGATGTGGCACACGCCATTACATTTCCGGTTCTGACTAAAAACTAACTCGTGTTGAAATTTAATGGAGCAAAGCCAGTGAAAGTTAGTCTTGTCTTTGCTTTCTGATATTTTCATAATTACAAAAATGCCATGATTTAATTATTAAAGAAACAGATAAAGCATAATATTTATTTATAATATTATAAGATCTTATTGTTTTACTCATTTGAACTGGAAACAATTTGTACTTTTCCGAATTTTTATGTGGGTGATGTAAAATTTAGCAATCATTGACTAATATCACAGTAATCACACAACGAAACGCAATTCAATGTAAACAGCAGACTACACCATTTGGCTAGCGACTTTTTCTTTGTGTGCTGGCCTCACATCTCAGCTTGTAGAGGTCAGTGCCATAGCCTGGAGCAAGAGAGGTTAGTAATGAAATGTGAAAGCAAATCCGTCTTGCCCTGGGATTTTTTAAAGTAAATCTATTCTAGTAGGCCTATTGACATCCAGCGCCCGAATCCTAGCAACGCCATAGTGGTATGTATTCATATAAACGTCTGTCACTGTCCGTCAAAATAGCAATTGCATTAATCAAGGCTTTCATGTCACACTCATCAGATAGGCCTACTGGTAATCTGTAGATCAAGCTAGCAGTAATATTGCATTTCAATTCAGTAGTTAAGCAAGTTTCATGATTGCATCAGTTCAAGAGTTCACACCCCCCATCCCTTCTTTTTTTATGCAGGCCAGAAAGATACATAAAGTTAGGCAAAGCAGTGGTAAGAGTACTAAGAGGCTGTCTTTGTCATAACAAGAAGCTGAATGGTTGGAGATAGAGGGCAAAATTTTGCAGGGTCAGGAAAATGTTAAGCATCCTTTACTTTCATGTTTTTCCTTTTAAAGATTATAGACATAAATTTCTCATTCTCATTGGAAATTTTGTAAACTCCAGTCACAAACCTTTGACACCATTATTTAATAAAGGCTACACTTATTCACAGATCAGGATGTTAAGGCTACACTTATTCGCAGATCAGGATCTTATTCGCAGACGTGGTGAATTAATAAGCATTTCATTCAATAAATAGCAAAAAAATCATCCTATCCGTAATTCAGGAGCCTGTATTATAAGTGTGGTAAAATGAAGTGTTTGAAGTGTACAGAATATCTGTGCTACAGTGTTTACATCCATCAGTATCACAGCTAGCCTTTGAAAGAGCTAAAACATCATATTGTGTGGCAATTAACTAATTAAGACTTCAACATTGATCACATGGGCATTTATTTATGAAAATATCTTGAACCATGTTTTAAAAAGTAATTAAAAGAGACATCTTTATTCGATTTATAAACAGATGTTTTACTAATTTTTAGTAGGTATCAGTAAATATCAGCAAATTAAACAAACATATTTTTACAAATCATAACAAGGACAGTCTGAAACTTTTGATAGGTTAGATGAGAAGTAACCAGAAATAAATTCAAATTCAGTCTATGCGATCATAATACAGTGGAACACACTTAAACCAAAAACGGATAAACCGAAAACACGGCTGAACCAAAAGAAAAATTAATCCCCGTTTTTTTTCTCTTTTACTCTTTGTTAATGTAGGGCCTACTAGCAATAAACCAAAGTCAACATTCATGAGAGCAGTGCTGAACTGAAAACAATGACCTTCATTTTAGTGGAAGCCAGCGACCTATTCTTAATCAAGCACGCTTAGTACCGACACGCCGTTCTCTCATAGTCAGGCCTGAGACCACCAGCAGGTGTCGAAGACGGAGAGGGGTAGGGGACGGGGTAATTGCGTCAGTGAAGCGAGTGCCCATTGTGTGCGGAATCTAAATTATGTGTGTGTAGCAAACGGTGAGCAGTGTGCTGACGAGGCGAGGCGGGCAACACGTCAGCAAAGCATCGTGATGCACGCTCTCTGATGCGGCGTGATGTTACGGCACCGTGTAGTTTCAGATGATCCACGTGGTTTGTTACATTGCCACACGCCTGGAAGTAACTCATTATTTTATCAGGGAAATTCGACTTTACACTACAGCGTTTGTTCCCCTCTTCTGACAACTTCCACCATACCCAAGTTGGATAAACCAAAATATGTTTAAACCAAAATAATGTGTCCAGTCCCTAACATTTTGGTTCAAGCGTGTTCCCCTGTATATATGGTTCAGGTGCACCATATAAATCTTCACCATTGTTTCCACAAAGACCACAAATATTAGCTTTCAAACTGAAAAGTTTGTGAAAAGATGATTTTCTGATGAAATTTCCATGGAGTTTGAAGGAATAAATATTTTTAGTGAACTGACAACCCAGACATCACAAATGCTTTTAAAATTCTCTTGTATGATTAGATGTTTCCCCCCCCCCCCCCCCCCCCACTAATGGCAGCATAAAAAGCATATTATATAAATAAACTGGTAAATTATATTTTCAGTCATTTTTATGGGAAGAATGATCTTTTGCAGACAATAACTGCGGATTTATCAGTATAACCCTCATATTGCAGTATATGTAATAATAATGTGAAGTTTATTGGTAATGGAGATGGCTAACAGTTAACACTAATTTATAACATGAAGTTAATCAGATTTGTGAAATTCATCAGGATATTTATAATTAGAAGAGTAAGTGAGTTTGAAATCGCGTTGGTTTGCCTCAGAAGTACACAAACTATTCTACTAATATTATCGCTGATCACCGATTCCTACCAGTTCTCTTTTAAAAGGCCTGAGAGAAGCCAGAAGGCCTAAGGAATTACATAATTCATTAAATGATGAACTTCATGATATCTAAGTTTTCAAAATGTTGAATTTAAAATTCTTCCAGTAATAAGAATTGATTAAAATATTTAGTAAAGATTATTTTATTGTGGTAAAACAGAAGACATTCTTAATATTTATTTATCATTCAGACTGCCATTCCCCAACTTGAAACTGGCAGTAGGCAGAAAATCACATAAAAGGGGAAAAAATGATGCCGTATGACCTTGGAATAGCCTGCTTCAGCACTTACTTTATATCTTAAACTGATCTTTCATTTTTTTCTGTTGAAAGAGTTCAAGAGCTGCAGAAGCACAAATAGAAACCTGGAGAAATTAATTTGCAATTTCTCAAGGACGGGCTGTGAAAAGGAGGATTCAACATTGTAAGAGACGCTGTATGTCAAGATGCCTGAGATTGTACGTTGTGCTCGATGTCGTCATTTTTTGATGCCATCTTCAGTTCTTGTGGGCTCTCATGGCTTAGGTAAGATAAAGTATGTGTGATAGTTGATATAAAGTTCTAGACTTTTTGTTAAATATACCACAAGAATAAACTGTGCAAAGAAAAAAAAACAATAATAATAGTTTTCAATATGTAATGAATAAAGGATGAAATATTAGAAATGGTGACAAGGTCAACCATGTCAATGTTTAAAAATTTCAGTTTTGTCATTTTCCTGTTCTTGGAATCTTTTTTACCCAAGTACACTGAGCTCTGTCGTGCTGGTGAAATTTAGTACTGTGTGGAAACGTTTTTGTTAATTCACCCATTGTAGACATACTTCATTATTAAAGACAAGGACTATACCATACATTTCTTCAATTAGACACGCGGTTACACGTAATTTGTAAGAAATTATCACACATGATTGGAATTCTGGTCATTGGAACCAGGACCAACAGCATGAGTAGACCTATACAAGACTTGAGGTTTGGACTGCAGGACATTTAAAGGTGGACAAATTTTGACTTATTTTGAAGAAGAATAAATTATGATGGTTAATTTATCAGATCATTTCACCGATTACCCTTTCAATATTGTTTAAACTAAAGGAGGTGATATACTTTCAATAGATAGTCCAAACTGACCCACTAAAGGGGCAAAATCTGGTTTTGGTATAAGTTTAGGCCAACATTACAAGGCTACCACTGCTGTGTGTTTGTAACGTAAAACGGCATGCATCCTACATCAAAACAAAGTTCATTTCTTCCTCTGGCAAAATATACTGTCTATTGTATATTGTTTAATGTTTGTAAAAATTTTGTAGCTGTGTGTTTTTATTGCTTGTTGAACAAGACATCTTGCCGTATTTGACCTGAGCCGAATGTGCCGATTTGACCTGAGCCGAATGTGCCGATTTGACCCCCTCATAACAAAGGATTACAGAGCATCGTGTTGATGTATCGCACGGGTTTGGAAATAACTCACACAGAAAGCCAGATAAATGAGGTTTAATTCATTGTATTTTTCATTGTGTTTTGAGTTGAAATTCTTTTGAAAATCATTTGTTGAAAAGTATGTTAACAGAGAAACTGGCAGAAACTTTAATAGGCCAGGATCAAAATTATACCCAAATGAATCCTATTCTTTGTGTTATAAGGGATGCCAAAATCAGACCTGAGGTATGTTTCAGCACAAAGTGTGGACTGTTTTTACAGACCCATCCAATGCTTAATTTTGTCACTTTTGTCCGACTCTTAACGCTAAGTCAATGGGGACACGGTTGCCCTCCTTTTCATTTAAAAAAAAAGAACAAAACATTATTTTTGTCTCCCTTATAAGAGTTCACCAAAAATTGATTTGGATGAAGTTTGATAAGTAAAAATAGTAAAGTGAGATGCTTGTATTACATTTGTACCCCTCGAAAAAAAATCGAGCTCAATAAACACCCCCTTGACTTGGAAACTGAGAATTTTCAATGACGTGATTCAATAAACCATCATTTTATGGGCGGTTAAAGTTGGACAATTAGGCAATTTGCAAAAGGTGGCAAATTCAAGGTTTTTTTCACTTTTGAAAAAGCCATAACTTTCAAAGATTTTAAGCCAGATTAATTAAAACTACCTACTTTCAGTCTTGTACGATTTCTGTCCCCATTCATTGCCTCTAACACACTTAGTTCTGTCTTCCTCATTGCCTCAAGACACCTGAGTCTTTCGCATGCTGTATTTCCAGTGCGATGTTAATGATGTGCTGTCTTGTTATATTGCAGATGTCAGTGATGAAAGAAACTGCAGCAATGGACAGCAACTCTCCGCTCTGTTTGTCAGAGATGAACAATGTCCTCAGTTTATTATGGAGCAAATCATTGAGGTAATCGTCTTCTGTGGGAGAATTTTCTTTGACACCTATATGTGTCTTGCCTTTTATTTTGATATCTCTTCCATTTGTTCATTTTTTTGTATGTTTTCCTGACAGTTTTAAACCAAAATATTGATTTGTCTTCTCGTTTTCTTTGCGTTTTATTGTATTGTTCTTACGTGAGGCTTTGCTACACACGTTTTTCTTTTTGCCATATTTACTTTGCTTTAAAAGCCTTGCTGCGACCCCACATTTTTTCTGTAGCTTTTATATTTCGTCAGTTTCCTATCACTGGTGGCATACCTCACTGTGCTGTATTGTTCTTTACAGTTCTTTCCTTTTATTTTGACACATTTTGATTGTTCTATCATATTAGATTTATTCTACATTTTTCTATAGTTCAATTATTTTATCTCTTCAATTTTCCATCTTTCTTTGTTTTTTGCTTTTTTGTGTGCGCGGTTTCTTTTGTGTTTTTTTTCCTGGTGGTTTTAGAGCGAAATATTGATGTCTTCCCTTTTTCTTTGCATTTTTTATATTCCAGTATTATTTCTTATGCAAGGCGTTGCTACATAGAGCTTTTTCTTCATGCCATTTTTTGACTGATGTGACCCATATGGGCAATTTTATAAATCGTTATTGAAATTACGAACCTTTGCAATAACAACAGAAGAGTATTATTAGGGGTTTTATGGAATTTATTTCATGATAAAGTTCCCATGAATCAGTGGGTTGGTGATGAATTACTGATGTGGAACACAAAATGGTTTTTCTCAGCATATAGGGCATCAGTTCCTAACTGCAGTACTTACTAGTGGCAATTAAGGAATTCATCATGTTGCAAATGAATACAAATGAAACTAATTCCCTTATAATAAAATTATAGTGTAGTCTACTACTTATGTACATGTAATTACTTGGCTACCAAATGTGATTGTAATTTGGCTACCAAATGTGATATTGTAATTTGGCTACCAAATATGGTATTTTTGTAATTTGGCTACCAAATATGATATTGTAATTGGGCTACCAAATATGATATTGTAATTCGGCTACCAAATATGATATTGTAATTCGGCTACCAAATATTGTAATTTGGCTACCAAATGTGGTATTGTAATTCGGCTACCAAATGTGGTATTGTAATTTGGCTATTGCCTGCAGATTACTTCCAGTGATAATTTACAGTTAACTGTGCTTTGTTTGAGTGCTAGTCAATATTTTCAAATCAGTCACCATTTGAGTTATCACTACTTTCTTTGGGAACGTCTTATGAATAGCCAAGTCTGCATTTCATGACAAAGAAATGGAATCAACTGGATTTTAAATGGTTATAAAAAGTCCAGCTTACTTTTGTAGGGGGAGTAGTGTTACATCCTGTCAATTACTGCAAGAGAATGCCATTGTTTTTATTCTTGTTTGTGATCGATCATGTGACAGAGCTAACTAATGCATTTTGTTTGAATCTGGATGGAAATCTTTATGAATGATGTGGGCAGATGGTTGTGGGCAAGTGTGATCTGTGTCAATATTGCTTGTGAGAAATCCTAAATTAAGGTGTAACTAGTGTACTGTAGTGGAGATAACTCAGAATTGCATCTGAGGCAAAGTTTTATGCAGTTTCACTGTCAAAGTATTCCTGAGCTCAGAGGGAGTCAAAATATTTTAAAAGACACGGCCAGTTCTCCTGAGCTTTTTCAACATCCAATAACAGGCATCATATTAACTCATTTCTCCCCAAGTAAATTTTGCAGTTTTCATGCTCTTATAGGGTGCGTTAGAAAAAAATTCATTACTCGCTTATTTTTTAATATTTTTCAATGGCTCATTTTGCTGAAATTATTTCCCCTTAATCCGATAGGGGGCGCGCAATAACTGGAGGTAAACAAACAGCAGCCGATCCAGGAAGTGACCGCTTGATTTGCCCTATACTGATGCTCCATGGAGTGACGGCTGAGCATAATAAACTGTAGTTTTCTCTCCAAAATGCCAGATTATTGCATTGTTCCCTTTTGCAAAAATCACGGTGGTTATCGGCACTGCCGCGATCCGTTCTTATTCCTCTGTAGCTTAGCACCAAAATAAAATAACTTAAAATGCCACATACCAATAATACCATTGAAAATAAGACCTCTTTGAAATGTTATTTTTCAATTCCATGAAATTACTGTTATAACTTTAATACACGTATTATGAGCCCACAGTAGTCACTATCGGACATTTTAACGGCCAAAATCGCTGATCTGCGGGAGCTGAGTAACACCCATATATCGTTTCAAGATGGATCTGATCACACAGACTCAAAATTACAATTTACTGATATTTGGATTACATTGAATAACTCACCTTTATTTTGGTATATTTTTGCCTGGGCTACGGAAAGTCATTTGTTGTATGTGTATGTGTATGTCGATTTTGTATGGAGTTTTAAAATTTGCGAAATTACGCATTTTTTGCTCCTAAATTAAGCTTCAATATGGTTGTTGATTTTGAAAATAACCATTTCGTCCTTCTGTGGATAGGCCTTCGAATAACCAATACAATGATGTGTTTCTTACTTCTGCAAGTCAATCTGTTGATGTTTTATGATGACAGTGAAAACTGATAAATTTTTACATTTTTGTCTCCCTTGTCAAAAAGTGAAATTTAATGTGGAGGCATTTTTGATTCAAATAAAAGACCACTTATTAATAATTTAAACCCTTGAAAAAATTTAGGCTTCTTGTCTGTATTAAATAGAATGTGTTTACAGTTTGGCATGTTTGCAGTGATAACACACCAGTGGTGTTTCATGAAAATTCAGATGATCATAACTTTGCCAAATATTGAGATACAGAGACAAATTTGGTATCAAAATTCTTAGGAAAGTGAGTTCTTTCAATTGGAAAACTTAATTTAAGTGTCTATACAGCGACTTTCCAAAATCAGTTTTGAATACCTACTTTTAATCTCAATCCCTGCCTGGTTTCAGATTTCCCACCTAATTTGTTTGTATTATATTATTGCTTCTGTCAGTAAATATGTTTCGTTAATATCAATATCACTTTAAGTAATTGGTTAACGTTTAAGTCGGATCAATCACACAAATCACAACATAAAATAAGTTTTCATATAGTAAACACTAAGAAAACACACCCACTGTTCACTGGAGTATAATTTATTTCACTGCCAATCAGGATTAGAGTATAGAAAGTCGATAGGTTAATGGGGAATTGCAAGCATAAAAAAGAATTTTTTTTGAAAAAGTATTTCAATTTCAGGTACATAGGGCTACAACTCCGACTTTACAATCAAGAAATCACTTTGCATGGGAATATGATCCATAAGCTCACTTAATGAGATAATGGCTGATGCCTAAAATCACATGATAAACACATTTTTTAAAATAAAGCTATGCACGGTGTATGCAGTAATTTGCATCGTAAGGCAAGAAAACACCATAGCTGCACCTAATGTTGGTCTAATCATGCTCAAGAATCCAAACAGATTTAAATAAATCCTTCTTGCAACGTTCGCCATATTGATAACATCGAGTCGGATAAAGCGAATGTGCTTGAAAGTATAACTCCACTTGTGGAGCGCCACCTATATTATTACGGCCCTTTGTGTTTGAGCAAAATGAGCCATTCTATGTCGTGGAAGTGTTTATAAATGAATGCTTTATGATATTCTGTGGTTGTTTTTATTATTGTTTGGGTATAAAGTAGTAATTTGTAAATTAGAATTGAAAAAAAATATATATAAGGTTGGGGTCAAAAACGTGGATTCCCCGTTCGCGGTACAGCTCGGCACGAAAGGCGAAAACGTGGATCCCCCGTTCGCGGGGAGAAATGAGTTAAACTGTTTATTGTGCTGCACATAGTGTTTTTGAAAAAGATTTGTTTCTTTTTTTAATATTGCCAAACTTGGAGCACTAAAATAGATGATTTATGTTCATTTATTTTTTAATTCTTTACAGACACGTTGGACCAAAGGCAAATTAAAATGTCTGAAGTGCAAAACAACAGTGGGATCCCACAACTTTGTACAGCCATTTTGTTGCAGCTGCGGTGAAGCTCAACTTCCCAGTATAGCTTTGCATTCCAAAAAGGTGGACGTTCTGCCAGAAATGGAGATAGTCGTGCAGACAAAGGACGGTCGCAGAACTGTAACATGTCAGTCTGATCAGCACAACACAAAAACAAATCACTTGTTGGCCATTAAAAACATGTTAAAATCCAAACACCAAGAACATATCACAAATACAGCCAAGGCAAATCATCCAGCCACAGAGAATGATACTCTTGGCAGTAGGCAAAACACAACAGATATACAAAAGCCTAAAGTGCTGAGGGCTCTTCAACTTTTCACCTCAAAGAGATGTAAAGCTTCCAGTATGACAGAGCAATCCCACCCAACAGGTTCATCACATGTGCCCAACAAAACCACATCCTTAAATTGCAGACAGCATTTACCAACCAACCAGGGAAATTCAGATTCTGCTGCACCACCAGTTTCAGACATTGAAGAAAGCAATACATTTACTTCAGTTCCATCAACATCCCCTTCGCGAGACAGTCTGTTAAGGTTTACATTTAACACCAGCCCAGATCAGCCCACAGATTCCGATCAAGAAACACCTAAACGGTTTTCATCTCCATTAGCAGCAATGATGGCCAAAAGAAAAGGAGCTAGGTCAAAGTTTTGTAGGCATAATCCATCTCAGACAACACATCAAAACCTGAAGAGATTAAATAGCAGTGAGCATGGACTAAACAATGAGAATGAAACCCTGTTGGAGGCTTCTAAACATTTAGAGAGAGAGTCTTTGTTAGATTTTGCAGCTGTAAAGGTGAGTGAGACCAGTCAACAGAGAAGTGAAAATGCTGCAACTTTAGATAGGAATAAATGGAGGGATACGGGTGACAAGCCACAATGTTCTCTCTTGTCTAAGCGTTTAGATCTTTGGGATACGTATTTAGTACAAAAGTCTAAAAAATTAGGAGCAGAGGCAAGCCAGTCCAGAACTCTCCAGTTCGATTCCACACCAGATTTGACAGATGCAAAAAAGAAGCGCAGTTGTCAAGATCGTAATGGAAAGAAAGTACAAAGATGCAAACATGCTGAGGCAAGTGCTAGAACTTCACATGCAGAGTCAGATAGTTTGTTAACCATTCGAGAATTAGCAAAGAAAAACTTTTATGAAATCCCAGATAAACCAATCTTCAAAAATAAATATATTTGTAACTGTGGTAGAGCAAAATGTCAGGCTAGAATGGCACAGTGGCTTGGGGAGGAATTGGGAAGAGTTCTTACAGCATCACAAACGAGTGTGGGGGGAACTTCTAGTGGGGACATTGGAGATACAGAGAAAGAAAAAACCACACAGACACCTGAGAACACACAGATAGATAAAGACAGGCCTGTCTCAAACGCATCAGCCAAAGTTGACAACCCACATCCAAATGGCAACATAGATTCTACACAAATGTCAACAGCCTGCCATAGGCCAACAGAAAACAACCCCAAAACCATAAAGGGCTTCAGGGTACGTTTACAAATAGAACCAGACGTACGTATTAGTTTTCCAGGAAAAAGGAGATATGAACCGGTAAGCTTCAGCCCAGCACAGCTTGAGCTTGTCCGAGATGAAGCCAGGACTGCTAGTGATCTCATTTTCCGAGAAGCTTTCAGCCGGCGACGTCATTCTTGCAGTAGCTGTTCCAGAGGGGAATGTCATATGGACCCGGATGCTCGTAGTCAGACTGGATCTGAATTGACTTGTCGCCACGGAAGACAGAGAAGGCAAAGTGAGCCTCCTACATATCATCATCATGATGCCCAGGGAGCCGCAGCAAGAATAGACCAGGCAGTGCAACCAGTGGAAGAACCACAGGTCAATGAGCTGGGGCATGTTGTAGTCAGACATATGAGAGAGTTCCAGTTTAGAGATCGTGGAAGAGAGGAGGCCATGCAAGACGCTCTTGAACGCCTTCCAATTCAGGCCATGCCCCGTAAAAGGTAAGTTTTGTGTGTTTCCCCCAGACTTTTTTATTTTTTATAAACATTGATCATTTTGGTCAAGTCATTGATTGTTGAAGTTGGATTCTGGCTTTATGGAATTATATTTCACACATTTAGGCCCATTATTTGTGCAAAGAATGTGTACACACATAGGCGAGATGCTGTGGAATCAAGAAATTGAAATCAGATGAAGGACATCAATCAGACCCTCAGTGGTGACAAAAATCAACCCTAAAAGTGACTTTTTCCACCTGGCAGCTGTGGCGTATGGTAATTGCTGGTGTGAGTGGCCCGGAGACATTTGTTTATAGTGCATTTACAATGGAATCATTGCTTAGAAATGGGCTGAATCCAGTGGTGGTTGGAAAAAAAAAAATTGGAAATAGATCATGTGATGGTGAAGTTATTGTTTCACACATTGGAGCATTATCTGAAGAGGTTTTCCTGTTACCTTATTTCAAAGCAACCCTGACCACTGAGTGGTAACAGATGTTTTACCAAAGTTGAACTGACTGAAGAGCACAAGTAAACACTAAAAACCGATTTAAAATCTTGTGGCAGTAATTCATGTACTTGACTAGTGCATCACCCACAAAAATTGCATTTAAATAACATACATGTAAAAATAAAACCCGGGAGAACTCCGAGCACCTCGATTCATGACCTGAGTATGGTCAGAGTCAAGGAAGTCTAGGACTGAAACACATAGAGGTTCCCTTCCTTTGAAGATCTTCTGTAAGAGGTTCTCTTCCTTTAAAGATCTGTAGTCGAGCTCTCCGGAGATGTTTTTTTTTTTTTTTTTGCCATTGTCCAAAAACATACACCATTTGCGGTAACACACCAAAATCCCAGTTCTCAAGAAAGAGTAAAACTGTTGTAGGTTTGCAAATTATATGTAGTTAAGGATGGGGGAAAAAGATATCCTTGTCCAAATCACTAACTAATGCTTTTGATTCATTCACTGTCCTCTTTGAGGAGGGTGTTGTTGTCACTTTCGTTTGACCCTGTTACATACAAATTAGCTCTTACAGTTCGTGGCAGTTTTTAACCCATCAGCAATGTCATAGTCAAGTCAAAAATTCCACATCCATCTGCATCAGTAACCACAGATTGATGTGTATAATGACATATTGTAATTTACCCATTCTCTTTTAGAACAGGTTATAAAGTTTTTGCGGTGAAATTTAGTTTAGTGTATATATTGCACAGTTCAAGGGGTTAGTTCTATACCGACCATGCCAAGTACTCTGGACTCCAAAATAAACAGCATAGTTGTGCACAAAAACCAGCAATTATACTGTCCTCTGCACAAAGCACAGTAACCTAGTACTGTTGTAATTGGAGTGAGGCACATTGAAAGAGATAAGTTTTCAGAGTCAAACCATGCATGAAAATGCTTTTTTACTGAATCTCCCAATTTTTACTTTCCCTGATTTAGTCATGTTATAGACTAGTACTAAACACTTCATACAGATAAGATGGGGAGAGTCATCCTCTTTTAGAACTTTTTTACTGTGAAGTGCAGCTCAGTATGGGATATCACACAGTTATTTGAGCTATGTAAACACCATGGAAGATCTTTACTCTGAACTCCTGAGTTGTAGAGGAATGAATCAACCTATGGAGCCCCTTATAGATCAGCTTATGTTGTTACTGATTGCTCAGGCTTCATATTAATTGGCCCCTGGCCTAGTCAAAACACAAAGCAGTATTCCCCAAGGCTGTATTTCACTGCCCTTGTTATTTAATAAATTTGCTGTGGTTTCTTAACCATTTTCTTCTGAACTCCCTTTTCCCCCACTTACTTGTCCATGTCTCATGGCATTAATTCAGTTCCCTCTCTCATAATTCAGGTTGGATGCCACCAACCTGGCAACAATAACAGACCAACCCATGTCAATGGAATAGGGAATTAAAATATGGAGATTGAGTTGAACTCCAGTAGAATTTATTAAACACAGTCTGAAATAATGAAAAAAAAAAATAAAAGTGTCTGTGTGCTTTCACAAAACTATCCATTAATTAGTGGATTGGATATCCCCACCCCAACATTAAAAGCCATTGTTGTAAACCTTCTTAAAGCATCTACGTAATGACGCAACCTTTCATAGAAATTTTTGCTACATATATACTTTAAATCTTTAAAACAAAATTATCGATACATCTACTACATGTATCTCAAATTTAAAGTGTGCGGGGGAAAAAGCTCTATGTTAGGAAGAAACAAAAAACAAATGAACCAGCGGAATCACATACGGAAGTTAAACATATGTTGGTGTTAAAGTTTTCCTGTGATAGATCAGTAAATTATATCAAAACAAAGGAACATTTATGTTTTAATGTGAAGACACAAAGTTAGAACATTATGACATATTACTGAAAGCTGACCCATGTTTCTGTGACAGTGTATTGTGTAATTTCTTTTCTTTAGCTGCAGGCACAGAAGCAACAGATCCACTTCAGCATCCACTAACAAAAGCTGTAAGTGTTACTGTCATTTTTTTTGTTGTATGTCACATAGAAATGACATTCTCTTTCATTTTAAAAGTAGATTTACTAGACTGCACATCTTTTATGAATGGAAGCCAAAATTTGTGAAATTGTGCTTACAGCTATGAAGAGCTTGCATAAGACCCAACATTTCAATATTATGGTTGAATTTTGGATTCTTTGTTTTGAATGGACTTTTTGCACTATTGTCTGTTATTTCATTCATTGCTTTTCACTGGCATCATTCTTGTCTCTAATCAGACTCTCTTGTGTGAGAATCAGCATGACGAGGACAGCATGGTCTAGTAAACCCAGGCACAGACTAAGCTGTTCTGCTTATTTAACTGAAATCAGTTTTACGAAACACTGGTGTAATTTATCAAAGGGGTTTTATCATTTTATTTCTCACTCTGTTTGCCAGCATTTAAGTGTGAAAAGAAAGACAGATTCAAAGTGACTCCAGAAGATGTGGGAGATGAGGGCTTATGTGCAGTGTGTTATGAGATTATGTACAAGCCACATACAGTCATCCCCTGCAAACATATATTCTGTGTGGCCTGCTTATGGGGTATTGCTCGTCACATGCAGCCAAACAACGTCAGATGTCCCATGTGTCGAACGTCAATTCGTAAATGCATATTGAATGAAGGTAAGTGTGTTAAGGTTGATCTTTCCTATTACGACAGCTTCATATCTGTGACAGTACTAAAAGGGAGATTATCATTGTTTTTGGTCAGTTTGGTTTATTTGAGGAGCCCTAGCATTCCAGGATGCGTAACTTTTTTCCGTACGAGCTTTAGCAAATTCAGGAGTGGGGGCAGCAGTACACCCCCAAACACAGGACAGCTCCAACACATCCCAGGGATTTTCGGTGACGTTCAGAGTCATATCAGGCACAGTACAGAGATTGCAGCACCCATGGCAGTGTTCGATAGGATGAGAAATCCCTTAGCCGATGACCTGTGATTGGGGTTCTGTTGCTCCCCCGCTCCTGAATTTGCTAAAGCTCGTATGGAAAGAAAATCACACTTCCAGCATATGTGTATCGTATTTTTAATATTTCTATGTCCTTACCTGAGAGGGGCTTCTGTGAGTCTATTCTATCTGATTTATCAGAAATCTACTTCCTTCTAGATTACCAGCTGATAGTGTCATCTGTAAGTGGCTTTCAATGATGTATTGTATTGGGGACATCATTAATTGGAAAGAGATTTACATAAGGATAATCCCTTATAATAGTAATGATACTGGATGTGACTGTTGCACTATATAATGAAAGTAGATACCCTATATTGTATTATTACCATGGATTCTGCCTAAGCCAAAACTCTGAGGACTAGCAATTGTATTTCATATAATAGTATTTTGGAAAAAAGAGTAACTGGTTTAAAATCATAATTTCAGTTCCTTAAATGGAAGCAGTATAAGGCACCTTGATAATTTTACTTTACTTCATTTTTTACTATTGTTATTAAATTATTACCAATCATAACCCTAACCCTATGCACTATTGTGAAAATAACAGCCCAAGTAATAATGATAACATTAAAAATAATGACTTTCTCCTTCTGTGTCTAACTCTATCTGTCTATGACTAGCTTTTCTTTGGGGGGAGGGGGTCATGAAGCTTTATAGGTTGAAAACTTATGCTGTATAGCTACAAATCAATGTCCCTAACTACAATATTACTGTTGTATTTTGTCTTCAGATTTACTGCGACAGTTGAAAACAAAATACAGCATGTCCTACATGATGAGGGAAAGATTTGTGAAACGTCATATGCTGAACCAGAGTAATGTCCTTCCATATTCACGGCCGCCGCACAACCCAGCTGTAAGGGCTCCCCCAGGTGCTGGTGCACGTTTTGGAGGTATTCACCTGAGGGGACACGGTCGTCAGGTTCCTGTACAGATGTGGACAATCATATCCATGAAAGGTTTAGTCTTCCTAGTGTTTGTGCTTTACCTAATGGTGCAGTTTTTCTTCAGATAACTTGTTGGACAATTGAATTATTTCACCCGTGAATTACAGAGAAACCATATTTTCCACGCATGTATTAAATTGCATATATTTAAATATAAATGCTAAATTACATTTAAACCAAGTTTTGTGCTTTTATACTATTTTTTCCATATTTTTGAAAAGTGGTAAAAATCTGTAGTGAAAGCTGGGCTAATAAATTTTATTATTTATAATAAATTAAAGTTAAATTTTTGAATTACTATATATATGAATGATGAATGACTACAGCTGTGAACAACTTTCGTGAATGATTGGCAAGAACAGAATTGGTTGCAGATTTGCAGACTTTCACGGCTTTTGCTGTCTCCTCCAACTGCTCCATGTCTCTGTAAGAGTTTCCTAATATACTTTTACATGTGACCCAATTTCGTGTAACTGATTAGTAAGTGGCAGGACCTGACTGTGGAAATTCACAGCAAAATGTTCAAGAGGGATTTCATCTAACAACAGCATCAAAATTGTTAAACAAACATCCATTTTTGAAGCCATGCCATCATAACTTACTTTTATCTCACAGAAGCATTTGTACTACTGGTAAGAGCAAGTTATACAGGAGAGCTTTGAATTCCAAAATCAGCTCTGATCAATTGTCAGTTCTTTCTACTGGAAACAGAAACAGCAGATGCAGAATGTTTACAGAATGTTGTTACATTTTGTTAGCACGGCAAAGTTATGTTCTGCCATCCCAGGATGGACGGCTCTAAATGTCACTCATAAATCTGAGTAGTTGAATAATCATACATGAATTCATGTATTGTCCGGATGTTTACCACCTATGCAATGGGAGTGTGATGTATGAAACAAATCCACTCTTTGTGAGTCATGGGGTCCATCACACCCACGAGTGGCTGGTACAGATGCGGCAGAAAAGGTTAACATTCAGACATTTCCGTGTCTGATGGAATGTTCTGTCCGTCGTTGTGATGTTTTGTCCACAGAGAATATGGTGTCTGTGATATTTAAAAGTTTATCATCTAAGATTGAATATGGGGGTGTGTTGCCAGAGCACGGTATTGTTGCAGTTTTATTCAATGTCAGTTTTAGAAATGCCCACACATGAGATTGATTAACCATTTTATGATGCCAATAATGATGTGATTGTCAAATAAGCAATGCAGGTGTAGGTAATGTTAGATTTATTATGGCAATTGTCTTTATTGTGATAATATTACTTAGGTTTTGATGATTATTATTGATGTACTATCATTGTTATGTTCTAACACTTGTTACAGATATCATCATATATATGCAAGTATGCTGTGGGTATCACAGTTGTGTTGCAGGAAAAAAAAGAATATTTGTGTGGCGCTCCAGGAAAACCCGTTGGGTGACGCACAGGCTGCTTTTGAGATATAGGCCTACAGAGTCATTTTTCTCTGTCTCTCCGCTTACTACACCTGACACTTTAAACGGCCATATCTCAAAAAGTGTTTGAGATATTGACTTCAAATAAAAGGCAAAATACGCAGAAAATGTCCCTCTTTCATAATAGTTGTATATCTCAAAATGTGAAATTTCTAGAGCACCACACATTTATTACTATTCAAACCATCTTATTCTCAATACCACTAATGTTAATATTTGACTTGCAAAATTTCAAAGATATTTCTTGTTGATGACATAATGGTGTCTTTCTAACAACTGTCTTGCACGCCCATGGAAATAAGCATGTGCAAAGATGAGAAGGAAGACAGAATTTCCTGTTACTGTGATTACTCCTGATGCTGTATGTCTCCATTGAATGTCTCTTCAGCGCACAACTTTCTACCATGTATGCTCTTTGTCAACATGCCTCAATAACCTCAACAGAAGTCGCATTTTTTCAGTTTTGAGTTATGAATATCACTATAAAATATGAAATCTCATCTTTAATTTGGTATAAAAATTATTGCAATTTGTCACAAAGTTATGGCTTTTTAAAGACACCTACCCCCAGTCAAAAACGGAAGCAACTTCCAAGAAAATCGCGATTAAAGATGGAGGAGAGATGGGTTGCCTTACTATCTCTCTAGCATTGGGTACTTGTAATTAACCTATGGCCTAAAATTGTTGCATGTCAATGCCGATATAAATGATACACGTTGTGTAAAAATTTTGTGACAATAGGTTTATTAATTTTGAAGTTAATGGGAGTTCAATGAACCCCATTATTGCTGTGATATTCGATGTCAAAGGCAAAATTGAAGGCATTAAAGGCAGTATTTGTCATATTTAGAGGCTATTTGAGTCGTAATATTTTCACAGAATGTAGAAAAATGGCTGAACTTTAAGTATCGACCAGAATATATAAAAATCATTAAAAAACTGGATATTTGTGTTTCATGGCGATTTTCTCCATTCAGTCCACTGCAACTTCCATTGAGGTAAGTGGGGCTCGCTCACATTATATGTTGATGTACAGGATGTGCTTACAAGGGAGGTAACCATAGTGGAGATATTTTAATCCCTTGCCTTGCGTTTTGTACATGTACTCTTTCCTGGAATAGCAAGACCTCGGGTATAACGAGACATTTTTGGTGGAACATGACCTCTTGTTGTCACGAAGTTCCACTGTAGGTTCTACTATCTATGAAAGTATTATAACATATAAATACACATAGCAATATCCTCCCACAAATTTGGGGAAACTAGAGCTTCATTAGTCTGTTTTTTAAATCGACCATGACAGTTAATTGCATTTAGTGAACTGCATAGACTGCATAAGAACAAATATTAAACTGCCTTCGAATAAGATCAATAAATCAAAGGATCAAAATCAAAAGTGTTATCAGACAAAGAAAGAAGAATGGCAGCTACACTTTAGTTTCTATTGGATCTAGATCTGTTATATTTGTAAGTCAGGTGCAACAAAATGTGATGCACAAGAGTGTACAGTGTATTTTTTATCAAAAAATGCACCAATCTGCGGCTTAGCATTACTGTAACAAAATATAAACTGCAGTAGGCCCATGGCCCGAGTTATTTCTAGGCCACTGTGTGTGCAGTGTGTCCCAATTTGACCTTCGGTATGCCTAGACCTATCTCTGCCCGTAATGACTGACTAAGTATGTGTATCGGCCGTCCGAGAAAAAGAATATGGGGTTAAAAGTGTTAGATCAAGACCAATTTCACATCTATTATTGATGTTTCATAAAATCTTACTTCACTAATAGACCTGGTCGTTGATAATGAGGGAAAAGCTAAGGACTTGAAGCTTTTTATTGCAAATCACAAGGAAGATTCAATCCTGGACACAACACTCGAAACCCAGTCGTATCTTGTCTTTCCTTTTCTTATCGTCTTGTGCAGTATACAAACTGCTGGTGGAAAAATCGATGTACCTAAAATAATGCTGTGTCTCTAATTTGACTGACCGCTGATAAAAGGGCGTGGGGAGGGGGGGCAAAATCATTGTCCATGACTGGCAAAACCAACCTAGATCCATAAATAAAAAACTTCTCGCAATGAGATGAACCCGCCCCCAAGATAAACGAGGTGACTGGCAGTCCATGCTTATAGTTTTACTCAGTTTCCAGGAGTGTCAGGATTTTTTATTGGGGCCATCCACAAAGAACATATTATGCTCAGAGAAGGGAGAGGATTAATTTTGATCCCAGCACATGAAAGGGTGGAAGTGGAGCGTCTGGGGAGCCTTAGCTTTTCTATTGTGATAATGAAGTGCAGAGTTTTGTTTTATTTGCTTTTTTTTTTCCCAACTAAAACAGTATAGGATGATGTAAATCGAATATGGGCTATGAGTCCAGGTACATGTAAAATTTATACATGTATAATGTAACAAATCAAAATAATCCTTGAAGTTATAAAAACCAATCCCTGGTCTTGGATGTTCACCATTCAACTGTATGCTCATACATAGATCAAGGGGACGGGGTTGAAGCCAAGTGTAGGAAAAATGACCATGGGCGGGTAAAAGAAATCAGGACAGTGGAAGGTGTGCATGTATTTTATAGTTGGCCTCACAAGCAAACTGTGTGGGGCCACTAGAATGACTGAATATATTAAATGGTAGTCTAATACAGTGGAACTTGCTTAAACGGAAATTCTAGGGACCAACAGTTATTCTTCATATAAAAAGTAATTGGTTTAAAATCATAATTTTCAGTCCCATAGTTTTAATAAAAGTAATCAAAACAAGACATCTTGGTAATTTTACTTTATTACCTCCCTTGATGTACTGTGTCTAACAACGGAAGTGCACCTTTTTTCCCGTTCATTTGGACATTTAATCTGAATGAAAGAGACTTTTATGATCAGACACTCCCTTCTTCCAGCCTCTTAAAGTACTGTTTACATCCGGTTCCGGGCACCGCATACTTTTGGTGCGCAGAGCCAGGGCTTTTGTACAATGGATTTGCATACAAAATAAGACACAACACCGATCAGTTTTGCTTAATCAGAGGCAATTTCACCATCAAAATATTTTTTAAATATACAGTAATCTAATTAATAATGGATTTTTCTATAAAACAAAGCACAAAAAAGGTGGGTGAAGGAAGAAAAAAGAAAGAGAAATAGAGTTTTCACGAGATGGCATGGGCATAGATCTAAAACATGTTTAATAATGTGCGTGTGGTTTCTCCAGTCTCCCTCGCGACAAATTATTTTTAGCTTTCTGACAGCGCGTGGGACTGGATTGCTAATGTTTGTACTGCTGTGCGTCTCTGATGCAACGGTAGATGTGTTTATCAACGATGGTGTATTTTTGGTGAATTTGGAGAATAAAAAGAGGGGGAAGAATGAGAAGAAGGCAACTCTAAGGTTTATCTGTTATTGTCAAAGGAAAGTTCATAAACGTTTTCAAAACCCTTCATGGCACCCGCTATTGTTTACTTTCTTACTTGCATTTGTCACTGGGAGAGAGGGCGTGTGAGTTACGTCATAAACGAAAGATTCAGCCTCGGTGTCATGTTATTCCAAAAATATACTACATCTATCTTCGGTGTGGTGGTAAATTAACATAACGATTCTAAGATTGTTACCACATTTAAAAAGAAAAAAAATAGCTAGAGGTTTCCTACAACGAATTAGGCCTAGTATACAAAGTAAGTGACTTCCAGCAAGGGTGATACATGTAGCTGAACAGTGAGCAAAACTCGTCATTTTCTCTGCTCGGCTATGTAAAAAATGCAGTTGGTGTACATCTCTCACGCTTATGCCACTAGGTGGCGTTGCGAAACCCGTGCACGCGAAAACCCCGCGCTGTCTCATCTCATGTCTACTATCGTTAATTTTAGTCTGTCCCAGAGATCAGCAGCGAATTAAAAAGTTGGCACATTTGAGAAATAGCCACGCGTGGGAGAAGGAAAAAACGTTGAATACACATTTATGTATGGACAATTGTGCTAAGAGAACCATCAAAACGGTGGGTGGAAATCGACAGGTTGTATGTTCATTCGACAAGGACTGTTAGTGAATGTATTATAGTCGATGTATGACCATTTTGTAACAGCCCACATGAAGGTGTAATGACAAGGAGGTGGCGGGTGGCAAGCTGCTCGCCGCTCGCTTGTCTTTGATCTTCGCAGCGCACATTATCATATCCTCTCTTCCTGATCTCCCCTTCCCCGGCAGCTAGCCCCATTTAGTAGGCTTACCTTGTCGACACGAAATGAACCAGATCGGAATGTTCTGTTTCACATTAAAGGCAATATAATTTCGATTTTTTTTTTCACCCTCGGTCGACCAAGCCTACATGTAAATGAAAGAGAATCTTTCGGTTAAAAGGTATTCATATGATTTTCTGTGCCTATAATTTTTTTTTTTTTTTAATAGTTCGTCCATCAGGTATGATGATGACCTTAACAACCCCAGAGGAAAAAGGAACAGAAATTGTTGAGAATTTCAACATATGGACAATAAAGAGAACTAAAGGACACAGAGGACAGAATGGAAAGACTGTTCTTTCATGACTTATGGCTTCTCATGTGACTGATAAGTCCTATTTTTGCCCTGCAGACCCTTCCGCATAAATGACAAGAGTGCTCCGTTGGTTCAGTATCACTGGGCCTTTTCTTGCGCCGTTCTCTTTTTTTGATAGCCTGCTGGACTCTGTCAGCTTCCCATGCTTTGCTGCCTCTGGTAAGGGCCGCCCTCCAATTTGCACGATCAAGCGAGAGCTTTTCCCACTCACTCACATCAATGGCAAAGGCCTTCAGTGATTGCTTGAGAGTCTTTGTAACGTCTCTTTGGGGCCCCAACATTCCTCGTTCCATTGGAGAGCTCAGAGAAGAAGATTTGCTTAGGGAGTCTGGAGTCGGGCATTCTGACAACATGTCCTGCCCAACGTAGCTGAATTTTTTTCAGGTGGCAGAAGATGCTCAATTCCTTGGCACGATTGAGGACCTCAGTGTCTGGAATTTTATCCTGCCATTTGATCCTTAGGATCTTAGGCAGGCCAGATGAAAGTGATTTAGCTTTCTGGCATGCGATTGGTACACTGTCCAGGTTTCAGCCCCATAGAGTAGGGTGGGAAGGACCACAGCATTGTACACTTTCAGCTTAGTGTCTGTGCGAATGCCGGCAACATCCCATACTCTCTTTCGAAGCCTGCCAAATGCAGAGCTGGCTTTGCTGATTCTTGAGAGAATTTCGGTATCAACACGAGCCGCGGAAGACAGTGTACTGCCAAGATAGGTGAAGTTCTCCGACACCTTCAGAAGACTGTCATGGACTTTGATATTTGGGGTCACAGGATACTTGTCGTCTGGAGTAGGCTGATGGAGCACTTCCGTCTTCTTTGTGCTTATTGTGAGGCCAAAGTTGTCACAGGCACTAGAGAACTTATCAACACAGTTTTGCATGCTATCCTCATCGTGTGCCAGAAGTGCACAATCATCAGCAAATAGTAGGTCACAGACTTGAGTACTTTTGGTTTTGGTTTTTGCCTGAAGTCTCCTGAGGTTGAATAGACTGCCATCAGTTCGGTACTTGATGCTTACCCCTTGAGGAGGAGAGCTAAAGGCTTCTTGTAGCATTGCAGAGAACATGATGCTGAACAGAGTTGGGGCTAAGACACAACCCTGTTTTACCCCATTTGTGACAGCAAAGGGCTCTGAAACACTGCCGTTGCTTTTGACTGCAGCTTGCATGCCATCATGAAACTGGCGCACTATTGTGATGAATTCGGGTGGACACCCAAACTTCGCCAAGATTTTCCAGAGGCCTTCACGACACACTGTGTCAAATGCTTCTGTGAGGTCAACAAATGTGATATACAGCGCTTTATTTTGTTCCATGCATTTTTCCTGAATCTGTCTGGCAGCAAAAATCGTATCCGCCGTTCCCCTCTCTTTACGAAAGCCACATTGGCTCTCGGGAAGCAAGTCATTTGACGAGAGGTGATCAAGGTGGCAAGCTGCTCGCCGCTCGCTTGTCTTTGATCTTCGCAGCGCACATTATCATATCCTCTCTTCCTGATCTCCCCTTCCCCGGCAGCTAGCCCCATTTAGTAGGCTTACCTTGTCGACACGAAATGAACCAGATCGGAATGTTCTGTTTCACATTAAAGGCAATATAATTTCGATTTTTTTTTCACTCTCGGTCGACCAAGCCTACATGTAAATGAAAGAGAATCTTTCGGTTAAAAGGTATTCATATGATTTTCTGTGCCTATAATTTTTTTTTTTTTTTAATAGTTCGTCCATCAGGTATGATGACGACCTTAACAACCCCAGAGGAAAAAGGAACAGAAATTGTTGAGAATTTCAACACATGGACAATAAAGAGAACTAAAGGACACAGAGGACAGAATGGAAAGACTGTTCTTTCATGACTTATGGCTTCTCATGTGACTGATAAGTCCTATTTTTGCCCTGCAGACCCTTCCGCATAAATGACAAGAGTGCTCCGTTGGTTCAGTATCACTGGGCCTTTTCTTGCGCCGTTCTCTTTTTTTGATAGCCTGCTGGACTCTGTCAGCTTCCCATGCTTTGCTGCCTCTGGTAAGGGCCGCCCTCCAATTTGCACGATCAAGCGAGAGCTTTTCCCACTCACTCACATCAATGGCAAAGGCCTTCAGTGATTGCTTGAGAGTGTCTTTGTAACGTCTCTTTGGGGCCCCAACATTCCTCGTTCCATTGGAGAGCTCAGAGAAGAAGATTTGCTTAGGGAGTCTGGAGTCGGGCATTCTGACAACATGTCCTGCCCAACGTAGCTGAATTTTTTTCAGGTGGCAGAAGATGCTCAATTCCTTGGCACGATTGAGGACCTCAGTGTCTGGAATTTTATCCTGCCATTTGATCCTTAGGATCTTTCTAAGGCAGGCCAGATGAAAGTGATTTAGCTTTCTGACATGCGATTGGTACACTGTCCAGGTTTCAGCCCCATAGAGTAGGGTGGGAAGGACCACAGCATTGTACACTTTCAGCTTAGTGTCTGTGCGAATGCCGGCAACATCCCATACTCTCTTTCGAAGCCTGCCAAATGCAGAGCTGGCTTTGCTGATTCTTGAGAGAATTTCGGTATCAACACGAGCCGCGGAAGACAGTGTACTGCCAAGATAGGTGAAGTTCCCCGACACCTTCAGAAGACTGTCATGGACTTTGATATTTGGGGTCACAGGATACTTGTCGTCTGGAGTAGGCTGATGGAGCACTTCCGTCTTCTTTGTGCTTATTGTGAGGCCAAAGTTGTCACAGGCACTAGAGAACTTATCAACACAGTTTTGCATGCTATCCTCATCGTGTGCCAGAAGTGCACAATCATCAGCAAATAGTAGGTCACAGACTTGAGTACTTTTGGTTTTGGTTTTTGCCTGAAGTCTCCTGAGGTTGAATAGACTGCCATCAGTTCGGTACTTGATGCTTACCCCTTGAGGAGGAGAGCTAAAGGCTTCTTGTAGCATTGCAGAGAACATGATGCTGAACAGAGTTGGGGCTAAGACACAACCCTGTTTTACCCCATTTGTGACAGCAAAGGGCTCTGAAACACTGCCGTTGCTTTTGACTGCAGCTTGCATGCCATCATGAAACTGGCGCACTATTGTGATGAATTCGGGTGGACACCCAAACTTCGCCAAGATTTTCCAGAGGCCTTCACGACACACTGTGTCAAATGCTTTTGTGAGGTCAACAAATGTGATATACAGCGCTTTATTTTGTTCCATGCATTTTTCCTGAATCTGTCTGGCAGCAAAAATCATATCCGCCGTTCCCCTCTCTTTACGAAAGCCACATTGGCTCTCGGGAAGCAAGTCATTTGACGAGAGGTGATCAAGGTGGCAAGCTGCTCGCCGCTCGCTTGTCTTTGATCTTCGCAGCGCACATTATCATATCCTCTCTTCCTGATCTCCCCTTCCCCGGCAGCTAGCCCCATTTAGTAGGCTTACCTTGTCGACACGAAATGAACCAGATCGGAATGTTCTGTTTCACATTAAAGGCAATATAATTTCGATTTTTTTTTCACCCTCGGTCGACCAAGCCTACATGTAAATGAAAGAGAATCTTTCGGTTAAAAGGTATTCATATGATTTTCTTTGCCTATAATTTTTTTTTTTTTTTAATAGTTCGTCCATCAGGTATGATGATGACCTTAACAACCCCAGAGGAAAAAGGAACAGAAATTGTTGAGAATTTCAACACATGGACAATAAAGAGAACTAAAGGACACAGAGGACAGAATGGAAAGACTGTTCTTTCATGACTTATGGCTTCTCATGTGACTGATAAGTCCTATTTTTGCCCTGCAGACCCTTCCGCATAAATGACAAGAGTGCTCCGTTGGTTCAGTATCACTGGGCCTTTTCTTGCGCCGTTCTCTTTTTTTGATAGCCTGCTGGACTCTGTCAGCTTCCCATGCTTTGCTGCCTCTGGTAAGGGCCGCCCTCCAATTTGCACGATCAAGCGAGAGCTTTTCCCACTCACTCACATCAATGGCAAAGGCCTTCAGTGATTGCTTGAGAGTGTCTTTGTAACGTCTCTTTGGGGCCCCAACATTCCTCGTTCCATTGGAGAGCTCAGAGAAGAAGATTTGCTTAGGGAGTCTGGAGTCGGGCATTCTGACAACATGTCCTGCCCAACGTAGCTGAATTTTTTTCAGGTGGCAGAAGATGCTCAATTCCTTGGCACGATTGAGGACCTCAGTGTCTGGAATTTTATCCTGCCATTTGATCCTTAGGATCTTTCTAAGGCAGGCCAGATGAAAGTGATTTAGCTTTCTGACATGCGATTGGTACACTGTCCAGGTTTCAGCCCCATAGAGTAGGGTGGGAAGGACCACAGCATTGTACACTTTCAGCTTAGTGTCTGTGCGAATGCCGGCAACATCCCATACTCTCTTTCGAAGCCTGCCAAATGCAGAGCTGGCTTTGCTGATTCTTGAGAGAATTTCAGTATCAACACGAGCCGCGGAAGACAGTGTACTGCCAAGATAGGTGAAGTTCCCCGACACCTTCAGAAGACTGTCATGGACTTTGATATTTGGGGTCACAGGATACTTGTCGTCTGGAGTAGGCTGATGGAGCACTTCCGTCTTCTTTGTGCTTATTGTGAGGCCAAAGTTGTCACAGGCACTAGAGAACTTATCAACACAGTTTTGCATGCTATCCTCATCGTGTGCCAGAAGTGCACAATCATCAGCAAATAGTAGGTCACAGACTTGAGTACTTTTGGTTTTGGTTTTTGCCTGAAGTCTCCTGAGGTTGAATAGACTGCCATCAGTTCGGTACTTGATGCTTACCCCTTGAGGAGGAGAGCTAAAGGCTTCTTGTAGCATTGCAGAGAACATGATGCTGAACAGAGTTGGGGCTAAGACACAACCCTGTTTTACCCCATTTGTGACAGCAAAGGGCTCTGAAACACTGCCGTTGCTTTTGACTGCAGCTTGCATGCCATCATGAAACTGGCGCACTATTGTGATGAATTCGGGTGGACACCCAAACTTCGCCAAGATTTTCCAGAGGCCTTCACGACACACTGTGTCAAATGCTTTTGTGAGGTCAACAAATGTGATATACAGCGCTTTATTTTGTTCCATGCATTTTTCCTGAATCTGTCTGGCAGCAAAAATCATATCCGCCGTTCCCCTCTCTTTACGAAAGCCACATTGGCTCTCGGGAAGCAAGTCATTTGACGAGAGGTGATCAAGGTGGCAAGCTGCTCGCCGCTCGCTTGTCTTTGATCTTCGCAGCGCACATTATCATATCCTCTCTTCCTGATCTCCCCTTCCCCGGCAGCTAGCCCCATTTAGTAGGCTTACCTTGTCGACACGAAATGAACCAGATCGGAATGTTCTGTTTCACATTAAAGGCAATATAATTTCGATTTTTTTTTCACCCTCGGTCGACCAAGCCTACATGTAAATGAAAGAGAATCTTTCGGTTAAAAGGTATTCATATGATTTTCTGTGCCTATAATTTTTTTTTTTTTTTAATAGTTCGTCCATCAGGTATGATGATGACCTTAACAACCCCAGAGGAAAAAGGAACAGAAATTGTTGAGAATTTCAACACATGGACAATAAAGAGAACTAAAGGACACAGAGGACAGAATGGAAAGACTGTTCTTTCATGACTTATGGCTTCTCATGTGACTGATAAGTCCTATTTTTGCCCTGCAGACCCTTCCGCATAAATGACAAGAGTGCTCCGTTGGTTCAGTATCACTGGGCCTTTTCTTGCGCCGTTCTCTTTTTTTGATAGCCTGCTGGACTCTGTCAGCTTCCCATGCTTTGCTGCCTCTGGTAAGGGCCGCCCTCCAATTTGCACGATCAAGCGAGAGCTTTTCCCACTCACTCACATCAATGGCAAAGGCCTTCAGTGATTGCTTGAGAGTGTCTTTGTAACGTCTCTTTGGGGCCCCAACATTCCTCGTTCCATTGGAGAGCTCAGAGAAGAAGATTTGCTTAGGGAGTCTGGAGTCGGGCATTCTGACAACATGTCCTGCCCAACGTAGCTGAATTTTTTTCAGGTGGCAGAAGATGCTCAATTCCTTGGCACGATTGAGGACCTCAGTGTCTGGAATTTTATCCTGCCATTTGATCCTTAGGATCTTTCTAAGGCAGGCCAGATGAAAGTGATTTAGCTTTCTGACATGCGATTGGTACACTGTCCAGGTTTCAGCCCCATAGAGTAGGGTGGGAAGGACCACAGCATTGTACACTTTCAGCTTAGTGTCTGTGCGAATGCCGGCAACATCCCATACTCTCTTTCGAAGCCTGCCAAATGCAGAGCTGCGCTGATTCTTGAGAGAATTTCGGTATCAACACGAGCCGCGGAAGACAGTGTACTGCCAAGATAGGTGAAGTTCTCCGACACCTTCAGAAGACTGTCATGGACTTTGATATTTGGGGTCACAGGATACTTGTCGTCTGGAGTAGGCTGATGGAGCACTTCCGTCTTCTTTGTGCTTATTGTGAGGCCAAAGTTGTCACAGGCACTAGAGAACTTATCAACACAGTTTTGCATGCTATCCTCATCGTGTGCCAGAAGTGCACAATCATCAGCAAATAGTAGGTCACAGACTTGAGTACTTTTGGTTTTGGTTTTTGCCTGAAGTCTCCTGAAGTTGAATAGACTGCCATCAGTTCGGTACTTGATGCTTACCCCTTGAGGAGGAGAGCTAAAGGCTTCTTGTAGCATTGCAGAGAACATGATGCTGAACAGAGTTGGGGCTAAGACACAACCCTGTTTTACCCCATTTGTGACAGCAAAGGGCTCTGAAACACTGCCGTTGCTTTTGACTGCAGCTTGCATGCCATCATGAAACTGGCGCACTATTGTGATGAATGCGGGTGGACACCCAAACTTCGCCAAGATTTTCCAGAGGCCTTCACGACACACTGTGTCAAATGCTTTTGTGAGGTCAACAAATGTGATATACAGCGCTTTATTTTGTTCCATGCATTTTTCCTGAATCTGTCTGGCAGCAAAAATCATATCCGCCGTTCCCCTCTCTTTACGAAAGCCACATTGGCTCTCGGGAAGCAAGTCATTTGACGAGAGGTGATCAAGAAGGCGATTCAGAAGCATTCTTGCCAATCTTTTGCCAGCAATTGAAAGTAGAGAGATTCCCCGATGGTTGTCACAGACTTGGCTGTCCCCTTTGTTTTTGTACAGATGGATGATTGAAGCATCTTTGAAGTCCTGTGGCAGCTTCCCTGCTTTCAACATATGATTGAACAACTCGGTCAACCTTTCAATAAGCTTTTCTCCACCGAAGGCATACACCTCAGCAGGAATTGAATCCACGCCTGGTGATTTGTTAAAGGACATCTGATTTGTGGCAGTTCGGGTCTCATTTGCTGTGAATGGCTTGGCAAGAGCTGCATTAATAGGAGTCTGAGGGAGGCGGTCAATGGACTCAGTATTTATATTTGATGGCCGATTTAGCACACCTCCGAAATGTTCTGCCCAACGCTGAATTATGGCATTCAATTCAACAATGCGTGTTGAACCATCTGACGCAAGAAGTGGCGTAGTGCCAGAGCGGGATGGTCCAAACACAGCTCGGAGGCTCTCAAAGAACTTTCTAGTGTTGTTTGTGTCGGCATATTTCTGAGTTTCTCTTACTCGCTCTTCAAGCCAGTCATTTTTCATTTTCCTCAGCTTCTTCTGGAGTACACCCTTACATGCACGCAGTGCATCAGCTTTTGCTGTGGAAGAGGGGTCACTGCAGTGAGCTTGGATGAGACTATTTTTTTCTTTGATGAGCACTTTGATTTCATTATCATTATCATTGAACCAGTCCTGGTGCTTGCGGACAGGAAAACCAACTGTGCTGCTGGCGCAAGAGTGTACAGTCGTATTTAGGTCAGTCCAGCTCTGTTCAATGTTCTCAGGGTCAAAAGTCACGCAATCCAATTTTGAGGAGAGTTCTGATGAGAGCTCGCTCTGTTTCTCAGCTGAGCAGAGTTTTGAAACATTTAGGCGTTTAGGTGGCGCTTTCCCTTGAGGGCGTCTATTGCGCCTCAATGTTAGTCTGAGCTTGCAAACAATGAGTCTGTGGTCAGTTCCACACTCGGCACCACACATCGCCTTTGTTACAAGGACATCCTTTCTGTCAGTCTTCCTCACAATGACATAGTCTATGAGATGCCAATGCTTTGAGCGGGGATGCATCCATGACGTTCTGTTTCTCACGGGGAGACTAAAATTTGTGTTGGTAATGAACAGGCCAAATTCAGCGCACAAAGTAAGTAAGCGCAACCCATTGTTATTGCATGAACCAACTCCATGAGGGCCCAAAACATTTGGCCACGCTGAGATTTCGGAGCCAACCCTAGCATTGAAGTCCCCCAAGAGAATCAGCTTATCAGCTGCCGGGACAGAGCATATGACAGATTCTAGATCAGAATAGAACTTGTCTTTGGCTTCATCTGGGTTTGTCATATGCGCTAATGAGGGTGGCTGACTGGCTTTTCCCAACTGGGATCCTGAGTGTCATTAGCCTGTCATTTATTTCAATTGGCATGGACTGCAAGTTTCTGACAAGGTCATTTTTAATTGCAAACCCAACACCATGCTGTCTCGGTTCGACTGCACCCTTGCCTTTCCAGAAGAAGGTGTATCCACCACTGAGCTCTTTGAGTTGGCCACTATCAGGGAGTCTGGTCTCACTGAGTGCCACTATGTCCAGGTTGTACCTGCTGAGCTCAATGGCAATAAGTGCAGTGCGTCTTTCCGGGTTGTTTGAGTTGTCCTGTAGTGTGCGTATATCCCAGGCTCCTAGCCTGAGTAAGCTGAATTTCTTTTTGTTTCGACCGCAAAAAGGGATCCCCACTGGTCGCGGTATACCAGTCAGGGTGATGTGAAGTGGGCTTTCTTTAGGGCACCTTTTCTAGCCCCTTCCTCAGTTGAGGTGAGCAGTGCTATCCTTAAATAAGGTTGCTCAGCTACTGTGGGTGCTGCCTCCCCACGCCTCCACTTCAATCGACGATGAAGCGACCATAGCCCACAGCCACCAACGTGTAGGTCTGTGCTAACAGCTTCCAGTCTATCCAAACCTGCTGCCACCGCACTCGCCCATCGCCGTTGGAATTTTGAGAGGAAAGAAGACGAGACAAAGATGAAAGAAGACGAGGTGGGTGTTAAGACTGGCGCAAAGAAAGAGCTGCGCAAACATCAGACTCACTCTCTCGCCTGGACACAACTTATCCAAGTGGCAAGACAGGGTCAAGACGACTGGAAATGTATCCAGGTGCAGGAGGATGCCAGAGGGACAGTCATATTGCCTGACCGGCTGCCTGTAGGCTACTCCACAGCCTCGCAGTCCCAACTGACTAGGGTGAAAGACCCAAACCAAAGAACACCAATACTGGTGGATGCTCTGTGTCACGATATCCAGGCCAGAGTGACGGTATATTGCCATCTGCCCTATCAATCAACCACTGGCCTGCTGCCGCCAGCTTCGAAGCTGCGTCCGGGAAGTTTGCTCAATTCTTCGTCTGTGATTTAGGCAAACAAGCCTGTGACCACACCGCTACCGGGGGCCAATATGAAGGACTCAAGTACTGAGGGTCACATTGTGCCCTAGCATGTGGCCGTTGGGTTAGATGAAACCTGCTCCGCCCTGGCCGTTTGCACCGACAGGTGCACGCCCACTGATACCATGATAGCGTACCAGTTCATGAAACAGGTTGTACTGGATTACATGTTACCAGTAGCAGATTTTTCTGACCTGACGCACTTTTTTGCCTATAAAGAGACTGTGCAAATCTACAAGAAATAAAGGATTGTGCCTTGACCGAGGAGCTCTTTTGGTTAAAGAGGATTTTCTTATTATCCGCTTTTTGGTTTAAGTAGGTTCCGCTATCCTTGTGTTGAAATTTCTCTCAATGTTTATATTCATTGGATTCAATAATCCTAAGACGAGCCAAAGAAATTTTCAGCTGGCAATCCAGAAAAATGGAATTACATGAAATTTTCATGAGTTTTCAGAATGTTAATAGAAGTGAACTTATACTAAGTGATCAGTGCAGTGTTGTTTTGTATTTTGTTTGTTCATTCTCTTTAACATACCTATTTTATTTGCAGTGTGATTTTATAAGAACCAAAGGGTCGAATGTTGTTGATGACATGTCAGTGCGTTAAAGGAGAGGGAAATTAAAACCTACTAAGTGCTAAGATTATACTTTAAAAAAATAAATAAATAAAAGTTTATTGTTGTGGTTGTGTAAAATAATACAGTCCAATGTCATTTTTCCTTTTTTTTTTTTTTTAACACTTGTGTTTTAAACACTTTGAAGTGGAATACGACAGTCCTTACCAATTTTTTTTTCTGCACAAATCACTACTTTGTAGGTTTTAATTCTCAACTTCAATTTCATGGGCTTTTTGTTTGTTGTTGTTGTGTTTTGTTTTGTTAATATTTTAACCTATGTTGGAATGAAATGATCAATAATAAAAGTTATAATGTGTGGACATGTTAAACCAAGAGAATCTGACTTTGTATTCTTTCTACAGAATTGCTTATTTCATTGATATTGTCGTGTGTGACTTCAGGATGTAGCCCTTCTCCAATGACCTCCAGTCTTCTCTGGTTTCCTCGGCCGTGTCCATGCTTGACCGCCTGTCTGCGAAATATCATCTCTCCATTGTCTCTTGGGGGCATCCTCTTGTTCCTTTTCCTTTTCTAGATCTCCATTTAGTGCAGTGTGTTGTCCATGTGTTATCTTTCATTCTTCTGATATGGCCAGCGAATTTCCATTTTTGTGGTAGTATAAATTTCATGATGATCAATAAAGAAAAGGTAAGGAAGCCTAGTAGTATGTGTGTGTAGATATATGTACTTGTTTACAGGTACACCATGGAAATACTATGGACAACTATTTTACATGCGTAGGACCAATGAGAGACCTGCAAACTGCCCTTTAATTTTACAGGATTGTCCACTATTCAGCAGGTTGCAATAGACTTGAGAAATTCATTTTTTCTTGTATGAAAAAGAAATTCCTGCCAGATTTGAGGATTAAGTCCAGTTAAGTGCAAGACAGCAACGACAGTGTGCAGATTACACTAATAGTAACACCGGTACATGATTGTACATAGTACGACACGTGAAGAGTTTTACTTGCAGTGTTGTGTTCTCTTTTCTGTGGAAGAAATACATTTAGGCCTACAATGACAATTTCAGTTGTTTGGCATAGGCTATTTAATAATTAGTTTCATCATACAGTGGATGCTGCTTAAGTCGATGTCCAAGGGACCTAACCAAAAAGATCGACTTAACATGAAAAATTGTCTTATGTAATTGCTAGGTTACTCATCTTGACTAAGAACAAAACCAATATCGTTGTAGCATGTAAATTTTAATTTTTTTGCGCCACCACTTCCTGGTTCTTGTTTATTCTTTGTCTTCTTTAATCATGCTATTTTGCCTTTTAATGGTAGCGTCTTCAGTTCTTGTCAGTTATAAAAAAGCTTGTAATTCAAGGCGTCTAGCGTGGCCTTAGTAGGAAGACCTAGACTTATGCGAATAATGTCAACACACTTTAAAATTTGTGGATGCAACTGCAATATCAAGTTATGCAGTTAGCCTATAATATTTTCACTATCTTTATCAAGCATGGGTCACACAAAAACATTGACTAAAGTGGCAACGTTACTTAACTTTATGTCGACTTAAGCAGTTTTTTTTTTTTTTAATGAATAAAAAACGTGTGGGGACGGGACTGCACAAAAAGATCGACTTAGAATAGATGAAAATCAACTTTAGCAACATCGACTTTGGTGGACTTGGCTGTATATAGATAGTCTTTATTTGATGTTTGTAAGCGTACAACCATTTTGTTGAGATGAAAAGATAAAGCAAATTTACAGCTGATCATCGTAATTGTAAAGCGTCTAGACGTTCTCCAGATCCCTCTTCTTATGTATGCCGAGATCAACCTCATCCCCCTCCCGGCTTACGTACTCTATGGAAAGCGCCACGTTCCCCAAGTTCCCCAAAGTCAAAACCTCTGCTTCCTCGCCCAGGGATAACCCCTTGTCCAGACTGTCAAAAATAGCTTGTTACTCTGAGTTTGAAAATGTTCACACGGAGGCCTTATTGCTGTGAAGTCTTTGTGTTTTTCATGTTACTTTTTTTCGACAGTCTTTGAACTGTCCTTATCAATGCATCAAAGCATACCGGTCGATTTCTTACTTCAATATTTCAGTAACTCTTAGTTTGCTGACTCATTTTCTGTCTCACAATGCTGAACATTTGTACACGGTTGTAATGTTACAGCCTGTCTCTGCATTTTGCGCAAGGACAACTGCACACTTAAGGATTTCACATAGTCTATTTTTGAATTGCCGCACGCGAATGATAAACGATTACAACTGCAAAATGAGTATCAGGAATGACAGGAAAATAGGAGATTGATTGCTGTTCAAGGACTTACGCAGATCTGCAGACGTCATGACGTCTGCTGTTTAGGCGTATCACGATCACGAATTCCTTAGACCAGACGTCCGTCGGGGCACCTCTGGTGACTTTTCAACAACCCCCCTCCATTCCTCTCAGTTTTCAGCTCTTCTGAGCGTCTCTCTGAGTTCCATGCTCGTCCATTCTCTGATGTTGTCTTCCCATCTCTTCTTTTGACTGCCTTTTCTTCTTCCTCCCTGGTCTGTGCCCTACAAGATGGTCATGCGACACTGCCCAAGACACACCAATGATGATAGTATAGTCTATTCATAAAGCCATGCATGATAGTATAGTCTGTTTATAAAGCCAAACAGAGAAAATTTTTAATGCTGAGTTGAGTTCACTGTTCACCTATAGCTATGTAAAGCAACATGTCCTCCCAACAATAATCTTTCACATGCATCAAAGCACCATTGGCATTTAAATTTAAATTGTTTTAAAATCTTAATTGAGAGAGCATTGCCCAATGTGTAGGGCATCGGCTTTCTTTGATACTCATTGATCGTCTTCAAATAAAGGAGAACAAATTTTTATTTACGCAAATTGTTAACGCCGTGTTAAGAGTTCTTGGGTGTAAAAATGTAAATAATATTGGATTAGGATAAAAGAAATGGAAAAGGGGGGAAATCAGAGGCTAAAAAGACAAGTTTTATCACCCCTGTCGGAAGCGCCGAGCAAATGCGACAGCAAGGGAGGACAGTCACGCACGCAATTTTCTCAGCCAATCACAAATGTCGATACGAAGCCGCCGGGGCGCAGCTAAAAATAAACCAATCATATCGATGCCACAAAATTAGCCAAAAAGAAGAGTCGAAAGAGTGGGAATTCTTGACAGTTACTGGCCTAGACATTTGGAAGCCGCTCCTTCTCTTAATTTTCGTCTTTTTGGTCTGCCTTCCCCACAAGTGTGTCTTATTCTGCCGAACTATATTTCAAACATCCAATGTAGATGAGTATTGATGAGAAAGCACCTCCATTCATACTCTTAATTTTTTTTTCTTCCATTTCTACTTCTACGTTACTATCTCTTTTGCCTGCCTTCTCTACATGTTCGTGTGTTGTCTGCAGAACATTTCAAACACTTACACACAGTACAGCCTGCCATTGATGAGAAAGCAACTTTTTTTTCTGTACTCTTTAAGCCAGAATTTTTTTTCTTTTCTTCCTCTTCATTATTATCTCTTTCATTTGCCTTCTTCCTCTGTTTGTTTGTTGTATAAAAATGCAGTATCACATTTCAAACATTCAAACCGCCTGTTGTTATGAAACAACCAAAACCAGTTGTTATGAAATCAACCAAAATACGTGGTTGTCCATGTAGTTGTTATGAAACCACTCAGAACAGTCGTTATGAAACCAACCAGAACAGTTCTTATGAAACCAACCAAAATACATGTACAATGTAGTTATTATGAAACCACCCAGAACAGTCGTTATGAAACCAACGAGAACAGTTCTTATGAAACCAACCAAAATGCATGTAGTTATGAAACCAACCAAAATACATGCAGTTGTTATGAAACCAACCAAAACAGTTGTTATGAAACCAACCAAAATACATGCAGTTGTTATGAAACCATCCAAAGCAGTTGTTATGAAACCAACCAAAGCAGTTGTTATGAAACCAACCAAAGCAGTTGTTATGAAACCAACCAAAGCAGTTGTTATGAAACCAACCAAAACAGTTGTTATGAAACCAACCAAAGCAGTTGTTATGAAACCAACCAAAACAATTGATACACGTATTGTACTTCAAATGACATTTTTATCTTTTTTCCATGGAACCCAACATGAACATGCGTTGTCTGTATTCCAAACCAAAAATGTCTACCTTCACTTTCCACACTCCTGGTGTTTCTCCTCAAGTGGGCACCAAGACATGGTTCTGAAGATCACTGTGTATGTGCGAAACTGCGATCACTGACGATCAACAACTTAAATAAAAATAGTAATAATTACTTATCTTTTATCGCAAACTGTGCATGCTTTTTGAGACAATGGATCATTATGTGCAAGACATTTGACCATCATTCCTCTCTGATGGGAAACACATTACACTCACAAATTCATTCGCCTATCACAAAAGTGAAAATTGTTATAATTATTAATATCATTATGAATTTAAGCGACAGCCACGCACATGTGGACCTATTTCTAGAAGACTCATTTCAAGTGGGGCGACCAAATACGCGACAAACACGATGACAGTCGCCGCAGACCACCCATCGTCACCGCTCGCCGAACCGCATTTAACAAGGAAACAAAGCTTTATGAAAACGACCTCAATCAGTCATTGACTATACGACGTCATCAGCAGTGTCTCATAACTTGCCAAATTGGAATTTCCCTCCTTGGACTAAGCGGCTTACCTGGTGAGCTTGCCCCTGGCATTAACAGTGCTCCTCCCCTATACCCCGCCCCCCCCCTCCCCCCCATCCACACACCCCAACCTTCGCTCCCCACGTCTTGTCTGTTTCCTGAAGTGGTGAAAGTGGAACAGCATTCGGTGGACGAGTCTGTTGAAAGAGACACTGCAGTGCTCTCTCTCTCTCCCTCACTGTGTCTATCTCTCTGTCCCTCTCTCTCACTCTGTCTATAGGTCTGTCTGTCTGTCTGTCTCTGATCACATAACCGACCTCACTTAGATAAATAACTTTTTTTATACCATTGGTTATGCATGTATATCAGCCACGTCACAGTATTCGTATTGACGCAGTGACAATATGTAATAAATTTTAGTGTATGACCCAGTGTGATCCAGGTTCTTAAAATAGCTAATTATTACACCACAATGACCGAGTGGGAAAAACATCAATTTTATCAGCCAATGTTGATTTTCTCAAAGCTGAGACTTAAATTGATGATGGTTCTACTGTCTCTTCTAAGTGTTGATAAATAGGATTCCTAAATGGCGTAAACATGGTTCCCATAAACCAAAATTGACTTAATTACCGAGCTGACCAAACGGGTCACATAAACCAAAGCGGTACTCTACCTTTACAACCTTCTAAGGAAAGCAGCATGGTTATTTAACCAACAATAAGCTTACTGTGGCCAGCAAGCCAAACGTAACCCCAACGTTAATCCTGGCCTTTTCACAAAATTCACCGCACAAACAAAATTCAATATATATTATATATATTACACCTTCAAATGGTCCTTCCAAATTTCAATTGTATTCGTTTGGCACAGCTGAGAGTGAGAGGTTGTACCGCACAGTGATAAGGCTGATGGCGCATTGAGTTAGGTCTGTTTTGTCTGCTTTTATGCAGTGTGAGATGGGACCTATTGAGCTAAACGTGACCTCGCGCACTGACGAGACTGACACGAGTCTGTCTTGTTACTCCGCGCACGTCCAAACTGCCTCAAGACAGGCTGAAAGACAGGCCTTCGCGCTCAGAGTCAAAACATACACAGAGCAGGCTTGACTCGGTGTGCTGCGCGCTTAAACATCCTCATGAGGACAGAGTGGAAAGTACAACAAACCTCTTGCAAGAGATTTACCGCATAGAGAAATTCATCTAGTTTATCTACAGCCAAACGCAATTCAGGCTCACCAACCAATCACATTTTGTACTCGTCATGTCCCCAACATCCCACTACATCCACGGCCTCAAATACCATGTTCCATCTTTTCTTACTCGATCAACTCTCCACGGCTTTACCTTTTTTTGGGGGGAGGGGGGGGGAGGGCAGATTTTGTTATAATATTATTATGCAGCATTATTTCCTTCTGTGTTTGCATACGAAATTGGTCCCTCTCATTGGGTGACTCAAACATTCATTCTCTTGCACAATTTACTATCATTTTCTTACAAAATCAAAGCACAATTTACACAAACGTATCGTCTCATCGCTGATAAAACCTGCTAATCCGGTCTGAGCAAATTAATTTACCGGAGAGGGGAAAAAACTGTTTAAAATAAATCACGCCTGGTGAAAATACACAATTGTTAAGTTTTCCTGCTTAAAACATAACTCTCAATTGGTAACAATATATTTTTTTCCCCTGAAACTAACGTTTAATGCAATCTTTCTGGCTTAGCACGTTTTGCCACGCGGATTCTCGATGATAAAATCTGCTAACCCACTTTAGCAGATTTTGTTTTTGCGATATTAATACCATTTCCACTACGATTTTCGCTCTAATATTCTTACAATATATGAAGGAAAGCCTAAATAATTTATCCAAAAACACGATTTTCGAAAATTTTCGGGGTTAGCAGGTTTTATCATCAGAGTGAGGATATATATGCAAAATTGAAAATGACAATAGTGGTCACTTGTGATTGAATCTAGTATATTATAGTAGATTATTATATAATTAGATTTTTCCTCGTGGGTGCATGACGGAATAACAAGTTACAACTTTGGTCTACGGCCTGAATGTGAAAACAAAATTTAAAACCTAAATTGGCTAAATGGCCTAAATAGTTTTCCCCTTTTTTTCATTCTCTTGTCCAGTTAATAAAACAAATCTTAGTCATGTCATTAGCCATAGATGAAACACGTACTTCACAACAACAAACTTTAATGTTTGACAAAAAGAATAACTCTTCAGTCGTTAGATTTCTAACTTTAGATGTTTTACAATTGGCTGGCCAATTATCATGAGAATCCCTAGACATCCCCCTTTCCCCCGTTCCATTCTAGAACGTGAGACCAAAACAAACTGTAGCACTTCATTTCATGGCTCAACGCGGCCAAGAAAAAATCTGATTTTTTTTTTTGCATGCAAGTTCTGTTATAAAAATAGATTCCAATCACAAACAACCAATGTTATCATTTCAAATGTTGGACATTTTTTGTTTAAATTGCGTTTTAATTGTACAAGAAAATGATAATAAAAGGCGTGAAGGATGGAATATTTGCTTCATTCACACATCGGAAGGATAGTTTTTGTATGCAAAATTAAAATTAATCCAAAAAGAAGAATTCTTAGGAGAACGAAACACGAGAGAGTGCTTTTGCACATGAAAGTTGAGAAAAACGCATCATTTTCATGTCAGTAATGGGCATAATTACGAATGACAACAGTCTATGTGTTTGCTAAGGACCACAGCCAAAATTATCTTTTGCTATGACGTGCATAACGAAACTTAATTTAAAAACTAGCTTGGGTTTTATCTCATGGCCTGTTCTTATAGTTATACATGTAGTAATCACCACTCTCGATCCCAAAGTAGAAAAAAAATTTCACCACACCAGCTATTGCTGCATAAAGGCTCATCATCTACCCACTTAATGTTTGTCCACTTCACGACTATCAAAAATTCTACCCCTTCACCGAGGTAATTTATTCAGCCTTTCCTTTTAAACTCCACACACCACCCCCCTCCCCTCACACACACATCTCCAAAACCACGTTCACTTTCTCAACCAGCCTCCTCTTTACTTCACCCTCCAATCGCAGTGTATTTCGACACCCCCCCCCCACCTCCCACACACACTCTCATCTTACCTAACCAATTCCCTCCCAAATCTCAGCCTCACTGACCAGCCCCTCCCCCCATATAAAACGACTCCAAGCCCATTCTGTCGACACTCCATTCTCGTCCCGCTAGCCCGGGGAGACAACCCATTCCCCGCTTCTATCTCAAGACGTCGTGGCATTCTCTGGAGAGGAGTGGACAACCTGGCCCGTCACAGATTCCAAGCGGATCATTGTCTTTACTTCTGTGGTCGAAATACTGACAGACAAGGGATAGAGAGACAGACATACGTGTACCTAACAACGCAGACGCTGCCAGCTCTTCCTTCTAAAGGTAAGTGCGGATGGTGAACAATTTTACAGATATTTTTTTTTCATTTGAAGCCAAAATCTGGTTAAAAATAAAAATACTTTCTCCAAAACCCCGCATTAAGGACAAACAACAATTAAATAAGATAATACTAATAATAAAAGTGAAATAACATCTGAAAATGAATAAATAAATCGCAGAAGACACAAGGTTACCAAGGTTGACAACCGACGCTGGGTCATTGTCTGCCACAGACTTCAGCTAGGCCTTGCTGCACCCCACATATTATTTTTTTTTTTTTTGTATTCTTACAAAAACGATCTGAAACCAACATGTCAAAACTATAAATGCGCCAAAATTGTACGGAAACAAACATGACATAATCTTCTAAGATGTAAGCCAAAAAATACACAATAACTTAATACAGTTAACAGGGTTGTTTGTATCAGAGAAAATTACTACTCTTGACGTCATCATTTTTGTACTGGAGGACACAATTCATAATATTAAAGAAGAGACAAAAAGGAAAGAAGGAATGAAAGAAATACGAAAAGGGAATAGAAGGAAGAACGATGTAATGAAAGAAAGAAGAAAAGAAATGAAAGAAAAACTGAAAAAGGGAATAGAAGGAAGAACGATATAACGAAAGAAAGAATGAAAAAATGAAGGAAAAAACTGAAGTAAGAAAAAGAAAGAACGAACGACAGAACAAAAATTTGCAAGAGAAAATAAGAAGAAAGGAAACAAAACTTCCAGAGGAGATAATGCATTCCACTGCACAGACTTTCTAAAAATGGAACTGATTGTGTTGAGCAAATTGTAATCTAAGTTTGTTTTAGAAAGTGCTTCAACTGGGACCATTGTGTCTTTGGGCTTCCTTGTCCCCGTGGGTTAGGATCAGGGTCGGGGTCAGCGTTGCCAGTGAAGATTTTAAAAAATCCGAAGAATCAAGCAATTTGCTTAAACATAAACATTATATAGATCTAGACCTCTAAAACTTTCAGTTTCGGATTATATTGAATCGGAAACTTTTTTTTCACAATGTGTTTTCCATTGTTCTTTCCCTATTTTAATAGGAAAAAAATAACCAGCGCGTAAAAGCCAGAAAATCGCAAGATCTTTAAAAAAAAATAAAAAAAAATAACTAGAAACTCATGGGGGAGCCGGACAACAGAGAGTCTTCAGAGAAGAACCCCCCCCCCCCCCTGTTCAAGTGTTTCGGCCCTGAACTCCTTACACTCTAAAGGGGCCGGGCCACACCTAGGTCATGACTCACAGGTGCCTCTCTGCTGCCTTTTTTTCACTAGAAAGTGTCTCCGGGCGGATTCGAACCCGCGTTTTTTAACGCTAGGGGAATTCTAATCCGACGTCTTATCACTTGCGCTAAATACGCTCCCGTGTTATTGGGAAATGTCCTTATGTGGCACGGGTTCGTTTCTTCGGTTCCAAATCCATCTTGTACAGTTTTCAGCTGTCTGAGCGAGGGTTTTTTAGACCTTGAGTGCGCGTTTTGCCAATGATGGAGTTTGGTCAGATCCCAAGATTTTGAGATGAAGTCCAAAATCCCAAGATCTTGGAAAAAAAATCCCAAGGACCGGCAATGTTGGTCAGGGTTGGACAATAGTCCCTAAGGAAGCACCCCCACCCCCTCCCCCCTTTAAAAAAAAACAACTTGTGTCCCGACATCAACCAAGACAAAGCAAGCCTAACCACAACGATAATCCTAACCCCAACACTTGCCCTGATCCTAACAACAAATAACCAAGGAGACAACTGTCCTCCCTACCGAAAAAGCTTCTTTAAGGTTTACTACAATTAGCATTATGCTCATCAGCCTAGCACTGACACAAACACGGTTCAGAAACTCGGTCAAAATTATATACTCTATCGTTGTACAACAGGAACGTTGGTATGACAGCCTAATGAGAAACCATAAGAACGACAATAAAAGTAATCACCATCAGTAATACTATACATATTTCAGGACTCGTCGATACATGGGACCAGTTACGAACCAATCGAGCGACGACAAGGCTAATGCTTCAAAATTTTATACAGCTTGCTATTGACACCCGGATCGTAATCCGTTTATTGATAATTACCGTACCTAATGCGTGATTTAAAAAAAAAAAAAAACAAGTTTTAAAAAAAACGTACTTATATTGGATTCACGTCGTCCCCGCTTCGTGTCCTCTCTCGGCTCTTATGTGAATAATTATGGCTTTTATATGAATGCCTATCAAGGGTGGTCAAAGTCGGTGCATGTAATCGTGATAAAGGGAACAAGGGAGGAGGCTGAAGCTGGTTCATCCAGGGCAGTGCCGGTGTAACAGGCCAAAGTATACCCCCCACCCTGACTTTACCCGGGGTTAAACTGGCCTAGCCCAGATTATACCCCCTACATTAAAAAACAACAACAAAAACAAGTCAAGACCACAGTTTATTTGAGTCTGTTGTTCTTTATCACTGTCATCAGATATCATATTAATACATATGAACACATTCTTGACACCCGTAAATCATAATACAATTTAGAGGAAATTATATTATAATAACAGTTTATTTCAGCCTTAGTTTAAATTGGTGTACATACATACTTTCTGGACTCCTGTAAATCATGATACATTTGAGGAAACAAACATGCATTAAAATGCATTACATACAAAAGGGTTGACACTATCCATTCAAACTGATATGATTAGACTCCAGCATTAATTTCACTCGTGTCTGTTGATATTATCATCATTATTATTATTATTATTATTATTATTATT
>OZ007584.1:20384816-20402316 GCA_963931925.1 Onchidella celtica
ATCCACTGTATTTGTGCTCCAAGACTGTAGTTGTGTAGTTAGAGCTAAGAAAGTGGTACAAATACCAAACGAATCTTCATGCGCAAGAGGTAAAAACATTTTCAGACTTGTCTGTTGGAGTAATTCGACTAGCTGCACTCTCGTACTGTAGAGTCAGTGCAAGGCTCAGTGTAGCCTGGAATGTTCACAACATCAAACGTGATCCTGGGATATGCATTTTACGAATAGAATCAGCATTTATGGACGTGTTTGGGGCCATTCATAAAGTACATACGCTCGTATGGTGGAGTGGGGTTCAGGGGCCAACAGCCATAGACCCCCGCCCGTTCTCTCTCTCTCTCTCTCTCTCTCTCTCTCTCTCTCTCTCTCTCTCTCTCTCTCTCTCTCTCTCTCTCTCTCTCGCTCCTCTCTCTCTCTCTCTCTCTCTCTCTCTGTCCCGTAGTCCTGTGGACCGTTTGGGATCCAGCATCCTCCAATCCTCTGGGTTTTCCGACCTCCTGATTGTATCACTCAACCTCAAGCTCGTCCATTCTGGGATATTGTCCTCCCATCTCTTCCTCTGTCTGCCTCTCCTTCTCCCTCCTTGCACTGTGCCCTGCAGGAATGTCTTGGCAAGCCCTGATGATCTCATAACATGGTCATACCATTTGAGCTTGCGTCTCTTGACCAAGGTCAACAGGTCTTCGTAAGGCCCAACGACTTGCCTGATTCTGTTCCGAACTTTTTCGGTCGTGACCTGATCTTTGTAGGAGATGCCCAGGAGTCTTCGAAAGCATCTCATATCAGTGGACTGTATTCTCTTTTCTATCTCAGCTGTTAAAGTCCACGATTCGCATGCATACAAGAGTATTGATGTCACCAGGGTACGCATCAGTCTGATCTTCCAGCCGAGTGCAATGTTCCGGTCGTTCCAGATATACCTCAGTTTTGTGAGCGCTGCTGTCGTCTCTGCAGTCTTGGTGAGCACTTCAGGTTTGGACCCCTCATCTGTCACAATTGCTCCCAGGTATTTAAAGCTGTGGGCAGTTTTTAGCTTCGATTTATATTAGTGAATTAAAATTTTATAAATATCAATCAGATAGTCCATGCAAACTGGCGCCTAAAAGTTTGAAAACAACAAGACGGTATCACGTAATGCCAATGACCGTACACTCGTACAACAACAAAAAAGGGCCTGGGGTTAAAGCCAAGCGTATGAAATGGGTACGGGGGGGGGGGCAGGGGAAAGGGGGAGGAAGTAAAATTCACCAAGATCGAACTTGTGTCTTTATAGATGGTCCCTTTAGTTTGATAATTACGGTGTGAGATTACAATCATAGAAGAAAAGATGGACACCCTCACTCAGGCTTATAGTATAGTACTGTACTTTAATATACTGATGGGTGAGCAAACATACAGTTCTCAATTTTGGGTACCTACGTCCCACTTGAGTGATTAAAACTTTTAGAAATCATTGTCAGCTTTATAAAAATATTCATGAAAATGTTTCCCAGAGGTCTTTGATGTCTTATGAAATAAACGAAGGAGTACTGTACGATTTACACAACTTCAGTTGGTCACACATTTCATGTGTTAATCACCGAGCCGTGCATTTACTACAAAAACATCCACCCAGAGGACAAATTCGCCTATGGGGGCGCTGCCCTCTCCTTTGCGATCCCCCGCTCACGGCCGCTTCTTAAGTCGGGTCCTCGTAATATCCTTGTTGTGTAACTCACATGGGATTCCTTCCCAAAAGCTGAAGCTAATTTAGTATCATCTAATGTTTACTAATCCACTATGAGATTTGAATATCAGCTGTGCGGTGAGGAGCGAAATAGTGGTTTTCGTGCTGTGTGTGACCCTGAACGTTTCAGCTCTTTCATGGTGTCTCACTCTATTTATAACAGTACTGCTTTGGTGTTCCCGCGGCGCAGAATACCGAGACGGCTCAATTCGCCAAATTCCTTCCGTCGTCTTGCGCGCATATCATCCATGTCAACAATGCAACAATTTCCACCATACCCCTTCAAAGCAGTGTAGTACCATAGAGCTCAATGAGTAGTACTCACTGTATTTATACGCGCTCAAGTTGTGGACCATGGTGAAGGAAGGAATGGTCTGCCTCCGTATTCTGTGACTCGGGTGTGACCCTGAACAGTTCAGATCTTTCAAGATGCTCACTCTATTTATAACAGTGTTGCGTTGGTCTTCTTTATACCGGGGATAGTTTACTCGCTAATCTTAATTCAGAACTACATTATTTGTTTGGAAGTCCATGTGTACTATTGCATGGTGTAGAACTCACCCATTCAGTTATTCCTGTAATATAATGTTACACTGAAGGAAACAAAGGTCATTGACATTTTTAACGAAAGTGATGTGCCAGTTGGACGCTATGGTGTATATAAGTTGAACTGCTTGTGTAGTGTGTATCCATTTCCGGGATCCGTTCTGTGAGCATCAAGAAATCATGATGACGACAGTGTTCAGCCGGAAACAGTGGACCCAGCGGCGCCATCTCCAGGTAACAGCCAAACTTAACTTTAATTGAAATTTGTTTTGGCCTGTCAGGGTTCGCAATAGTTTTCTAACACAAACACTGTAGGCCCAGCCAGGTTTGGCTCGGCCAGACCAGGCTTACTGTCCCGTGGCGTGCAGAGGTTTGGTGATACCCATGGCCAACTTCTTGATTGTATTTTGTATAAGTATTTGTATACTACTTTAATCCCATTTGGGAAATTTGCCTTTGTGTCATTGCACTCAGTTACAACTGGAGCAGGCACGTCGTCGCCACAGTGCAGCGGCGGTGTTGTTTTTTTGGTTGTTGTCTTTGGGGGGGGGGGGTGAGGGGGGAGGGGAGGGGAGTGGTAGGGATAAATTTATTTGATTTTGCTCGGGCAGCGGCCTGTTCGGCCTGCTCTTTTCGATTTCCAACTGCCAAGGTATCTTTAAGTTGCGCAACGTGCACACGGGCCCTCCGAATTTTTTCGTGCGTATCCGAGAAGACTAGGTACTCGATCCTCCCCCCCCCCCCCACCCCCCTTCTCCCCAATAGGATCAGGGACAAGAAAATATGAGGAAAATCCCAAATGTCCAACATGCCTGCACTTTGCCTCTAGACCACCTTGTATAGGGCCTGGTACTGAGAAAGGTAAGAAAGGAAGACATTTTTTTCCAATGTTAAAATCAGATGAAATAAACTTTTTATTCAAATTAAATATTAATCGGCCACATCAATTCATTTCGATGCCCCAAATGGATGGCCAAGGCCGTCGCCCCATTTGCGCCCTTCTCTGCACGTTACTGCCTCTGTCCTTTGTGGTTTCCACTAGGCCCAGCATTGTTGCTTCGGACCAGAGCAACGTGTCCGTGTGAGAAAAAAGCCTAGGTTTCTGACACTGTGAATAGTAGATGTCATTACCTCAACGAGGAGAAAAGCCGGGCTATGCAGATAAGCGTTAAAACTCGATTAACTCCATTTGCTAGAACAACAACAGCAAAAGAAGTTTTGAATTTGCCAGTCCCAAGGGCGGATTTCGTTTTGCTGAAACCGGCGAAAGATGCAGAGCTACAAAGGAAGATCCAGGCAGTGGAAATGAGATGCCTCAGAAGACTTCTTGGCATCTCATACACGGACCACATCACCAACGAAGAAGTCCGACAAACTATCACCCGACAAATAAGGCACTATGAAGACATGCTGACCACAGTCAAGAAAAGGAAGCTCAGATCGTATGGGCATGTGACAAGATCAGATGGACTCTCTAAGACCATACTACAAGGAACAGTGCAGGGGAAGAGAAGACGAGGTAGACCGAGGAAGAAATGGGCAGATAACATTGCGGAATGGACCAAGATGCGCTTTCCTGCAACCCAGACACTCGCCCACAACCGCCACAAATGGAGCCAGCTGGTGCAGCGTTCATCACTGCAGCGCCCCTACGACCCGGCGGGTTATGGGATCAGTGACCAGTGACCAGGGTTTGGCAATGAAAATTAACTCATTTCCTAAGGTAACATTTTGTGGGTACGGACGGGAACTCTCAACACTTTCGAGTCTGAAATTTAGTCATAGTTCAAAGATGTTTTTCTTCCACTCAGTATAAACACAAGACATAATACATTGGACGTTAAAGTAAAGGAAAATCAATGAACCAGGATGGGATCCACTATTTTGAGAAGTTGGCTTAGATATTAGTGTTAGAAAATCAGTGTCCACTCGAGCCGAATATTTGGCTTTCCGTAGCGAATGAGTTAATATGCAAGGCTTAACCAGGTGAACGGACCATCGTGTGTGATGTCATTTCAGTTTAAAGTGAATGGAGGATCAGATCCAAATATTTCTATTCAGTTTGCTGCAGCCGGTATCAGTTTTTCCTAGGGCCGGTTTTCACTATGGTAGGTGGATGAGGTTTGGGGGGTTGGGGGGGGGGGGGGGGACAGATTTCAAGATGTGGTACAATTTCTCAAACTGGTAATTACGTCAAAAAGATCGAGCAGCGGGGAGATGGAGGAGAGAAGCGTCTTTATCAATCATCTAAAGTTAGGATCGAGTACCTAGTCTTCTCGGGTAAGGACGAACAATTCGGAGGGCTTGTGTGCACGTTGCGCACGTTAAAGAAACATTGGCAGTTGGAAATCGTAAAGAGCAGGCCGTACAGGCCGCTGCCCGGGCAAAATTGAAACTAAAAATTAATAGATTAAACTCAGCCATATCAGCTCCCCCCTCCATATCTCCAACAACAAAAAAAAAATGTATATAATTCATTATTAATTATTAAAAATAGGGAGAACCCCTAAAGGCAGACTACACGGAGGAATGCACCTCCTGCAACACTGTTGATTCCACGCGTATCGACCATGTCGTTCCAATGGATCAAATCAACACCTTCGGGAGGGGGAAAGTGCACCATGGGCTATGCACTTTATTCATACCCACAGCCCAGGCATGCAGCACAAAAACTATTTGGATGCTGACCGTCTGCCAAGACGAAAAGAGCCAATTAAAGTTTACTTCCGTCGAAACTGAGATATTGTTTCATTACGTCACCACCCAATCTCTTCTTTGTGTGGACAAAATGTTTTCATAAAGAAAATACCAGAATGAGTTAAGTAAAACTCCAGAGCACAGACTAATAAATTAACCAGACTGGAAACACGAGCTTCGGGCTGTGTCGTTTTTTACGGAATTTCCCGAGCGGCGGCCGTATAACCGACATGGCCGCCGCTCGGGAAATTCCGATTCTAGTTCTATCTGCAATAGAAATTTCTTTTTGTTTATCAAGGTTGGCTGTACATGTATTAATAATGCATTAACTTGCGTATCCTTTCATTTTATTGTCTACATCTGCCTTTTTTTAAAATTGTTATAAATGATGACTGTATGGACTTTTAGCGACCACTGCATTGTAGCTATGCTGAAGCGTCGGTCGCAACCGTAAACCTAAAATGGCGGACTTTTCGCTGTTTTGTGACGTCCCACAATGGGATCATCTAGTTTGGGTATTTTATTAGTTTCTGCTCCAGACGGCCGAATCCGACTCAATCATGAACTTGATCAGGTGGGTCACACATTTTCGAAAGCGATCAATTGGAAATCCATCCAAAGCAATGAAATTTGTTGCAAGATTCTTGCAGCGGTCACGTTGACATAACTCGCTGAGAAAAATGCAGTAAATGCTGAATCGTTGATTGTGAACGTTTGGGTTGATAATGATACCACAAGTTACACGTTTTACCACAATTTACACGGTTTACCACAATTTACACGTTTTACCAAAATTTACACGTTTTACCACAATTTACACGTTTTCTCACAATTTACACGTTTTGCATTTTTTTGTCTTTTTGTGTTGAAAACACAGCCATTTCAGCACAGTGGCACATCACTTGATTTTAAGACTAATAGAAAAGCAATCCCATTAATCGCATTCTGATTTGTTTATTGTATATTTGCCACACATCATCGCCCAAGTGTGTTATGTAGTTGATATCACCGCTATTTTAATATCAGTTTAATACTAAACTTGAATTGTACCTGACATTATTATGTACTAGTCAGCCCCGGCAAGATAAATCTTGCAAAATTTCCTTGTATCACACCCAGCTGTATATTTTATCTAGATCTAGGTCGCATTCATAACGGCACCTAGACTTGATGCAAAGTTTTGTTACACCACAATTCTTGCAGAATACACAGTTGTGATAAGTTGACCTTCGGCCGGCAATGAGTAAAGGGTGACGTAGAGCGATATTTCCTCAATGAAACCTTAAAATGGCGAACCAAGCCTCGAAATAGATATAAATGATGCCGAAACAATGAAAAATGAAACGTAGAAGCCTGAACATTTCATAATTTCTAATATAGCCCATGTTAATTTCGCATTGATTATATGCTGTTGTGCAGAGTTTGAAGCCTGAGTGTGATGGGGTTCCTGAGCCTTAGGTGTCCAAAGTTTCGAGTTACCAATATCTATATATAAAGATGCGAGATGGAGATGCATCTGGTGGGATCCCCCTCCCTTTTTTTCTTCCTATTTTTTGTGTATGTGTGTGTGTGTGTGTGTGTGTGTGTGTGTGTGTGAGAGAGAGAGAGAGAGAGAGAGAGAAGAGACTCCGCAACAGAAAGAACAAATTATTCATGTCTTGAAATGTGACCCAGTCACTCAAGCCGATAATGCAATCGCAAGTGAAAATATATTTTCATCAGCCATAATTTCAGTAGAAACTGAGATCTGGGTTGATTATGATCGCACCATATGTGCACTCGATGTTCTTCATGAGTAAATTATCTAAACTGCCATACTAAATCTGTATTTGACTGTATGTGACCCAAACTGGCTTAATTGTAGATTTGAAAAGATGTGTCACGCCAATGCTCTAAGACGAAGGACGCACTCATCCGCTACTGTCAAATCCGCTTTCTTTTTTTTTTTTTTTTGACAGTTCAGAAGTGGTGAAAAACATTAATTTAATTTTGTTTCCGAGAATGACGTACGTAACTAATTTAATGGCCGCATGCTCGTACGAGGGGGTGGGGGGGGGGGGGTGATTCCAAGTATGTGAAACTGAAAAGTGCACATAGGGGGGAGAAGGAGTAAAAAGTAAACAAAATGAAGAGTACAAACTTTATGGACGCCCCCCCCCCTCCCCCTTGAAGGATACGAACATTGACAAACGTGACATGAATAAGGCAACGAACAATTTTAATACGAGATTCGTGCGTGAAATTGGGTGATCCAAATCCTGCACCAAATCCTGCATCCTGTATTAAAGTCATGTCATCTTGTACATCTTTTATCAACCTCCGCTGCCCCCTCTTCTCTGGCCACTTAAGATGACGAAATGTGACGTATCCATTCAAATGGATACGTCGGATTCGGCCATTTGAAGTCATTGTTAACTCAGACAGACATTTTTATTCATGAAAACCATTTTGCACACACAATGAAGAGATATCCAGGAATGAGTTAGGCTCGAACTCGCCCCTTAGCCGTTAAAAGTGTTATTTCATCTGTTTTCACCCCCTCTCTCTCTCTCTCTCTCTCTCTCTCTCTCTCTCTATCTATCTATCTATCTATCTATCTATCCTGTCTGTCTGTCTGTCTGTCTGTCTGTCTATCTATCTATTTGTCTATCTATCTATCTATCTATCTATCTATCTATCTATCTATCTATCTATCTATCTATCTATCTATCTATCTATCTATCTATCTATCTATCTATCTATCTATCTATCTATCTATTCTATCTATCCTGTCCGTCTGTCTGCCTGTTTGTCGTCTATCTATCTATCTATCTATCTATCTATCTATCTATCTATCTATCTATCTATCTATCTATCTATCTATCTATCTATCTGTATGTGTGTGTGCGTGTTTATATGTGTATCTCTGTACTTGTGGGTAACGAAGTTTGACGCCGAAAGACACTCTCATCACGCCTATTAATTAGGTACTCCAAACCCGCTTGTTTAGCCCGCTGCCGGCAGGCGACGATGGTGAGATGGACACCTTTCCACAATCAATATGTAATAAAATTTGGCACGGAAATAAAAAAACCCAATATATCAATGAAAAGATCTTGTTTTCATCTTCAAGATGATGTATTTTACTGTTTGTATGGTATTTATTATCCCACTGTAATGATCAGATAAAGAAAGCCTTGATTGGGTGTGTCACGGCGGAAATATCCCCGAGTCAGGTTGTGTAGAGGGTCATCCACCTCACGAAACGGCCTCGCGGTACAATCGCACACTTTTTGCAACATAATCATTGGTTGTTATAAATAGTACACATAATTACCTACATTTCGGTTTTTTCTTCAGATTTGTGCGATAAGTCTTTATGACCAAAAATATGATGTAAAGAATGTAAAGGCTTTTTATTAATAGAATTATTAATCACCAGCCGACCCGTGCAAGATAAATCTTGCAAATTTTCCATGCACCAAGTCCATCTGTATGTCTAGATCTAGACTGCATTCACAATGGCACTTGGGTTCTATGCAAAGACTAACAGATCTCTTTATTATACCATAATTTCTTGCAGAATACACTGATGTGATAAACTTATCCGATGAAAATGCGTCTCTGTTTTTGCGGCTCAAATAATTTTAATATAAATAATAGTAAAGATTGAGCTTTGTTCAAAATGAATGTGTCCACGTAACTCTTCGTCAAAAGTTGATGCAGTACACCACAGACTAATAAATTAACCAGACTGGAAACACGAGCTTCGGGCTGTGTCGTTTTTTACTGAATTTCCCGAGCGGCGGCCGTATAATCAACATGGCTGCCGCTCGGGAAATTCCGATTCTGGTTCTATCTGCAGTAGAAATTTCTTTTATTTGTCAAGATTGGTTGTACATGTATTAATTTCTTGGTGCGGAACCAAACTTCCGCGTTCAGTAGGCGCGTCAAAATGGTGTCATTCAAAATTGTAGCTATGCTGAAGCGTCGGTCGTTAGCGTAAACCTAATGTGGCGGATGGTTCATGACCTTTCGCTGTTTTGTGACGTCACACAATGGGATCATCCAGTCTGGGTATTTTATTAGTCTGTGCAGTACACCAAGTTTCTTCATCATTTTTGATGGCGTAGTCGTGACGTTTAACTGCTTACAGGTTCACCCTTTAGCTCCATTATAGTAAGATCAGATCGCTCTTCCAGATCATTCTTCTGGTTTACTCAAAATGGTGAATTAAAATAGAATGCCTGAAAAAAAAAAAAAACTATTTTGATAAATTCGGGGACAGGAGTTTTCGTATGCTTTATTTGACCAAAACCTGGGTGTGTAGAAATTGTCGACGTCTGTAAAATTTGAAGTGTGTGGGCTAAGTATTAACGGAGGAGTAGGCTAACATAGCCTCCAAAGTTCACTTTTATATAATAGAAGATAATGCTTTCAAAAGCATATCACGAGAAAGCCTATCATACTTCATTTATGTAAACCGGCAATATCGTTCTGAATGAATTAAGTATTGTGGCTCGATTCGCAGAGGCCACGAAAGCAGGAGTTACAGACTCTGAAAATTGACACTTTTCACTTTCTGAAAAATTTCATGAAATGGGCACATTTCGAGAGATCTTTGAAACTTCATAACTTTGTTAAAGATTGAGATATAGGTAGAATGCGCATGACGTCACAGAGTTTTTGTTTTGTACTTCCGCCAAACAAGATGGCCGGTGGATCAGCTGATGAGTGTAACTTCGAGATGTGTCTAAGCAGTTAAAATGGCTGCTGGTTGCATTGCAGTTGACTGTTGTGACAGGGGTGGAAAGGATGGATCCAAACTGGTCCGATTCCCTACCATTCATGTAAACAAGAGAAAGAAAGTGAAAGAGTTGACCGAATGTCTCCCATGTGCGTATACACACGTGTCATTGTCTACAGTAGTGAACTCGCCGCCGATTGGTTCGCGAAGCCTTAAGTGGGTCCGGACAGACAAGATGGTGGATATGCGCATTCTACCTATATTGATGATCCTGGTATCAAATTTCTCAGCAAAAAAAAAAGTTCTATACATCTGTAACAATAAAAAGGCAAGTGGCCTTCAAGGTTTGGAGTACTTACTATTATAGTCCCTGTAGAAATACATAAATGCACTTCGCCTTTTTTTTTGTAAACTAAACTCCAAAAACTAAACTGTGTATGTGTATGTCCGTGTCTGGCAGTGGATAAGTCAGTGTGTGGATCAGTAGGACAGAGCGTATTCTAACTGCTTGGCGACGCGGCTAAGAAGAACGTGCGCAGGGTGTCATGATGTACACGTACGCTTTTACTAAGGGTGTTATGGAGATTAGAACGTGAAGAAAAACCTACTGGCAGTTTTATAGCTCTGAATTATCAACAGTTTTATCAAACTTAATCATGCTCGAACAACGATTTGACGGACAGTTATGATAATTTGTATAACACCATGAGGATGACATTTCAGTTTAGTATGGTGATGTATTGCATCGAGCTTTCTTATCTGTTAAATTACGCAATAGTCCGAGCACTGCAAGCTGACACCCTTCAAAACTGTTCAAGCGACGCGGGCAGTATAAATCCGGCCAAGTCTCTCAGGGCGTTTAAATGGTTTTGACACCGGCGCTTTTCCCGGGTGTGGAGTTAAATGTTTTTTATTCTTGCCTTTATTTCAAAATTTTCTATGTTAACATTATCTAATTTTGGTGTGTACATGAAGTGGCTTATGGACAACTGAATGCTACACACACACACACACACACAAAAAGTAAAAAAACAAAATTTTGTGACTTAAAACGTTTTTGTCTCCCGGCCGACGATGTGTTGCAGTGTGTAAATGCATTAGTCGCGGGTAGGAAGGCATCTTGGATAGGTGTGAATTCTATTATTTTTATTATTTTTATTTTTCACGGCGTGTGTTATGAGCTCCGACATCGAATTTGTGTCATTTGATTTTACTTTTTATTTATTCTTTACGGTGTGTATTGTGCCCCCCCCCCCCCCCCGTTTACTCTACCATTAAGAATGTCGCGAGAAAGGTCAAGTTTTGAATTCATCACGTCTTCCACATTCATATTGCCTCCTGTATGTACGTGTAGTACAGTTTCGGCTGAACATGGCCCTGGCATAAATGTAGTGAGTCTTTTTTACTTTGAGCAGGAATCAATGATGGAACTGTGCTATTATTATTATTATTATGATTTGTTAGTCTGCAGCCCGATTTTGAGTTTGCCTTTTCTGCACATTGTAGAATAATAATAATAACGATAATTGGAACAAATTATTGAAAAAGCATTTTTACAGGTCTAAACTACGAGAAAAATGAAAGAGCGTTCAACATGGTACTAAATGGTGTCAAATCTATCAAGTATTGTTCATTCCACTGGTGGCCAAAAAAAAAAGGAGCATTACAATATAATATTCTTTTATTAGTTTTATATCATCAGTTTATTCTAGTTATGGTAACATGGAAACAATATTTTGAAGTATTTACCTTCCATTCGTTTTACATTGTGCATGTATCCATTACACATGATACCGAGACAAATTGGCGTGCCAAATTCCGTGCATATCACCGATGTCAGCAGTGCACACCTCATTCCTTCAGAACAGAAAGATTAACCGCACATTTGGTGGAATACACCGAGAGAAGGAATGACTTCATCTTGGTATTCTGTGTGTCGGATACTATTTTCGGTTAGCCACGATAATTTTGGCAGGTTTTGTTCAACTTTCTGTCAATTTCAATCAGTTCGATACATTTGACACATTGTGGGGATCAATTCATCTTGAATCAAAATGGAAAAGAAAAATAGTCAAGATTTACAATATGTGACAGAATCTCAGGTAGAACATCCGAATAGCGAGCGATTTTACTTCTATTGTTCAACGAATAGCTAGCGGTAGGGGGCAGGGTTAGCGAACGTATTACACAATCTCGCTATTCCGATGCGTAGCCGGCAGGGTTAGCGAACGTATTACACAATCTCGCTATTCTGATGCGTAGCCGGCAGGGTTAGCGAACGTATTACACAATCTCGCTATTCCGATGCGTAGCTGGCAGGGTTAGCTAACGTATTACACAATCTCGCTATTCCGATGCGTAGCCGAATCTCAAACCAGCAATAAAGTTAACTCACCAGGGCCAAGCAGGGGAAAACGGTACTTTTATCTTCCAAGGGCTTGGATTGATAATCGTATGATTTCTTAGTACTTTGTCTTTATGAGTACAAAATGTTGTCCATGAATAAAATACGTTATTGGGTTAAATATGAATTCATATGACCAAATCCGACTTCACTAACGGGACTGTTTGACGATATCGGTCATAGGTTTGTGTCCCTGACAAAAATCAGGAAATAACAAATGTTAATGTGCAAAACTCCGTCGGAAACATCGCCAGGGAACATCGAGTGACAAAAATGCACAGTTTGCTTTGTTGGCTGATGAGGTTTTCACCTACTTGAGACAGTTCCAGCGGAAATAGCCAAAAAAAAAAAACAGCCTGGAATAATTTTAACAGTTTCTGCCTTTCATTTTTGGTAGCTTTGGGTTTACATGAAATGCTCCCGCCCCCTCCTGGGAAGACCACAAAAAGCAGTTTTGCATCATTTCCAGTGACGCTTTGCTAGTGATGACAACATGGGGCAATGCTTAAAAACGTGTCCAAATAGTCGAGTTGGCTTCGTTCAGGTCAGTAATCCTAAGATAATGGAAGTTGAGACTTTGGCACCTCTGCGTTTGATAATAGTGGATTTTTGTTGTTGTTGTTGTTGTTGCTTTTTCACCACGGCAAGCAGTGTTACGCTTTGAGCCTAATAATAGCAGAAAACAAGATTTGAGGGAAAACCCAGCTAGTTGAATGTAGGTCAGCCATAAAATAGAGGTGTGAGTGGAGAAGGTGAGGCAAACAACTGGCCATGAGTAAAGCTCAGACTACTCATATCACCTGACTGGTACGAAATGCAATGTTTGTCTCACTTAAGAGCAAGGTTGAGGTCACAGAATTTGGGAATTTTTGGTAAAATTGATGAAGCCTGTAATAACGAGTTTATCCGCAAACTTTTTCGAAAAGGAAATCAAAACAAAAGCGAAATATAAAATTAAAACATGAGTATTAACGACAAACATCGCTTTGCTGAAGTAAACATTTCATACAATTAAATGTTAATGACGGATTAATAGTTCGTTATTTTAAATTAAGCAAAATAACATCAGGTCCGACTGCCACGTGCAAACAACACCAAAATAAGGGACCGCCGAACAGAACTGTTCAGTGTCAACTCGCTGATGCTGTATTATTCTCAAATTCAATAACAAATAAAGTAAACTTGCACATGGGAACAGACAGACAGACAAACAGACAGACAGGCAAACAGACAGAAAGATACAGACAGACATTCAGATGCGGACGTAAAGGCAGACAGACAGACAGATGATAGATAGATAGATAGATGGGTAGATAGATAGATAGATAGATAGATAGATAGATAGATAGATAGATAGATAGATAGATAGATAGATAGATAGATAGATAGATAGATAGATAGATAGATAGATAGATAGATAGATAGATAGATAGATAGATAGATAGATACATAGATAGATACATAGATACATAGATACATAGATACATAGATACATAGATAGATAGATAGATAGATAGATAGATGGATGGATGGATGGATGGATGGATGGATGGATGGATGGATGGATGGATGGATGGATGGATGGATGGATGGATGGATGGATGGATAGATAGATAGATAGATAGATAGATAGATAGATAGATAGATAGATAGATAGATAGATAGATAGATAGATAGATAGATAGATAGATAGATAGAGAGATAGAGAGATAGAGAAAAGAAAAGATGGATGGGTGGGTGGGTGGATGAATAGATGGATGGACAGACGAATGGGTGGGTGAGCTGGGATGGATAGATGAATGAATGAATGGACGGACGGACAGATGAGTGGGCAGATGAGTGGATGGATGGATGGATGGATAGATAAATGCATGAAAAGCAAGAAAGTAAAAAAGAAAATACCATTTACACCCCTTCGCCTTTCCTTCCTTCCCTGGGCCTTTTCTTTCACTGTTTTCTCTCTCTGCCTTCCTTATCTTTTGCCTCCCTCGGGAACACATTTCTTTTTTATATTGTCTGTTCCTTCAGTTTATTTGCTTTTGTTTTTCTATATTTTCTTATCCCATTTTGACATTTTTTTATATTTTTTTTTACCATTATCATTTTTTATACTTTCGTACCACGTCGTCTTAATCTTCTTCTTTCACTCTTCCATACACATCTTCCATTGTACTTCCACACCTCTTCTTTCTCTCCCTGATCTGATTCCTAGTCTTTCTGACCTTCAACCAATCAGACATGCACCTGATTTTATTCACGAAATATCATAAAAACCACAGAAAAACTGTGGGGTCGCAGCAGGGCTATAAGCAAAGTCAAAATTGGGCAAAAAGGCGAAAGCCGAAAATTTGTGTATTTTCTGTCTTCTCTTTAGTTTGCTTTGTATTGTTTGGGTTTTATTTCTCACGCGGGACTTTGCAACATACAACCTTTTCTTTTTGCCCAATTTTGACCTGATTTTATTACGATCTTTATTTAAACTGTGCATTCGTCTCCACAGATGTCCAGCACTAAAAAGGGGAAGGAGGGTGAGCCATGTCCACCAGGAGGGATGACTGTTGATGAGTATCGAGTGAGAGGTAGGTCTGTCTGTCTTTCGTATCGTTAGTTATCAGGGGTCATAGTACACAATGTTTGAAAAACTGAAAATTTTTTTCGGGTCGCCAGTTTCTATAGGCCCATTGCGGATAACGGCCATTTTAGTTCTCAAGACCGACGCCTCACCATGGCGATGGCAGCATTGACTTTGATTCGTTCCCTGATTTGCGAACCAATCGGCGGCGAGCAAAGAAAAAAAAAGTAAACAATAACACGTGTGTTCACGCACATGGGAGACGTTCGGTCAATTCTTTCACTACCTTTTCCTTGTTAAACAAGTTGTTTACACGAATTGGTAGGGAATCTGATCAGCTTGGATCCATTCTTTCCACCAACTGCAATGCAACCAGCAGGCATTTTAAACGCTTAGACATATCTCGAAATTACACCCTGGTTCACCCTCCATTTTGGGTGTCGGAAGTACAAAACAAAAACAGTCTGTGACGTCATTCGCAATAGGCCTATACGCTCGTAACCCTCACCCCCCCCCCCTGCCCCCCCCCCTTTAACAGTACTTAATACATATGAAATTAAACTTGTCACGAAAACCTGAATAGTATAATGAGAATTGATAGTGTCTACTCATACATGCATTAAAAAAAACACTAAATAAATGGCATAAAAATGCTTACCTTGACAAATTTATTTATTTTTTTTTTAAACCGCGGAGGGCGCCGCTACCATGGAAAGCCTCAAAATCCTCGCGCGAACCGCGGAAATTCGCGGATCCGCGGAGAACTATGACCCTTAAGTTATCCGTATGCCTAGCATTTTCTGTCAGTGCTGTCCCAGTAGTTCAGGTGCGTCAAAACAGTCTGAAGCCAGTTTGCGCAAAAAAAAAAAAAAAGACCTCGCGATCTGAGGTAAAACAGCCTGCACAGCCTTGCACAGACTTGACTCAGTGTGCCCATCAGCCACTGCACTAAAATTGCTTCTAAAAACTCTGCATTCGTTTCTTAAGCTAGATTTACGCAAAGCTTGTAGGGATCTTCGCCTCATTTTTCCCTATTACAAAAAGCCGCAGACATGTCAAATTGAAGATGCGATTGCGAAAAGAGCACGAAGTGCAATTTTGGGACAAATCCTCGCCATGTGGCGCGCACAGCAATTAAATACAATGTTAACGGTTCTTCTTCGATAGGAATGCACATGTGTCCCAGATTGTATCTTTTAATACCTGGCCCTCCCCACTCCCCCTTCCTCTTCTAACATCCATGACGTCATCCCAGTATACAAGTGTTCTGCGTCCACTTTTTACAAAAACTGAGTTCATGTATATATATGTCATCAATCCATTTCTGTTTAGATCTATCCATCCACTTGTCTGTCTGTCTGTCTGTCTGTCTGTCTGACTGACTGTGTGACTGTCTGTCTGACTGTCTGCCTGCCTGCCTGCCTGTCTGTCTGTCCGTCTGTCTGTCTGCCTGTCTGTCTTCTATCTGTATATCAGTTTTTCACCAACATTGAGAAGGGGGGGGGGGGGCATTCTTTCTTTATCTTGCTGTGTGGCTTGAAGAACCAAGTATGCAATATTCTTAGTCCTGAAATACCATACCAACTTCTGGAATATAGTGTAATAATGAGCGTACGAAATATCATATAGGCCTTACTGAAATTGTGTACACAAATCCTCTGCCCTCTGACTAGCCACTTGATGCAGTTAGGTAATTTCATTTTTTTTTTTTCAAGAAAATGTAAAAGGTGTGATTTAACCCTTTTGACTACCAAAGCCGTGAAAGCTAAATTTTCTGAAGTCTTGTCGGTATTTGTTTTCTGTTTTTCATTTACATTTACGAGAACCAATGTGAATCTAAATTATGATAGTCATCTGCAATTCAAAGTTATTAATTGAAAACCAAAAATGTGTAACTTCTGGAGCCGTAAAGGCTTCTCAGCAATGCCGTGTCGGTTTTGAAAGAGTTAAATTTCAATTGTCAGGACGTTAATAATGCTTCCTAGATTAAATTCAGGAGTGATAATGAACCCATATAATTTATATCTGTGTTCATTAGTTTAACCCCAGTCACCCTTGAAGAACTCGTGGAAGTTGAAATTTCTAATTATTTTCTGAGATGTTGACTGTTCCCACTCAAACATCCTGCCTTTCTTTAGTGTCTCGTTGACAAGGGGCAGATAATTAAGCTTATATCCACCTGTACACAGAAGGCTTATCCGTGCCGACATCCAGTTATGGCCCTTAGCCATTTTGGGTCTCTGAACTAAACTCGCACTCGGACACTAATGAGGGCTGCAGTGCTAAATGGACTCAAGCAACGTCGGCGCTTGTGCTAAGGTAATTTATATAGTGAACGCGGTACCCGAAGAAGAAACCTCCGATTGCCACCCAAAACAAAATGGCCGTAGGTGCATTCAGTGGTGACTGTGTGACTTGATCTCATGGCAGGGCTCTGAACAAACCAAAACGCCTTCACTATATTGTAAGACGCACGAGTTAAGGAATCAAGCATGTTTCAGTTTCAATATTGAATGGCTGGTCGAGATCATTTTTATTTGCCAAACTTTGTCTTTGTGATCTAAACAGAACAGCCTTCCCAGGTGCAATTACCCGGTGTTTATAAAGGTTTTACAGTAAATACGCTGACATCGAGGGCAGCTGTGCCTAAATTGCTTTAGCTTGCCGAAAATTTGCGTAGGTTTTACTCTTTCTGTTCTTTACCGTCTCGTCTTCTTCTTGTTCTTGGATGTTGTCCTTTGGTGTACCGCATAAAAAGGGCGCAATATTGTTTTGCCAACAACCTTTGCTGGGGAATTACATCTTCCAAGCTTATCAACTAATTGTGCA